>CM054136.1:75675175-75695175 GCA_028751875.1 Rapana venosa | reverse complement strand
TTATAGATGCAATTTTGAGAGTGTTGCTCGAATTACCTGGCCAGCACTGCAGGTGTCTGTATCTTTCCAGCCAGGTTGACGCCATTGATTCGGTGACCCCTGTTGCTCCAGTTTCATGGTGACTCCAGTTTCAGTTTCCACAGACACATGGACAAAAACCGGTTGCATACACAAGACGTCACCTTTGGTGAACTACTAGAGCTCTGAGGTTCACCAAAGGTGAGATTTTTTGCATAGGTGACCGTTTCTGCCCACCATGAAGGTAGCCGCATTTCAACTTTGGGGATGTATGCTGGGTATGTTTGTGTTTCCCTAGCCCACGGAGGGCTGACGTGAATGACGGGATCTTTAACGTGCATATTTGATCTTCTGCATGTGTATATGCACGAAGGGAATTAAGGCACTGGCAGGTATGCACTTGAAGTTGACCTGGGCGATCGTAAAAATCCCCACTCTTAAATCACCGGTTGCCGTTGAGAATCGAACCCACGACTTCATTGACACATAAGCTTAAAATCGAACTATTTTAACCACTTGGCGATAGCGTCCGTCATATATACATTATATAATATACAATATACATTACATACATACATACATACAAACATACATATATACATTACATACATACATACATACACACATACATGCATACATTACATACATAACATACATACATACATACATGACATACATAACATACATACATACATACATACATACATACATACAAACATACCTACCTATGTATCTCCTATATGTGTGTGTGTGTGTGTGTGTGCGCGTGCACGCACACACGCGCGTGTGCGTGTGAGTGTGTACGTGCGCTTATGCGCGTAAATAAATGATCGCACATGTGGATGGATGCATGCATGCCAATTCCTGTGGGAACAAAGGGAAGCGGAAGTGGCGCTAGATTCCCCCTTGTGCCCATGGCTAGTGTTCCCCTGACAGGGCCCCTGCTCCACAAGGCCCTGTAAAGTACCAGCATCTGCAGGCATTTTCAAAAAATGGCTGGAATTATTGAGAAAAATGTGTGTGTGCCTACTTGGTTCACAATCTTTTTTTTATATATATAATATGGGGGAGCTGGAGGCTTGGTGGTGGTGGGTGGGGGGTGGGGGGGGGGGGGGGAGCAGGCAAAGAGTGTAACTGGAACCATGTGTTGAAATGAAGGCAGGTTATTTACAGGTACTTTTTTATGTGTAGTATAGATGCATGCAAACGCTCTCTCTGAGTGGAGCTGACAAAAAGCATTGTTCTTAGGGTTTGGAGGTGGTGTGTTCCAATCTCATCAGCGTTTGGTAAGGACAGGTATTGATGGAGGGTGGGGGTTCGGGTCTGATTGTGCTAATAATTTCTCTAGTTGAGACATTAAAGTATTCTTGAGTCTTGAGGGCTTTGACCTAATTTTGCCCCTTTTTTCTGTTTGTATAGATCTACTATTGGGTGACCGTTCACGCGCCTTGGCTTCAGTACAGTTCCCCTAGTTCACCCAGCTGTAAATGAGTACCTGCCCTCTTTAGGGTCAGGAAAGGTAAAGCAGAAGAGGAGATGGGCGCCACCCTCAATATGCTGGCCCTTAGAGAAACTGCAGTCTCTGACATCTTGTGTAAGAGGACTGCATAGGTTGTGGGAACACTTTCACCTTTTAATCTACTGTTACGCAAACGTATGCACGTTAAATTTTGTTTATTCATGCTTGTATTAGATGCTTTGCAGAAACACAAAAACATATACCTAGCATGCAGCAAGACTACGCCACTACATTGTATTCTGCCAGTTGTGAATCACTTGCTGAGTGGATTCCTTGACAAATAGGGTGTACGCCTATATGGATTTTTCCCACATTGTGTCACCCAATGAGCTTATAGACTGAGGTCCCTTTCTTTCTTTCTTTCTTTCTGTCTGTCTGTCTGTCTGTCCTTTTTGTGTCTATCTGTTTGTCTTTTTGTCTGTCTGTCTGTTTGTCTTTCTGTCTGTCTGTCTGTCTGTTTGTCTTTCTGTCTGTCTGTCTGTTTCTGTCTGTCTGTCTGTTTCTTTCTTTCTGTCTGTCTGTTTGTCTTTCTTTCTTTCTTTCTTTTTCTTGTTTCATGTTCAAATCGTGATTATTTCAGGATTGTACCCCTGTTTTTTCTTTCATTTGCCTCCCTGTGTCTACTTCAGAGCCGCTGTGGTATTGACAGTGCTGGTGAGGAGGGAAGAATGTCCAGGTAGTAGCAGGATTAGGAAGGTGACAGGGCTGTCTCTGTTCTTTATTTGCTTCACTGCTCTGCTCTCTGTGCTTGTCACAGGCTGTCATTTCTAGGTGATACCCAGGTCACACAGCTGAGTGCTTTGAAGGCTTTATGCTGAGCCTAATGGGGGCATGCACGGAAATCTCTGCCTGGCCATAAAATACGATCGCAAGAACATGATAGTCACAACTAAATGGAAGAAAAGGATGCAGCGAGGGAGCACATGGGCATACTGTAGGTACACATGTGTGCGCAGTGCATGAATGGTCATGTGCAGAAATGTTTTCTATATATACATACATACATACCTACCTACCTACGTATGTACGTACGTATGTGCCTACATACATACATACCTACATACAGACGTACATAGATATATACATGCCTACCTACCTACCTACCTACCTACCTACCCACCTACATACATACATACATACATACATACATACATACATACATGCATAAATACATACATACATGCATGTGTATACATACATACATAATACATTCATACATATATATATACATACATACATACATACATACATACATACATACATACATACATGTGTCCATGCATGCATGCGTGCATACGTATGTACTTACATACATATATACATATATACATACATACAGTACATGCATGCATGCATATGTACATACATACATACATGCATGCCACACACTTAGCATAAACACACATTATCAGTGACAACGGAATAATAGTTTTTTTCTTCTTCTGGTGGATCAAAATATCCTATAGGCATAACTTGTATTATATATTAAACCTGGTTGTGGACTTTTTCTATTCGTATTCAATCAACATGTGTTGTATCAGTAATGTCTCATATTCTTCTAAAATAGACAAGAATATAACGAAAAGGGGGGAAAGCAACATACTTTTTTTTTTTGGAAAAACAAAACTTTTCCGATGACACCCATGAACTTCTTGTGATTCTACCCCGTTTTTCACTATTTTCCCCTGTGTCTACTTCAGAGCCGCTGTGGTATTGACAGTGCTGGTGAAGAGGAAGAATGTCCAGGTAGTAGCAGGATTAGGAAGGTGACAGGGGCTGTCTCTGTTCTTTATTTGCTTCACTGCTCTGCTCTCTGTGCTAGTCACAGGCTGTCATTTCTAGCTGATACCCAGGTCACACAGCTGGGTACTTTGAAGGCTTTATGCTGAGCCTAATGGGGACATGCATGGAAATCTCTGACCGGCCATAAAATACGATTGCAAGAACATGATAGTCACAACTAAATGGAAGAAAAGGATGCAGCGAGGGAGCACATGTGCATAATGTAGGTACACATGTGCGCACATGCATGAATGGACATGTGCAGAAATGTTTTCTATATATACATACATACCTACCTACCTACCTACCTACATATGTACGTACGTATGTGCCTACATACATACATGCATACAGACGTACATAGATAGATAGACAGATACATGCCTACCTACCTACCTACCCACATACATACATACATACATACATGCATACATACATACATACATACATACATACATACATACATACATACATGTATGTTTGTTGGTCGTGTTCGACGATGACCTCCAAAACAGCAGAGGCAGCTGCTGTTTTGGAAACTGGGCAGAAATTTGATTATAGTGGAGATGCCTTGCCCACAGTACATCCCCACTCTCTCGGCCAAGTGGGCATAAGGACAGTCAGCATTGGAGATGTTCTCCAAAGGCCAACCAGCCCCCAGGGCTGCAGCACATAAGGACTGTGCGAGTCAAGCCTCCTAGTCAGAGAGTCCTAGTCGATCACTAAAGACTAAGCTGTAAAGGGGAATTCCATGAGTGGGAAAACCACTGGTCATACAGCCTCTCACTTTGCTGTTGCCCCAGTGTCAATGGTTTAATCAAGAACTGTGATATATATATAAACCCAAATAATACAGCCACTAGGCACACATACATACATATATACATACATACATACATACATTACATATATGTGTCCATGCATGCATGCATGCATGCATATGTATCTACTTACGTATGTATGAACATACATACAGTACATGCATACATGCGTACATACATACATACATACATACATGTCACACACTTAGCATAAACACATATTATCAGTGACAATGGAATAATAGTTTTTTTCTTCTTTTGGTGGATCAAAATATCTGATAGGCATAGTTTGTATTATATATTAAACCTGGTTGTGGACTTTTTCTAGTCATAATCAATCAACATGTGTTGCATCACTAATGTCTCATATTCTTCTAAAATTGACAAGAATATACCGAAAAAGAGGGAAAGCAACATAAATTTTTCTTTTGTTCTTTTTTTAAGAAAAACTTTTCTGATAACACCCATGAACTTCTTGTGATTCTACCCCGTTTTTCACTATTTTCCCTGTGTCTACTTCAGAGCCGCTGTGGTATTGACAGTGCTGGTGAAGAGGAAGAATGTCCAGGTAGTAGCAGGATTAGGAAGGTGACAGGGGCTGTCTCTGTTCTTTATTTGCTTCACTGCTCTGCTCTCTGTGCTTGTCACAGGCTGTCATTTCCAAAGGGACCCCAGGTCACACAGCTGAGTGCCTTGAGGGTTTTTTAAAACTGCGCCTAATGGGGGAGAAAAAGTCCCACCAGCAAAGGAACATGCATTCACCCGCCCACATACGCAGGCTAGTGCGCAGTTGCGCACACCAACACACGTAGAAGTGCATTCATACACGCACAAATAAAAAGCAAACAAAGGAGCCAGTCTGATGAGGAGAGCATGACCCACAAAGGAGCCCGCAGATGCATACCTATGCACTCACGTCTGCTTTGTGTATTTGCAAGTGCGTAGAAATGCATTCAAGCATGTATGCATTCTCTCTTTTATTTTTTTTCTCTTTCTCTCTCTTTCTCAAGCACACACACACATACACACACACAGACATACACACAAACATGTGCACACGCACAAAAGCCTTTCATGGGATGATTAAAGCGTTTTTGACTTGATTTGACTTGAACTCTCTCTTTGTCAACAGTGAATTGTAAGCTTGTACTCCTAAGCAAAGCAGTAAAGAACTCATCATCAATATCTGTATTGTTTTCCCCCCCCAATTCTCTTGACTGTGGCATGTACTCAGACCTGTACGTATTTGCTACACTTCCTTCCCATCAACATCCTTGTTCTGTACTAAACAAACAAAAGGAGCTGGCACTTTTCCTGTGGTCATTTCAACAACGCTCTACAGTGGCAAGGTTTGTAGTCTGAACACCAGTGGCAAGGTTTGTAGTCTGAACACCAGTGGCAAGGTTTGTAGTCTGAACACCAGTGGCAAGGTTTGTAGTCTGAACACCAGTGGCAAGGTTTGTAGTCTGAACACCAGTGGCAAGGTTTGTAGTCTGAACACCAGTGGCAAGGTTTGTAGTCTGAACACCAGTGGCAAGGTTTGTAGTCTGAACACCAGTGGCAAGGTTTGTAGTCTGAACACCAGTGGCAAGGTTTGTAGTCTGAACACCAGACCCCTGTGCTCAAATGTGACCCCCCCCCAAAAATGAGTCGCACTGCACCAGAGGTCAGTTTGTAGTTGTTGTTGATATGTTATTAATTGGCAATCAAAAAGCTATTCAATACCCCCAAAAAGCCAGATTGAAAATCGAACAATTCTATTAAAAAGTTATTACAAATTGAATGCTAGAGGGCAGGAAGTGACACAATGAGAAATGGACAAACTTTGCATCACAATAACTATGATAGTCAGGATGAGGGTTGGGTGGTTTATTTAAGGCAATTTTAAAGCAAAAGGAAACAAAATTCCGCCTTGATACTTCAGTACAAGACAGAAAAATGCTTATAGTTTTATAATCAACCGAAACATTAGAGTCGACAACCTGACCCCTGCCCTGCCTAAAACGGCTTCTAGCGCAGCAATGTTGGGTTAGGAGTAATGGGACTCATTTCATGGGGGAGGATCACAACTGAGTTCTGGTTGTCTGATGTCAATGTGCTAAACTTCCCAGACAGTCTTTGTTCTAGAAGTCCAGACCATAAAGAAAAAGGAACCCGTCTTTTCAAGTGATCGATTCGACACAGTTTTATAGTACACACATTCATAATCTGAACATCAAGGGTCTGTTGCTCAACAGTGATTTCTGTCTGACTGTCAGCTTGCTAGACTTCCCAGCAATACTTTTTGTTCTGCCCGAACCATAAAACTGGACTTGGCCTTTTCATGTGGTCAGTCCACCCCGGTTTTATAGTGTGGAGGTTCATTATCTGACCATCAAGCGTCTGGACTCATCTGAGTCCTGGATGTCAACCTGCGACATTTTCCTATAAGATGTTTGTTCTGTTGGGACCATAAAACTGACCAGGTCTTTTCATGTGGTCAGTCTGTGATCTGTACTGGTCTTCTCCGCTGGACAGAGTGACGGCACCATAAAGCTTAGGACTGTCCTGTAGCTTGTCAGCGATTGTTGTGTACTTCGTCACTGATTGTCGTGTACTCCGTCATTGATTGTCGTGTACTCCGTCACCTTTTGTCGTGTTCTCTGTCATCGCTTGTCGTGGAGACAGACGAGGTCTGTCAAAGGCTTTAGTGTGTGTGTGTGTCTGAGAGAGAGAGGGAGAGAGAGAGAGAGAGAGGAGAGAGAGAGAGAGCTTACCACCAGCGAAGTCAAAGTCAGCTGTATTGTCTTACACCAAAAGCTGTCAGCTTCTTGCTGCTCTGAATATGCAAAACCTGTGTTTTCTGAATAGAGATCAATGAAAACAAAGTCCTTTGGGAATTCATTCTGCTGGAAAAGGGGTATAATGTGCTGACAAGTGACTAAAGGCAAGAGAACATAGAACAAGAAAGCAACAGAGCATGTGGGAGTGTAAGCACACACGCGCATGCAACACACACACACGCACACGCACACGCACACATACGCACACACACGCACACACACACACACACGCACACACACACACACACGTGGAGTTAAAAAAGTCTTTCTGGAAAGAAAGGCAGGGGAATGGACCAAGAAGGTAGAAAATAGTCAAGAAGGAGGTGACAGGAAGAAAAGCAACAACGCAGAAACAAAGAGATAGATGGAATAGAAGGAATTTCTAGCACATAATTTCCAGAAGGACCAAACCGAGGGAATTCCTAGCACAGAATTTTCAGAGGGTGGGGATGCTGTTTATTCTGAAAGGCCCCAGAAGCCCCATGGAGGGAGAGGGTGGTGCTGGTGGAGTTGATCTGTTTCATAGTCAAAGTCTGCTACAGAGCATTAGAGAAAAGGGAAATGTTTTTCCCCTGTCAGTGTTTATACTTTGTTATAATTGTTGTGTTTTATGCTTGTGCCTCCCACTCCTTTTGGTAAAGTCAAGATTAAATTGAATGTAAGCCTGTGGTGTGGAATGGTTTAAAATTAATGGGAATATTTAGGAGCAAAAGTCAGTAAGATGGTAGTGATAATGAATAATTGCTAGTATTGAAATAGAGGGAATTCTTTCCTTTAAAAACTATTGATACTTAGAATAACAACATTTCATTTTAATTTCTCCTCCCCCCACCCTGTTTTCTTATTAATAGCAAGAAAAGATAAGGATTTTTTTCCTTTTCGGGTTGTGGTGGTGATAGTAGTGCTTTACTTTGTGTCTTCTGCATCTATCATAACAGAGAAGATTTTGTTCTAAATATGAAAAGACAGATCAATGTATACACTTTTTAAACATAACACTGTACACATTTGCACTAATACGAAAACAGACAGATCAATGTATACACATGCTTAACACAACACTGCACACATTTGTACTAATATGAAAACAGACAGATCAATGTATACACACACTGAACACAACACTGCACACAGCTCACACTTCCCATGTCCACAGTTCTTCAGCTTCACCTCATTTCACCTCTACTCTCACAGCTCTCCCTCCATCTTCACAACAGCCCCTGTCAGTTATTTATTACCAGACCACAGTCAGCCAGACACATAAACCTTAATCCTTTCTGGTTTCCAAGTCTGTGCCCACTGTGGGATAAAAGGGAAAAAAGTCATTGATGCTGTCAGCTCTTTGTGTCCATGTTACATGTGTGATCAAAAGAAGGCATGACTCACTCGTTTTCCAAAAGTGCAAGATCAAATTGTGTATTCATAGATGTCAAGGTGAGACTATGTGACACCTGTATGCACACGCGACTCTGTTTTACACACAATAACAGATAACAAAAGAAGAAGTTTTCTTCTGTATCTTCTTCTTCTGTATCTTCTGTATCTATCTATACAGGAAATGGGTGTGTGACTATGGAGTAGGCTAAGCTTTGTGGCTTGGTGCTATCAGTCCTGGATTGTGCAGTGGTATCCTGTTCAATGTTGTTAATAGTGAGTGAGTCATAAGCTTGTATGGAGCTAGTCTTTCTGCTTTCTACAATGATATTTTTAAACTTTGAAAAAAAAGATAAAAATAGTGTGTGTGTGTGTGTGTGTGTGTGGTGTGAGAGAGAGAGAGAGAGAGAGAGAGAGAGAGAGAGAGAGAGAGAGAGAGAGAGATTGCATGTGCATGCATGCATGCTCACCAGCTGCCTAGTTAGAAATGTCAACAATACTCTCCAGTAGACATCATAAGCTCTATGATTATTCAAATCTTAAACAAAAAACCAGATGTATCAATGTATTTTTTATTTATTTTATTCTATTCTTTTATTTCAAAGATAATGGAATAAACACTTATGTGCTTTTGACATCCACTCCCCACGTGCATGCAGTTTTGCAAAAAATTGTCATATGTTCCCACCAGCACACAATGACCCACCTACTCTTCCAAAAAGTGGAACGATATGTGTGCAAGATGTTCTACATGCACTTGCACATGGAACCTCGGTTTATACTCTCTTCCAAAGGACTTTTTTTTGGGGGGGTGGGGGGGAGTGGAGTCGGCACTGATGTTAACTCATCACTCTAACCACTAAGCTATCTATATACACAGGCAATGTTTGTGTAAGTGTGGGGTAGGCCAAGCTTTGTGGCTTGGTGCTGTCAGTCCTGGCTCATGCAGTGGCCTTCTGTCCCAATGCTGTTAATAGTGAGTCATAAGCATGTATGGAACTACTCTTCTACTGTTTAAAAAATGTTATTTTCAAAAGTTTGAATACAGACGAAAGATTAGCTGGAAAGGACATGCCATTATTTCCCCCAGATACATTGAACAGTGTAAAAGCCATAGAGAGAAGAAGAAGCTGTGTGTGTGTGTGTGTGTGTGTGTGTGAGGGTCTCAATCTTCACAACGCCCCTGTCAGTTATTTATTACTGAGACCACAGTCAGCCAGACACATAAACCTTAATCCTTTCCGGTTTCCAAGTCTGTGCTCACTGCTGGATAAAAGGGAAAAGTCATTGATGCTGTCAGCTCTTTGTGTCCATGTTACGTTGTGTTCAAAAGAAGGCATGACTCATTCCTTTTCCAAAGCCCAAGTTCAAAACTGGCTTTTATGGCGTTCACCACAGGATGTGTGGTGGCCCTATATGTATAGGCTACAAGGCCTAACATAGAATAACGCACACAAAAACATATTCACTGTATGTATATAAAATGGCTCTATAAGCGTTTACTGGGTCAAGTTTTGTACATTGTTGCTGTCAGTGGTGACCTGTGGTTTGGCCTGGTAAATTTTCCAAAGTGTTAAGTATTAAACTCACATGAAACTGCTGTTAAGTATAAAACTCACACAGGAACTGCTGTTTTGTTCAACTGTTTAGCTCACTGTAAAGAAAAGGAAAGAAAAGAAAGGAAAAACAAAAAATCCAAGCAAGACAGAGAGAGAGAGAGAGAGAGAGAGAGAGAGATGAGAGAGAGAATGCATGTATGTATGTATGTATGTATGTATGTGTGTCTGTGTGTGTGTGAGGTAAACAGACAAACAGACACAAAGACATACCGAAAGACATACCCACAGACAGAAAATAATTATGAATCAAGAAATGAAAAAGAAAATGAAAAAAATGACTGACTGATTCAATTAATGGGTGGGTAAATGAATGAATAAAAGAATGAGTGAATGAATGAATAGAAGAATGTGTGAAGGACTGGAAAAAATGGAAGAACAAATGAATGCATCAATCAGTCAATGGCTTTTTTCAGTAATGGTGGGTTTTTTTCAAAGCCTAATGATGAAGACATCAATTTTATTAAAACAAAATGAAATAAACAAATGGACTAGGGTCTCAAGTGCTCTTTAGTACATATAAACTCTGTGAACACACAATGAATGCTTTCTCTCTCTTTCTCCATCTCTCTCTCTTTGTCTCCGCCAGTCTGTCTTTCTGGCTGTCTGTATCTATCTGTCTCTCTGTCTGTATATGCCCTGTTTGTCTGTCACACTGTCTTCTCTCGCATCTGATCCTTTTCTATCCTCTCTTTCTCACCTACCCTCTCCTTTTTCAGATTGGAATATTGCGTCAGTAATTTAAAAAAATCTGTTTAAATAAAACCCCTTTTTCTTTCTTGAAGACTTCACCTTATCTCCTCACACCACATCACACCCACCACCTCTACTCGTGTCGCGCGACAATCAATCACACACACCACACACACACCACACCGCCCCCACAAGCTGAAAGACAAGAAAAATGAGAAAGCATTGATGAGAGAGAGATTAATATTTAATTTGTTGGAAGAATGACTCGAATTTAAAATCCCAGCTTATCAAAATAGGTGACCTCTCTGTGCACGTTTTCGGAGAACAGCCCATATAAGAAAAACATAAACAAGAAATCAAGGGATGAGAGAGAGAGAGAAGAGTAGAGTTTTGCCTGTCAAGGTCTTTCTTTTTGTTAATGAAACGAAGCAGACTTGTTTACAGGGATAGCAAGTTATTTCATGTTATGTTTTCTCTGTAATATGACAAATGACATATTCTTTTTGTTCTTCTTTCTTTTTTCTATCTTTTATCTCAGTCTGTTTTATGCCAAACTTTTACCCATTTTCGCTCTACGCATTTTCTTGTTAACGACCCGTTTTTTGTTTTCAAGAAATTTAATTCCACACCCCCATACCTCCCGCGCGCGGTCGCCATTTGGAGTTTCCTTTTTGGTTTTTCTCTGTTGTTTGTGGTGTGTTTAAATTGGTCTGGCTGGCCTCTCTCTCTAGTGTTTGGGTGTGTGGTTGTGTTACATTTTGTGATGAACTATGAGACCATTTCATGGCGTTCTCATTCTCTCTACATTCTCCTCTTCTCTCTCTCTTCTCTCTACACGCACAGTGTGTTGTGTGTGTGTGTGTGTGTGTGTGTGATGAAAGTTGAGGGAATGTTCTGCTTACAACCTTTAGATGAAATTTGTCTGCTTATTTTATCTGATGGAGAGGACAGGGGATGAGTGGCTATTGTTTCTGAAGTGATGTCTAGCAGGGATTTGATTACCACCCCATGTAATGTCTATGACATAAATTGTAACTATTCTGAAAATGCAAAAGTCAGTAAGTATTAATGATTTTAAATGTCATAATTTACGATGTGCTTGATGTTTGTGTTTTGTATGTGATAAGGTGTTGACATATCAGGTAAAACTCCATCAATATAACTTCTTTCACAGGTCTTTTATCTTTTTCTGGTATCCTGGGTAGCAGTTTAGGTGAACTGGGATTTTTTGTTGTTTTGTTTTGTTTTGATTCTTGGTCTACTTCATCCTCTATTTAGTTACGATTTCTGGAATATACATATTCAAGAGTGTACAGTTTTGAGTGCACGCCAAGGTATTGTGCCAAAGTCTTACCAAAGCTTACAAGAAGTTAGATTTCTTGTTTTTTTTTTGCATCTTCCATTTTTGTCCCTCTTCCCTGAGGCAAACACTTTCGCATACGCAAAAATCTCACCATCGGAGCTCTAGCCAAGGAACAAAAAAAAGACCCCAATATGTTTTCTTTAATTACAGTGAAAATTTGCCATTTCAGTTACTGCATAAGTTATGGCCGTCATTATGCAAGCACGATAAAATAAAAAACAACACAACAACAAAGCAGCAAACCTCTAAGTCTGTTATTCTTCTCCTTAATGACACACCCAGTTTTGTTCTCGTCTTGTTTCTTCTTCTTCGTTATTGAACGCTCTGACAGCAACTATTATTATTTATTTGTTTATACCACTTTAAGTCACGGCAGATTTCTCGGCGTGAAATTCAGGTTGCTCTCCCCAGGGAGAGCGCGTCACCACAAGAGCAGCGCCACCCATTCCTTTTCTTTTTCCTATCTGCAACTGTCTTTGTTTTCCTATCAGAGTGGCTGTTTTCTACAGAATTTTGCCAGGAACAACTCTCTTGTTGCCGTGGGTTCTTTTACGTGCGCTAAAGAATTATGTGTAACACACAGGACCTCGGTTTATCGTCTCATCCGAAAGACTAGCGCCCAGACCACCACTCATGGTCTAATGGATGGGGGAAAAGTTTCGGATCCAAACGGTCCAAATTGTTGTCTGTCATATGAACGAAAATGAGTTGTGCTTCCGTTAAGCGCCTGACAAGTCTGGCCCAGCGTATCCGATCCGACTTTATTATGGTAGAAAACTGTTATGTTTTAAGTCTATCAGGGGGAAAAAAGGCAAGGGAATGGACCAAGAAGGCAGAGAATAGACAAGATGGAAGTAGTGACAGGAAGAAAAGGAACGAGGCAGGAACA
The DNA here is from genome assembly GCA_028751875.1 of Rapana venosa. Taxonomy (NCBI): domain Eukaryota; kingdom Metazoa; phylum Mollusca; class Gastropoda; order Neogastropoda; family Muricidae; genus Rapana; species Rapana venosa. The sequence goes on along the minus strand of CM054136.1, from coordinate 75,682,278 downwards.
AAAATGATAGAATAGAGGGAATTCCTAGCACAGAATTTCCAGAAAGTGGGGATGTTATTTATACTGACATGCTCCACCGGTATCCCCACGGGGGTAGGAACATCTTGTTTGAACGTATAATCATGATTAACACGATCTTGGTGAACTGAAGGTGGCACCCCTAAAACACTGCTCTTCTTTTAAACTGATTCTACATTCCACATTAAGCCAAAACGAACCCAATAGTGGAAGTTGCTCTAGCGAAAAGAATCCATCCTTTTGCCACGACCTAAAGCACGTGTCACCGAGTGTGGCGGTGTCGGCTTACATAGCTGCTATAGGTGATGGAACATTAAATTGCTTTTTCAGCTCTTGTCACTCCAACAGTTATCGGACCTGAATATCAGGGCCTCTTTTTAGGCCGGAGTCAATACTTCATTCAGCTCAAACCTTTGATCGTCAGTCACCTCCCCTTTTGGTCTTCAAATAAAAAATGAAAAAAGTTGGAAAGTGAGTTCTTCCCCGCTTAGAGGGTGAATGACCTTTAAGGAGTGGTATCATCACTCCCACCACAATCTTTATAGTCAGTTTGAAGCCCCTTTGATCTTTTGTTGTTATGTTGTTGTGTGTTTTTTTTCTCCTTCAAGTTCTCTTATTGATTTATTGAGTACTTTTCTTTCTTTTTTTTGGGGGGGGGGGGGGGGGGGTTCATTTTCTTTTGATCTAAAAGTCATCTGTAGCTTCTTTATTTTTTTCCTTGAACGCTCAAACAACAAACTATTGTTGTCTGTTATAATTAATTATGAGCGAAAAAAGCCTCACGCTGCCGCTAAGCGCCTGTCAAGTCAGGCCCAGCGTGTACTTTTGGCCTAAGTGAGAGAATTGTTATCTTTTACAAGTCTTTCTGAATCAAAGGCAGGAGAATGAACCAAGAAGGTAGGAAATAGACAAGGAGGAGGTGTCAGGAAGGATATTATTTAATCCTCGGTTTTGTCATTGCAGCAGGGGTGATACAGTGGCAAATAAAACAAAATTCACAAGAAGGAGTGGTTTCTGTTTTGTGTAGTTTTACTTCTGCTTAAAAAAACAACCCCTCAACGCTTTTGTATAGACAAAGGTAATCTATGCTAACCTCACACTTTTTTTCTCTCTTAAATCTGACTTGGAAAAAAAACAAACTTTTTGGCACACTTAAAAACAAAAAAAAGAAAAGTAAGTTTATGTAGTACTTATTACACCTTTTCATTTTAAAATGCGACAAAATGGTAGGGTAAACTCTTAAGTTTTCCAAACACACACACACACAAAATGAAACCAAGCATTATAAATAATACCTTCAGCTTTGAGGAAAGCCTACCCTCCCCCTCCCTCCCACACCAACGCCCCCCACCCCCCCCCCACCCCCCCCCCCCCACCACCCACACACACCACCCCCCACCTCCAAAACCCTAACCTGTTAAAGACAGGAACTAACTCAAAGAGTCAAACCACGTTTACAGGAAGCCTCTAGCAGATTCATAAGCCCCCCCCCAACAAGGAAATGTCTTCAATCTGTGATCTTCCCCTCCTCCTCCCTCCCTCCCTCCTGTTCCTCTCCTACCTTCTTGCACCTCCCCCTCCTCCCCCCCCCCCCCTGCTCCCACCACCACGCCTTCCTGTCCTCCCCTCTCCCCTCTCCCCCACAGTCCTCTACTGTCATTTGCTTGAATGAATCACCTGGTAGAAAAAGAAGACACAACCCAGGAACTAGTCCTTCATTCATAATCCACAGCCACCAGCCGATCCCTTTTACTTGCAAAGGCCTCCCCCCCCCCCCCCCCTCTCTCTCTCTCTCTCTTCCCCCCCCCTCCCCTCTCCCTTTCTCACCTCATGTATGAATGACATCATTTCATTCACACATCATAGCTTTCAAGTCATTGCTTCGTCAATTGTTCGCCCACCTCGTTAACAGACTTAAACTTTGACTTTGAATTGACTTGATTTGATTTTGACTTGACTTGACTTGACTTCTTCTTCCCTCACCTTGTTGACGAGTCATTGTAGAAGGGAGAATTTATGCAGTAGTTTGTCTTGAAGGGTGGGGAGGTGTGTTGTGTGTGGTGTGTGTGGGGGGGGGGGGGGTGTAGATTTGGACTCGACTCGCTAGGTTGTTCAGCTGGTTTAGAATAATAAGGTTTATTCATTAATAACCACGAAACAAGCATACCATAATGAACTTAATCACATAGCAGCAACAAGCAAGTAGCTTAGGTTGGATATTGTTGATATTTTGTTGTGGTTATTCAGTTCCTGCTCCGCCCCCCCCCCCCCCCCCCCCCCCCCCCCCCCCCACCCGTCTCCGTAGACTTACAATGTCAGAGGAAAGGTCGTACCAGTTTGATGAAAAGTCATTGGGCAAAGTTGGGATCATGAAATGATCATGATATAACGAGAGAAGAGGTGACAAATTCTGAGGCTAGCTGGTATACATTTTTTGTTTGTTTTGTGTCGTTTTATGTTGCTACAGTTGTTACTTTTTCTTTCTTGTCGTTTGCTGTTGTTTCTTTGCTTTTTTTGGTCTTAGACTCGTATCTTACAGTCACACTTGTACACACAGACGCGTATGCACTCCCCCCCGCCCCCCCCCCCCGACACACACACCTTCTGAAAACTCCGTGCTAGGAATTCCCTCTTTTCTATCTCTCTCTTTTTGTTTCTGCCTTGTTCCCTTTCTTCCTGTTACTTCTTCTTGTCTATTTTCTTGCCTTCTTCGTTTATGATCCTGCTTTTTTTTTTTTTTTTTTTTTACTATAAAGACCAGAGAGAAGAATTCTCTCCCACGCCAAAGTCGGATGGGCTGGGTCTGACTTGCCAGGCGCTTAACGGCAGCGCAACACATTTTTGCTCACATGACAGACAACAATAGTTGCTGTCTGAGGTTCGACGAAGTCGACGAACGAAGAAGTTGTCTTCCTTAGATTGTTACTTTTTCCCTTCCTTGGCTAGAGTTTCGAGGTTTACCATTAGTGAGATTTTGCGTATTTGACCTTTTCTTTTAACCCTCCATTAAGGTAGCCACATTCCGACTTCGGAGAAAGATAATGTTAATTTAGGTGGTATAGTATCAAGTATTCAACAATCTCTTCAACATGTATGTCCACAATGATTTAAAGCATGATGTATGTCCACGCCACTTTAAGCAAAACACTCTGTATGTGAAGACATGCTGTTGAGGATGCTGCCCACTATTAAAAAGGGTGGGTGTCCCATAACCTTATAAGGTCGTAGGGGAGCGAGGCGTCAGAGACCTCAACTTCTCTAGGGACCAGCATATTGAGGGCGGCGCCCATCTCCTCTCCCCTGCTGCTTTACCTTCCCTGACCCTAAAGAGGGCAGGTACCCATTTACAGCTGGGTGAACTGGGGGAACTGTACTGAAGCCAAGGCGCGCAAACGGTCACCCATCCAAGTGGTAACCACGATCGACGCTGCTTAACTTGGCTGGGAGAAAGCGAGTGCTCTGACCACTGAGCTATCCCGTCCCCAAAAATTGCATGATCCCGACAACATTTTGATAAACTTTCCTCATTTCCACCAGTGCCGAGAGGTCACTATAGAGATTAACGGGATAGCTCAGGGGTCAGAGCACCCGCTTTCCCTTAACCTAAGGTTATTAAGCAGCACTGAGCGTGGTTACCAGTTGGATGGGTGACAGTTTGCGCGCCTTGGCTTCAGTACAGTTTCCCCAGTTCAACCAGCTGTAAATGGGTACCTGCCTCTTTAGGGTCAGGGAAGGTAAAGCAGCAAGGGAGAGGAGATGGGTGCCGCCCTCAATATGCTGGACCCTGAAGAAGCTGAGGTCTCTGACGCCTCGCTCCCCAACGACCCCAAAGGTAAAGGCAACACCTTTACCTTTAAATCTTATCAAATCTGCTGTGCCAGATGTGTGCTAAAGGTGATGAAACTTTTCGAAATGATCTTAAAATACTTGCATTATAATTATGTGGGGGTGTTTTATTTTGATGTTTTGAAAAGTTTACTTTAAAAACGATCTGTTTCTATTGCTTGCGATTGTAATTATCTTGGCTGATACAGTCTATTTATAACACTTCTAGCCACAACACACACGCACGCACGCACGCACGCGTGTGCACACATGCGTATGCACACACTCACAGGAACACATACACGCATGTACGCACGCACGCGCACACGCACACGCGCGCACACACACACACATACACACGGAGAAGGTCGTTAGATAGACTTTGTGGCTGTCACCGCCCCGGTGGGCGTCTCACACAGGCAGGCTACACAAGTAAGCTATCACGGTCGTCAATAGCGGGTTTTAGTAGGTGGTGTCCTGCGTGTGTTAGCTCAGAACAGGCACCGCTGAACACCACCAAAGTGACTCAGCGGCAGTGAAGGACTCCTCTGGCTGGTGGGTTTATGGCGGCCTGACATTGATGGGCTGGCTCCCTGTGGACTTCCGACCCTCAAGATGCGACATAACGAATCTGGGTATGGCTAGGGTGAAGAGATTGGAATGAGCTGTGTGAGAACACCAGGACACACACGACACAGAAGACGAGGCAGTTAAAAAAAGTATCAAAGACAGTGATATTTATTTATTTATTTTATTCTTTTATATCGAGGATAATGGAATAAGCACTTATGTGCTTTTTTTTACATCCAGTCCCCGTGTGTATGGGGTTTTGTAAATTCTGTCATCTGTTCCCACCGGCACACAATGGCCTACTCTTACGAAAAGCGGAACAGGATTTAACGTGTGCGCAAGATGTTCTGCGTGCGTTCGCACACGGGGCCTCGGTTTAAAGTCTCATCCGAAGCGGTTATCGACTCAGGGACTACAATGATTATCAACCCTTGGAGTCTTACTTTCAAGTCATTCTTTTTTAGTCATTCGGACTCATTGGTAAAAGGAGCAACAATGGAGTACGTCGTCACAATTTTGCTGGTTTGTTTTGTTTTGGCGTCTTTTTGGGTAGGTACTTTTTTTTTCTAAATATTTATATTATGTTACGATGTTCTTGCGTACAAATTTCACGTCATGAAAAATGGAATAAATTTTGTTATCCCCCACCCTCTCAAACAACAACAACAACAAAAATATGAAAAGAAAAGCGCCCCTACCCTATACTGCTTGTTCACTCCAGTTATTTGTCATTCAAATTGGAATTTTTAAAAAAGTTCAAACTTACGCGTACTAGTTGACTCCAGGTATTTGTGTCATGGTACAGTGTTCATGTCTACAAATTTCGTGTCTAGAAAAATGGAATAATGAAAGTTTATTCCCCTCCCCCCTGAATTGAAAAATAAATAAAAATGAATACATCTTACCCTATACGTACTATATAGCTCACTGCAGTTATTCGTCTCATGTTACGATATTCATGTATACAAATTTCATGTTATGAAAAATGGAATAAAATGTTTATCCCTCCCTTCCTCCCCTCTCCCCGATATAAATGTAATAAAAAAAAAACCACAAGAAGAAGTACATCCAAATCCTGTACGAACTTGTTCACTCCAGTTATTTGTCTAATGTTAGGATGTTAATGTAAACAAATGTCATGTCTTGAAAACATGGAATAAAAATGTTTACCCCCTTGAAGTAAATGACGTATGAAAACATTAAAAAGTACACCCATCCCTGTACCACTTAGATCACTCCAGTATTTCGTCGAATGTTACAATGTTCATGTGTACAACTTTCATGTCATGAAAACTAGATTAGAAAAGCTTATTACCCCCATTCACCCTTCAAATAAAAGGTAAAAGGTAAAGGTGTCCCATAACCTTTGAAGTCGTAAGGGAGCGAGGCGTCAGAGACCTGTTTCTCTAGGGGTCAGCATATTGAGGGCGGTGCCCATCTCCTCTCCCTCGCTGCTTTACCTTCCCTGACCCTAAAGAGGGCAGGTACCCATTGGCAGCTGGGTGAACTGGGGGACTGTACAGGAGCCAAGACGCGCAAACGGTCACCCATCCACTTTGGTAACCACGCTCGACACTGCTTAACTTGGGGAAAGCGAGTGCTCCGACCACTGAGTTATCCCGTCCCTTCAAATAAAACAAGTTAAAAGACAAAAAAAGTACATCCTAACCTAAACGTACTAGGCGACTCCAGTTATTCGTCTCAAATTACGATGCTCGTGTGTACACATTTCATGTCATGAAAAATGGAATAAAAATGTCAAAAAAAAAGAAGAAGAAGAAATATAAAGAAGTACCTATGCGTACTAATTCACTCTGCGAGGTGGTTCAAATGGCAATGCCACCATTTTCGTTTTTTAAGGGTGGGGGTAGGGGTTTGGAGGAGGGGTGGGTGTGGGGTGTGGGGAGGATGTTAGCGGCTGGGTGGGTGGGTGGGTGAGGTGGGTGGAGGGTGGGGGGTGGGGGTGGGGGTTCTGATGTTTAGATGTTTTTTTAACAAACATCACCGTGTTGCCAATTTCCTAGAGAAATATGCTCTTTGGCTCCAGTCCAGTGTACAGCCCGTCTGTCTTGCGTCAGTGCGCGTGCTGACGTGCGTGAGTTCGTGCGGGGCGCGCGCGCGCTTGCGTGTGTGTGTGTGTGTGTGTTGTGTGTGTGAGAGAGAGAGGAGAGAGAGAGAGAGAGCAGAGGAGAGAGAGAGAGGAGGAGAGTGTGTGTTTGTCCCTGTGTGTGTGTGGTGTGTGTTGTTGTGGAGAGAGAGAGAGAGAGAGAGAGAGAGAGAGAGAGAGAGATAGTGTGTACTGTGTGGGTGTGCCTGCGTACCACGCATACGCATGTGTATGAATGTGGCATGTGTGCGCACGTGTGGGTTCGAGTGCGCCTGTGCATGCGCCCGTACAAGCGTGTGTGTGAGCATGCACATCATGTCTCTCTCTCTCTCTCTCTCTCTCTCTCTCTCTCTCTCTCTCCTCCTCCTCTCCTTCTCCTCTTCTTCTCTCTCTGTCTCTCTTAGGGGGGAAGGAGGGGGAGAGAGGCTGGGAATGAACAGCAAGGACAAACAAATCAACCAACCACCCACCCAGCCACCCAACCAACCACCACCACCACACACCCACCCAACCAATCAGTCACCCACCCACCCACTCATCCAACCAACCAAAACCAACCAACCAAACCAAACCAAACACCAAA
>CM054136.1:75662675-75665175 GCA_028751875.1 Rapana venosa | reverse complement strand
GTTTTTTACCTGTCGGTCTGTCTGTCTGTTTGTCTATCTGTCCGTCTGTTCTTCTGTCTTGTGTCTGTCTGTGTGTCTATTTGTCTTTTTGTCTTGTCTGTTCTCGAGGTTTTTGTCACATGAGTTTTTATCGGGTCTGTTGAGGCCAAACACTCCACAAGAGCGTCTCTAATCCATCAGGATAAGTCAGTATAGTGATGTGTGTGTGTGTTGTGTGTGTGTGTGTGTGTGTGTGTGTGTGTGTGTGTGTGTGTTGTGTGTGTGTGTGTGTGTTAGTGTCTGTGTATGTGTGTTATGAGTTAATGTGTATGTGTTAATATATGTGTTAGTGTTATGTGTGTGTGTTTGTGTGTGTGTGTTTGTGTTTGTGTGTGTGTTAGGTTGTGCTAGTGTACGTATGTGTGTTAGTGTGTGTGTGTGTGTTTCTGTGTGTCAGTGTTAGTGTGTGTGTGTGTGTGTGTGTTTGGGGGTGGCACAGTGTGTGTATAAATGCGTGTGCACGAGCGTGTGCCTTTATATGCGTGCATGTGTACGAACACACACACAGACACACATACACAGACACACACACAACCTCCGCACACAAACACACACACACACACAGAACGCCTGCGCGCGCACACGCACACACACACACACACACACAAAAGATAATATTATGAAGAGCCACGCCCATGCCCCTCAATGGCAACTGTAAAACAAAGGTTTAATTTAAACACAACATAAGCCCAGGTGGCCCCTCCACACACACACACATACACACAGACACACACACACACACACATACAAAGGCTCACCACACAAGATTTAAGATTCAAGATTTAATTCCTGTCACCCCTTTTGGGGTATGGAGGATTACAAACAAATTGAACAGCAGAACAAACCTAACAGCAATACACCCCAAAATAATATGAATACTAACAGGAACTCAAAAAGCAAAAGAGTTCATGGCAAAATGATAACACACACACCTACACACACACACACACACACACACACACACACACACACACACACAACACACACACACACACACACCACACGCAAAGGCACACACACACATGATCTTATCTGGTAAGTCCATCCTTTGATGACACAAAGGCTTGTAGCAAGAAAAAAATAAGGCAAGAAAACAGCAAAGGAAGTGACGTAAAGCCGGAAGGGAGTTGTCCCACTTTGGTTGCACAGAATTTATAGGGAATAGAATTTGACCAGTAACAATAATATTTTGTTGTTGTTGTTTTTTTACTTCAAGAAATGAAGAAAAAAACAACTAGGCTTGAACGGACATAAGTTTATCTTGAGTGGATATATAATACATTGGTTCACAGAGAAAGGAAGAAAGAAAGAAAGAGAGGAAGAAAGAGAGATTTTTTTATTTTATTATTTTCCTTTTACTTTGAGGATAATGGAATTAGCACTCATGTGCTTTTTTTCCCCATCAAGTCTCAGTGTGTATGCAGTTGTGTAAATGTTGTCATCCGTTCCCACCTGCACACAATGGCCTAGAAAGAGAGAGAGAGAGAGAGAAGAGAGAGAGAGAGAGAGAGAGAGAGAGAGAGAGAGAGAGAGAGAGAAAGAAGTTTGTTGTTTTTCCATTGAACTTATATTATTTTTTATTTCTAAAAAGAAAGATCACGTGAAAGAAGAAGAAGAAGAAGGAGAAGAAGAAGAAGAAGAAGAAGAAGAAGAACGACAACAACAACAACAACAAAGCAATAGCAAATGAAAACAGAAACTTCTTCTTCTTTGTCGTCGAACGCTCAGACAGCAACTAGTCTTGTCTGTCACATGATCGAAAATACGTTGCGCTGCCGTTAAGCGCCTGACAAATCAGTCCCAGCGCATCGGACTTCGGCGTGATAAGTCCTTCTGGAGAAAAAAAAGGCAGCAGAATTGACCAAGAACGCAGAAAACAGACAAGACGGAGGTGACAAAAAGAGTAGGAACAAAGGCAGAAACAAAGAGAGGGATAGAAAAGAGGGAATTCCTAGCACAGAATTTCCAGAAGGTGGGGATGCTATTTATACTAACAGGTCCCAGGCATCCCCACGGGGTAAAAAACCCTTATTGTTGCCGTATCATCATCAATTTTTAATGATTCCCTGTCTTCGGATGAGACTATAAACCGAGGCCCCGTGTGCGAACGCATGCAGAACATCTTGCGCACACGTTAAATCCTGGTCCGCTTTTCGTAAGAGTAGGCCATTGTGTGCCGGTGGGAACAGATGACAAAATTTACAAAACCGCATACACACGGGGACTGGATGTAAAAAAAAAAGCACATGAGTGCTTATTCCATTATCCTCGGGGAAAAAAATCTGAGCGCTTTGATTTGTTGCTTTACAAGATTCAGCGCTATATAAATTCCATACATTATTGTTGTTATTATTATTATTATTGTTATTATTGTTATTATTATTATTATATTATTATTATTGATCATAATTACGTCCTCTCATACAGGGAAGACAGAGAGACAGAGAAGGAGAGGGGAGGA
>CM054136.1:75657675-75660175 GCA_028751875.1 Rapana venosa | reverse complement strand
TGTAGCTGCTTTGAGAGAGAGAGAAGAGAGAGAGAGAGAGAGAGAGAGAGAGAGAGAGAGAGAGAGCAATAAACAATGGACAATGAACATAATTTATTCTTCAGGCCACCAGCCCCTAGAATGGGGTCAAACTAAACATATCAATACGAAGCCAAAACAAAACATGACATACAATTATGGCAACTGCCAAAACATAACCAATCTGAGCATGGTAAAGGGTAAAGGTAAAGGAGTCCCATAACCTATAAGGTCGTAGGGGAGGGAGGCGTCAGAGACCTCACTTCTCTAGGGCCAGCATATTGAGGGCGGCGCCCATCTCCTCTCCCTCGCTGCTTTACCTTCCCTAACCCTAAAGAGGGCAGGTACCCATTTACAGCTGGGTGAACTGGGGGAACTGTACTGAAGCCAAGGCGCGCAAACGGTCACCCATCCAACTGGTAACCACGCTCGACGCTGCTTAACTTGGCTGGGGGAAAGCGAGTGCTCCGATCACTGAGCTATCCCGTCCCCTGAGCATGGGACTATCCAAAAATGAGACAAAATGATCTGCTTTAAGCAGATGTGAGACACACATACACATACACACACAGAGATTCAGACTCACACAGAGAAATAGAGACAAACAGACTCACACAAAGAAACAGAGACAGACAGACTCACACAAAGAAACAGAGACAGACAGACTCACACAAAGAAACAGACAGACAGACGCACAGAAACAGAGACAGACAGACAGACTCACACACAGAAATAGAGACAGACAGTCGAGCAGGCACACACAGAGAAACAGACAGACACACAGAAACAGAGACAGACAGAGAGAAACAGAGACAGACAGACTCACACAGAACTAGAGACAGGCAGTCAGACTCACACACAGAAACAGACAGACACACACACACACATACACACACAGAAACAGACAGACAGACACAACAGAAACAGACAGACAGACACACAAAACAGACAGACAGACAGACAGACACACAGAAAACAGACAGACACACAGAAATAGGATAGACAGTCAGACTCAAACACAGAAACAGACAAACAGACAGACAAACAGACAGGCAGTCAGACAAGACAGACACAGACAGACACACACACAGAGACAGAAATAGAGACAGACTCACACACAGAAACAGACTCTCACACAGAAACAAAGACAGATACACTCAAACAGACAGACAGAACAGACACACAGAAATAAAGACTGACACTCTCAAACAGACAGACAGACAACAGACAGAAATAGAGACAGACTCACACACAGAAACAGACTCTCACACAGAAACAAAGACAGGCACTCTCAAACTGACAGACAGGCAGACACACAGACAGACAGACAGACAGAGACAGACAGACAGACAGAAATAGAGACAGACTCACACACAGAAACAGACTCTCACACAGAAACAAAGACAGACACACTCAAACAGACAGACCGACATACAGACAAGGACGCACACACAGACAGACAGAGACACATTCTTCTTCTTCTTCTTCGTCCATCGGGATCGATGATGACCATCTATTCATCCTGGGATTGCGAGGGTCCATTTCTGTGGGTGCGAAGATGACTTATTTGGCCAATCCGTGCTTGAAAAGTTCTTGAGCAGTATCGACAGGGTATAGTGGCTGCTTTTGGAGACTTGGAGGCTCTATCTTTCCTGTCTTGCCTGCGTTGCTCAGCTGTCGCAATTCTGTTTGCTTCGTGGGCCTTGGCGCCACTGCGTACAGCTGCTCGCCACTGTGGCCTCTCCATTGCTGCCTGCTCCCATGAGTTTATCTCAGTGTTGAAGGCTTTCAGTGAGGCTTTCACATACAGACATACAGACACATACACATACAGACAGAGAAAGACAGACAGAGACAGACAGAGAGAGACAAAGGACCAGAGGTAAGGGTGACGGATTGTGAATGACTTGCCCTGTCACGACCGTCCTTGGTGTCAGGGGCGGCAGACCATAAATAGCCGCCTGCCTGACACTGTCACGTCTGGGAGACCCCTTCATTAGTGCCCACTTCACACACACACACACGCAAACGCGCGCGCGCACAAACACACACACGCACGCACAAATTCACACAATTTACACACACGCATGCACGCACGCGCGCTCACACACACACACACTACAACGCGTACACACACACACACACACACGCGCGAGCGCGCGCGCGCACACGCATGTACGCTACACGCACACACACTCACTACCCACACATACTCTCTCTCTCTCACACACACACACACACTCACACACACACACACACGCACACACACAGAAGCGCGCACAAACACACACACACACTTTAGACACACATGCACACACGCACGCGCGCGCACACACATAGAACACGCACACACACGCGCACGCGCGCGCACATGCAAACATAACACACGCAACACACACACGCGCGCGCACGCACGCACGCACACACACACGCACGCACACACACACGCACGCACACGCACGCACGCTACACACACACACCT
>CM054136.1:75652675-75655175 GCA_028751875.1 Rapana venosa | reverse complement strand
ATGTATGTATGTATGTATGTATGTATGTATGTATGTATGTATGTATGTATGTATGTATGTATGTATGTATGTATCTGTCTGTCTGTCTGTCTGTCTGTCTATCTATCTCTCTCTCTATCTAAATATCTATCTATGTATCTCTCTATCTAAATATCTATCTATCTATCTATCTATCTATCTGTGTGTGTGCAATATACTCTGTTTAATAAAACGTGTTTAAATCAAGTGTTATAGAAAGCACTCACAAACACACACACACACAATTTTCACAATTACTGAGGTCATGCATATTCAGCATATTTTCAATTTCTTCAGTGAAATCAGTATCATCTGAGTGCTTATTTAAGGAAAACAGTGACTTAAAATAATCTAGCCATGTGCGTGGTGATATTTCATTTGATCTGCTTGGTTTCAAAGATGTCAGTGCTTTCAGTTTCTTCCAAAAGGCTTTTGAGTTCTTACTCATGCATAAGTCATTCAGATCCTTTAAAATTGTGTTGTTATGTTCAACTTGTTTTCTCTTACACAAGGATTTGAAACTTTTCTTTTGACGTATAAAAGCATCTAAATCTCCCTGAGAGTCTGTGTGTCTAAAACTCTTCAGTAAGTCATATTTAACTTGTTTACTTTCTTCACAATCATTATCCCACCATGGTGGCTGAGAGTGAGCTTTAATGTTTTTCTTCTGCCTGAATTTCATTGTTTCTGCAGCATTCTGTATAAAAGAGATATAAACTTTGCATGCTTCATCAATATTTCTACAGAGAGCTGCAGTAAAATGTTCAAACACAATCTGTACACTGTCAAGGAGATTACTTTGAAATAAACCGGCACTGTCATCTTTCCACACGTATTTTGTTATTTCCTCTAACTCTATGTCTTCCTCACATGTTTCTTCATAAGACTCTATGGAAAAAGAAATGACAATTGGAAAATGATACGATGATATCACTGAGAGTGAAGTTTATACAGCCTTGAAAAAACTGAAGAGTGGTAAGGCTTCTGGTCCTGATGGTTTGATGTCAGATTTTTTCCAGCATGCCACTGACATTCATGTCAGATTTTTATTGCCTCTGTTCAACACAGTGTTTTCATCAGGAACATACCCAGAAAGCTGGACACATGCTGTGATTTTTCCTCTGCATAAAAAAGGTAGCACTGCACATGTTGATAATTATAGAGGTATTTCATTGTTGAACATAATTGGTAAACTGTATAGTACAATTCTGAATGAAAGACTGACAAAGTTCTGTGGAAGTGCACACTTAATTCCTGAGGCACAGGCTGGTTTTCGCAAAGTTACAGCACCACGATCACATTTTTACACTTCAGTCTCTAGCACAAAAGTATCTAACAAAGAAAGGTGGTAGGTTTTATAACTCTTTTTGTAGATTTTTCCAAAGCATTTGACAGTGTTGACAGAATAAAACTTTTATTTCTGCTGCTGCAAAAAGGAATCCATGATAAAATGTTCATGACGCTGCAAAGCATGTACAAAGTGTGAAGGCAGCTGTGGGGGTCGGGGGTCACATTACTGAATATTTTGATTGTATTTCTGTGTCAGACAAGTTGTATGTTGAGTCCCCTATTATTTTCGATTTTTATTTCTGAACTAGAATCAGATCTCACTGGATCAGATACTCAAGGCATAGATGTATTTTCTGAGCCACTCGGCATACTCTTACTTATGTATGCAGATGATATTGCTTTAGTTTCAGATTCAGTTGTAGACTTGCAGAAAAAGATCAATTGTTTGGAAAATTATTGTAAGAAATGGGGACTTTCTGTAAATATGGACAAAACTAAAGTAGTCATTTTTAAAAATGGTGGATTATTAAGAAGTCTGAAAAATGGTGTTATTTAGAAAAGCAGATACAAGTAGAATCTAGTTATAATTATCTGGGTGTGGTTTTTGGCTCAACATTGAACTGGTCAAAATGTATCGAAAATCTCTCTGGAAAAGCATTGAAGGCTGTTGCTGGTATCAAAAGATTGTACTTCAGGTTAAAGAATCTTCCAGCATCTACAGTTTTTTAGTAGTTTTGATACAAAAGTGAAACCAATCCTCCTCTATGGTTCTGAAATTTGGGGTTTTCAGCAGTATCATGATATTGAAAAAATACAGGTAAAAATTTGCAAAATGGTCCTGGGGTTGCAAGATGTTAAAAATAATATTTGCCTTGGCGATTGTGGTAGATATCCCATTTTTGTCGACACTGTTACCAGAGTAATCAAATATTGGCTAAAAATTTTGGATATGCCTGATCATAGATATCCCAAACAATGCTACAATATGTTGTGTAGACAGGATGAAGCAGGGAGAATAAATTGGGTAACACATGTTAGAAAGATTTTATGCACCCACGGATTTGGTTATGTTTGGACAATGCAGAATTGTGGTAATTCTTCATCCTTCATGAAAGAATTCCAAATACGAATACAAGATGTGTACCAACAAAAATGGCATGACTCTCTATCAGCATACCCTGACTACTTAGAT
>CM054136.1:75635175-75645175 GCA_028751875.1 Rapana venosa | reverse complement strand
CCAAAAGAAATCATGGGTTGACAACATCAAAGAATGGACCGCCCAACCCCTGCAACACCTTCTACTAGCCACACAGGATCGTGAAGCATGGAAAAAGATCTCTGTCGCGTCTTCTCTCATGTCCCCCCTACGTCCTTTGAGACATGGGACTGAGCCTGAGCCTACCTAGAGCTCCGAGATTTACCAGTGGTGAGATTATTATTTTTTTTGCGTATTCGACCGCTTTTGCCCACATGAAGGTAGCCACATCCAACTTCAGGCATGACGTCTAAACGCACGTGTGCATGCAGTTTTGTATTAAAAATGGTTTTAGTCATCTGTACTTATTGGCAACGGGACGGGATAGCTCAGTGGTCGGAGCACTCGCTTTCCCCCAGCCAAGTTAAGCAGCGTCGAGCGTTCGGTACAGTTCCCCCAGTTCACCCAGCTGTAAATGGGTACCT
Organism: Rapana venosa; assembly: GCA_028751875.1. Lineage (NCBI taxonomy): Eukaryota > Metazoa > Mollusca > Gastropoda > Neogastropoda > Muricidae > Rapana > Rapana venosa. The sequence goes on along the minus strand of CM054136.1, from coordinate 75,644,732 downwards.
GCCCTCTTTAGGGTCAGGGAAGGTAAAGCAGCGAGGGAGAGGAGATGGGCGCCGCCCTCAATATGCTGGCCCTAGAGAAGTGAGGTCTCTGACTCCTCGCTCCCCTACGACCTTATAGGTTATGGGACTCCTTTACCTTTTTTTTTTATTTACTTATTGGCAATAATGGTCAACTCTTCCGAAAGGCCAAACGGGGTTTAACGTTGTCCGCAACATGTTCTGCGTGCGTTCGCACACGGGGCCTCGGTTTATAGTCTCATCTGAAGGATTTTCGGGGGGAGTGGTGTCAGTACTGATGTTACCTCCAGAGGAAAGATCCCCTTGAACGGGCGTTTTTTGGTGGTGGCTGGAACTCGGGCTCGAACCTGGGCTGTCAAATCGCGAGCACAACGTTCTAACCACGGGGCTATCCCGCTCCGCATTTATAATTTCAGGAAAATAAACCTCACATGTGGATGTTTTCGCAACCGCCCTCCCCCCTCTTTTATTTATTTATTTATTTTTTGGGGGGAGGGAGGGGGCGGACGCAGGAAAAAAATGCATGTCTATCTATCTATCTATCTATCTATCTATCTATCTATCTATCTATCTATCTATCTATCTATCTATCTATCTATCTATCTAGTCTGTCTTTCTGTCTATCTATCACTATTTATCTATCTATCTGTCTGTCTGTCTGTTTGTCTATCTATCTATCTATCTATCTATCTATCTATCTATCTATCTGTCTGTCTGTCTATCTATCTATCTATCTATCTATCTATCTATTTATCTATCTATCTGTTGTCTGTCTGTCTATCTATCTATCTATCTACCTTATCTATCTATCTATCTATCTATCTATCAAATCTATCTATCATCTATCTATCTATCTATCTATCTATCTGTCTGTCTGTCTGTCTATCTATCTATACCACATCTATCTATCGATCTATCTATCTACACACACACACACACACACAACACACACACACACACACACACACACACACACACACACACACACACACACACACACTCACACACATGTACATTACATGTTTATGAGCGTTTGATAGGCTATGGGTCTACAACATCACTAAGGTCATGCATGCGCTGTATACAACTGATAGGTGCCTGCAGCTACTGCTCATAATGACGAAGCCCAGGAATTAACAGCACAGTATGCATGCAGACGTATGCATTAGTAGATGGTAAACCATACCTAGTATGCCCAATACGAAAATAGCTGTAGTAAGTGTTTACTTTTTTTCTATTTTTGATTGTATATCACTATAAATCACGGCAAGATTTCTCAGCGTGAAATTCGGGTTGCTCTCCCTCGGGGGAGAGGGCGTTGCCACAAGAGCAGCGCCACCCTTTTAATTTTTTTTTGTCTTTTCCTGTCTGCAACTGAATTTTGTTTCCCTACCAGAGTGACTTTTTCTACAGAATTTTGCCAGGGACAACTCTCTTGTTGCCGAGGGTTTAAAAACATATATTTTTACGCGCGCTAAATAATTATGTGTAACACATGGGACATGGGTTTATTGTCTCATCTGAAAGACTAGCACCCAGACAACCACTTGTAGATGGGGGAAACAGTTTCGGGCCCAAACGGGATTCGAACCACTGCACAACTTCCAACCCGGACTTTTCGCTTTCTAGGCAAGTGCGTTACCTCTAGACCACTGATCCGACTTGCTTCGAAGCCTTGAGGAAGAAAACGTTAGATGTACAGACACCACACTAAAAAGGTAAAGGTAAAGGTGTCCCATAACCTATGTGGTCGTAGGGGAGCGAGGCGTCAGAGACCTCAACTTCTCTAGGGGCCAGCATATTGAAGGCGGCGCCCATCTCCTCTGCCTCGCTGCTTTACCTTCCCTGACCCTAAAGAGGGCAGGTACCCATTTACAGCTGGGTGAACTGTTTGACTGTACTAAAAGCCAAGGCGCGCAAACCGTCACCCATCCTAGTGGTAACCTCACTCGATGCTGCTTAACCTTGGCTGGGGGAAAGAAAGCGAGTGTTCTGCTGACCACTGAGCTATCCCGTCCCGTTTATGCACCACACTGCAGCGGTTTAATCTGCATGTGGTCTGCACATTTGCAATGCAGTAACACACTTTTTTTCATTCTGGGTTTAAATTTGAAAAGGAGGTTAGGGTGGGGGTTAGGGGTAGGGTGGGGGTGGGGGGGTGGGGTGGGGGTCTAGAAGGCCCAAACAGCAACCTGTAAGCAGTCAGTCAGTCGTTCGTCTCGGGAGGATAGACACATGTCAAAATAAGAGCGTCCCCCAAAAGAGCAGTTTCATTGATATTTTATATGTTCATAGGAGTTTTGGAGAAAGAGAGAGAGACAGAGAGAGAGAGAGAGAGACAGAGAAAGGGAGAGAGAGAGGACACCGAACAAATGTCGAGAGAGAAGAGAGAGAGGGGGGGGGGGTCCTGCGAGCACGTAGAAATAGAGCGAGAGAGAGAGAGAGAGCGAGAGAGAGAGAGAACACGTAGATACACACACACACACACACACACACACACACCACACACACCCCAAAACCACACACACACACAGCACTAGAAACACACACGCACACACATATACACACACACACACACACACTATGCATGCACAGAGAGAGAGAGAGAGAGAGAGAAGAGAAAAGAGAGAGAGAAGAGAGAAGAGAGAGAGAGAGACCCACCGAACAAATTCGAAAGAGAGAGAGAGAGAGAGAGAGAGAAGAGAGAGAGAGAGAGAGAGAAGAGAAGAAGAGAGAAAAGAGAGAGAGAGAGAGAGCACCGAACAAATTCGAAAGAGAGAGAGAGAGCACCGAACAAATTCGAAAGAGAGAGAGAGAGAGAGAGAGAGAGGGGAGAGAGAGAGAGAGAGAGAGAGAGAAGAGAGAGAGAGAGAGCACCGAACAAATTCGAAAGAGAGAGAGAGAGCACCGAAACAAATAATTCGAAAGAGAGAGAGAGAGAGAGAGAGAGAGAGAGAGGAAGAGAGAAAAGGAGAGAAGAGAGAGAGAGGAGAGAGAGAGAAGAGAGCGAAAGAGAGAGAGAGAGGAGAGAGAGAGAGAGAGAGAGAGGAGAGAGAGAGAGAAGAGAGAGCACCGAACAAATTCGAAAGAGAGAGAGAGAGGGGCGAGAAGGGGGAAGGAGGAGAGGAGTAGGGGGGGGGGGGGGGGGGGGGGGGGGGGGGGGGGGGTGGGGGGGGGGCAGGGGAGAGAGAGAGAGAGAGGGGGGAATCATACGAAGCTGCACGTAGACGCAATTCATTCAGGACCCAGGTGTTGGCTTAATGACGTTCATCCCCCTCACTGGCGTTACGCAGTTCAGCTGCTGTGGGTATATACATGTAAAATTGAATTAGCAGGACGAAATTGAGTTTGAAAATAGGAATCGAAACTCTACATGCAAGCAAGCAAGATGATGACATTTCGAATGTTTTGAGAAATAAATTGTACGACTTACAAAAACTCCTCTTGCCGATTTCAGAATAAACGAGAAAAAAAGAGAAAAAGGAAAAAAAAGAAAAAGAAAGAAAGAAGGAAAAAGGGGAACGAAAATCAGAATAAACTGAAAAAAAAAGAAAGGAAGGAAAGGAAGGAATGAAGAAAGGAAGCAAGCGGACGGGGGGAAAAAAGAGAAGAGAAACAATGAAAAACGAAGATGGGAGAATGAAGAGAGAAAGAAAGAAGGAAAGGAAGAAAAAAAGAAAGATAGAAAAAAATAAAAGAAAGGAAGAAAGAAAATAAGAAAAAAAAAAGTGCATGTCTAATGAGATGTAGGTGTAAAGAGATGTAGGTGTAAAGAGATGTAGGTGTAAAGAGATAAAGGTTTAAAGAGATGGATGTGTAAAGAGATGGATGTGTAAAGAGATGCAGGTGTAAAGAGATGCAGGTGTAAAGAGATGTAGGTGCAAAGAGATGTAGGTGTAAAGGGAGGCATGTCTTTAGAGATGCAGGTGTAAAGAGGTGCAGGTGTAAAGAGATGTAGATCTGAAAAGAAGCAGGTGTAAAGAGATGTAGATCTGAAGAGAAGCAGGTGTAAAGAGATGCAGGTGTAAAGAGATGTAGATCTGAAGAGAAGCAGGTGTAAAGAGATGCAGGTGTAAAGAGATGTAGATCTGGAGAGAAGCAGGTGTAAAGAGATGCAGGTGTAAAGGGATGTAGGTCTATAGAGAAAGATGTTGAACACACACACACACACCACCACCACCACCACCACCACCACCACAACACACAAACAACAACAAAAAACACACAACAACAACAACAACACCCCACAACACACACACACAACACACACACACACACACACCACACAAAACACACACACACACACACACACACACACACACACAACACACTCTCTCTCTCTCTTCTCCCCTCCTCTCTCTCTCTATCCCCCCCCCCCCCCCCCCACCCTCCCTCATCTTGCGCACAGTCACGTTAAAACCTGTGCCGCTTTTCGGAAGAGTAGGCCATTGGTGAGTCGGTAGGAACGGATGACAAAAAGACATGTAGGTGTGAAGAGAAATTTAGGTTTAAAGAGATGAAGGTCTTTAGAGATGTATGTCAGTCTAAAGAGCAGTAAAGTCTATACAGAAGGATCACTGCAGGGCTGACTTTCCCCATAACTGCCGTAACATACATAGGCTACATCATTACCTACTACTACAAACCTACTTAATACAACAACTACACTACAAACAAACCAAACAACAACTACTACTCTACTACTACATTTCCCTACTCCCTACTACAAACAAATCCCCTGTATTAAAATTTTAATATAGCGCTAAACCCCTTGTTAAGCAAAAAATTTAAAAAGCGCTCATTAAAAACACCTGCTGTGTACTAAGAAAAAGGTAAGGTAAGGTAAGGTAAGGAAATTTTTGGCCCCTAAGACTGAAAAAATTTTTTCTCGAAAAAGCACGTGTGCACGGGAAACTCGCCCTCTTTTCCAAAAAAAGTAAAGCCCCTTTCCGGGTTTTTTGACAAACGATTCACAACAACACCCCGGGAAATGTGAGGGGAAAAAAGCGGGGTGGGGAAAGGGGGGTGGTGTGGGGGGGTTTTGGGGGTGTGGGGGGTGTGTGGGGTTTTGTGTGTGTGTGTGGTTGTGAGTGTGTGGGGTGTGTTGTTTTTGTGTGTGTGGGGTGTGATCCGCCCCTTGACTCCCCCACGGGTTAAAAAGTTTTTTTTTCCTCTCAAAAACCAAAAGCCATCTATAATAAATAAATATTCACTGAAAGACCTCTAAATTTTTTCTTTATCCCTGTCTGCCCTGCTGCCCGCCCTTTTTGTTTTTGCTGTCTGTTTTCTGCCCTTCTCTTTTTTCTCCCCTAAACCACAAAACCAAAACCACCACACACAACACACACACAAAAAACACACACACACACACCCAAAAACACACACACACACACAAACACAAAAACACACACCAAAAACAAAGAACAGAAAAAAACCGGAAGACAGCCCCGGCAGACAGGGCAAAAAAAACACGGGACCCACACACACAAACAACAGAACAGCCCCTACAAAAAAAACAGAGAGCAAAAAGCCATCAGCAATCCCTATAAAACCCCAAAGCAGACCGGGCGCAGAAGGTTGACAAAAGAAACGAAGGCAGCCGGAATGACATGGCCGAGCTAAAGAGGATCCCCAAAAACCCGGGTTTTCTTTTGGGGGGGTTTTTGTTTTTGCACCCCTATTTTCCCCCAAAAAGGAACCAAGAGGCATAATTTAAAGGTAAGTCAATGCAAATAAAAACAAAGTTTTTAATTAAACCAAAAATTAAAACCCTTCAAGTTAAATTTTTTTGGTCCTTCCATCCCCTTTTTGTCTCTCTCCCCCCCCCCTTCCCCCCCCCTCCCCCTTTCCCCCTCCCCCCACGCCCTCCCCCTCCCCACCCCCCCCCCCCCCCCCCCCTTCCCTTTTGGGGCCCCGTTTGGCAATGGACCCCCTTCCCTTCTTTTTAAAGGGAAAATGAAACTAGCCCACCCTAAAAATTCCCTTTTCCTTCCCCCAAACTTTCTCATCATCTCTGCATGATTTTTGTTTCTCAAACATAGTTTTTGGTTCATAAAAAAAAAAAAAAAAAAAAAAAAAATTTCAGAAAATCAAAAACATATTACCATCATGAAAAGAGATTAAAAAAGCCAGAATTTCTCTATTGTATACATTTTAAGTCACGCAAAAAAATTTCTTTTACCCGGGGGGAATTTTTGGGCCCGCTTTTCCCTCCGGGGAACCCGCGTCGTCACAAACGCCCCCCACCCATTATTATTTTTTTTCTTTATTTTGCCCTGAAACCTGTATATTTTTTCCTTATCAGGATGACTTTTTTTTTTTTTACAGAATTTTGCCGGGGAAAAAAAACCCCTTTGTTGCCGGGGGTTTTTTTTTTTTACGTGCCTAAATAATTATGCGTAAAAACCCAAAACCCCTCGGTTTTTTTTTTTATCCGAAAGCTACACTCAGCCCACTACTGGGCGGCCCGGTTGGGGGGAAAGGAGGAAAACGAACCCCCCCACACATTTTAAAAAAACCCGGATTTTTTTTCCGCTTTCCTACCCAAGTGCGTTACCTCAAAGCCACCCATCCACTGGGGTTCGGTGGTTGCTAACACATAAAAATGTTGATCGGGGGTCAAGAGGTAACGCGCCTGCCTAAAAAGGGGGAAAAGCCCGGGGTTTCGGAATTGGGGGGGGTTTCCCGAACCCCCCTTTGGGCCCAAACTTCTCCCCCATCCATTAGCCCCAGGGAGTAAAGGCTGGGTCTAAGTTTTTCCCGGATAAACGAAAACCCGAGGTCCCGTGTGTTACACATAATTTTTTAGCGCACGTTAAAAAAAAACCAACGACAACAAGAGATTTCCCCCCCTGGAAAAAATTCTGTAGAATAAACCACTTTGAGGGGGAAAAACCCAAATACAGGCAGACAAGGAAAAAAAACAAAATGGGGGGCGATGCTCTTGGGCGACGCACTCCCCTGGGAGAGCAGCCCGAATTTTTAAAACAAGAAATCCGCAGTGACTTAAAGGGGGTTTTCAATAATTTTTTTTTTTTTAAATGTCCAGGGGTTTACAAAATTTGACAAACTAGTAGAATGGGGAAAAGTGACCCCTTTTTTTCTTTTGCTAAACACACTTTTGGCAATCATTACATTAAAATAAAAAAAAACCATCTCTTTCCCCAAAATCACGACTCAGGAAAATTAATGTTTTTTGTTTTTAAAAAAGGGTAAAGATTTAACTCTTAATTTCCTTTTTTTTCTTATTCTGACCTTCATTTTTTTCCCAAAAAAGAAAAAAGGGTTTTATTCAGGGTTCACCCTTTTTCTTTTTTTTTCCCTTTTTTTTCTTTTTCTTCTTCTTCTTCTTCTTCTTTTTCTTCTTCTTCTTCTTCTTCTTCTTCTTCTTCTTTTTTTCGCATTCCTCTTCGCATTCTTCTTCTTCTTCGCATTCTTCTTCGCAATTCTTCTTCGCAATTCTTCTACTTCTTCGCATTCTTTTCTTCTTCGCAATTCTTCTTCGCAATTCTTCTTCTTCGAAATTCTTGTTCTTTCTTTTTCTTGTTCTTGTTCTTGTTGTTGTTGTCTTCTTCTTTGCTTCTTCTTTTTTGCATTCTTCTTTGCATTCTTCTTTTCTTCTTCTTCTTCTTCGTCTTCTTCTTCCTTCTTCTTCTTCTTCTTTGCATTCTTCTTTGCATTCTTCTTTTTGCATTCTTCTTCTTTGCATTCTTCTTTGCATTCTTCTTTTCTTCTTCTTCTTCTTCTTCTTCTTCTTCTTCTTCTTCTTTTCTTCTTCTTCTTCTTCTTCTTCTTCTTCTTTCTTTCTTCCTCCTCCTCCTTTCTGCGCAATTTTTCTTCTTTCTTCGCAATTCTTCTTCGCATTTCTTTTTTTTTTTTGTTCTTTTCTTTTTGTTGTTGTTGTTGTTGTTGTTCTTCTTGTTCTTGTTCTTTTTTCTTCTTCTTCTTCTTACCAGTAGGCAGATTTAGGAGTGTGCAGTACAGAGCAGAGCAGTGTGATGTGGTGTGGCGTGGTGCGAGTGATGGATATTCTCATGTCTTCTCAGCAACACATGGAGATTAGCTCAGGTGTCTCTCTCTCTGCCTTAATAGCTTCCGACTTCACTTCCGTATCTCACCGACATACAACGCCAAAAAGAAAAAGAAAAAAGAAAAAAACAGAAGAAAACAGAAAAAAGGAAAGAAGAAAGAAAAGAAAGAAAGAAAAGAAGAAAAAGAAGAGACACCCCCCCCCAAAAAAAAAGGAAAGAAAGAACAAGGAAAATAAAGAAAAAAACCCAAAAACCAAACCCCCCCCCCCCCCCCCCCCCCCCCCCCCCCCCCACCAACAACAAAACAAACTCAAAATACGAAAGGTTTGGGCGGGTTCAGCCTTGATGTGTGTGTGTTTGTGTGTGTTTGTGTTTTGTGGGGTGTGTGTGTGTGTGTGTGTGGTGTATGTGTGTGGTGTGTGTGTGTTATTGTGTTGTTATGTGTGTGTATATGTGTGTGTGATTGTGTTGTGTGTGTGTGTGTGTGATGTGTGTTGTGTTGTGTGTGTGTTGGGGGGGGGGGTGGGATCGTGGGGGGGAGGTGTATTTTGTGTTGTGTTTTGTGTGCTGTTGTGGCTTTTTGTTGGGAGGTTGTGTTGTTGGTTGTGTTGTGTTTTTGTGTGTGTGTGTGTGTGTGTGGGGGGGGGGGGGGGGAATGGGAGGGGGACAGAAGGGGGGGGTGTTGTGTGTGTATGTGTGTGTTGTGTTGTGTGTGTGTTGTGTGTGTGTTTGTGTGGTGTTATTGTGTTGTGATGTGTGTTGTGTTGTGTTGTGTGTATGTTGGGTGGGGGGGGGGGGGAAAAGAGGGGTGAGGTGAATTTTGTGTTGCGTTGTGTGTGTGTTGTGTGTTGTGTGTGTGTTGGGGAGGTTGTGTGTTGTGTTGTGTTTTGTGTGGGGGGGGGGGGGGGGGGGGGGAGGGGGGTGTTGTGTGTGTATGTGTGTGTTGTATTGTGTTTGTGTTGTGGTTTGTGTGTGTGTTTATGTGTGTGTGTATGTGTGCTGTCTGCGTGTTTATTGGTGTGAAGTGTGATGTGTGTGTGTGTGTGTGTGCATAAACATTCAGGGGCTTCTATGTAGAGAGCTATGGACGGGCGCGGCACATGCCCGCACGCACACACACACACATATACACACACACACGTACATACACACACATACGCACGCACGAACACACACACTCGCGCGCTCGCTTTAATGTACCATCTGGAAATAAAAGTTTGGCTTGACTTTGACTTTCACGCGAGCGCACTCACACACACACACACACACACCACACACACACACAACACACACACACACACACACACACACACACACACACAACCACTTCCCCCTCTCCCTGAACACACACACACAGCATGCACGCCACGCTTCTACATACGTACATAACCACACACAAACAGTGGCGGACGCAAACAAACCCAAAACCAACAACAACAACAAAACCTAACCCCAACTTTAAAAAAACAACTCACCATAAAACCCCATTCATCTATAATAATTATCAGC
>CM054136.1:75630175-75632675 GCA_028751875.1 Rapana venosa | reverse complement strand
CCAAGTAGAAAATCAAATCTTCCTTTTCAGCAAAAACTTTCAAATTCAACAGCAGCAGCAACAACAATAAAACTTTGGGTGCATAATATCTAAATTCACGCATAAATCAACTGTGCTGGGCCTGACTTGTCAGGCTCTTAGCGGCAGCACAACAACTTTTTTGCTCATAATTATGACAGACAAGAAGAAGCAGAAGCAGAAGCAGAAAAAGAAGAAGAATGCAAAGAAGAAGAAGAATGCAAAGAAGAAGAAGAATTGCGAAGAAGAAGAAGAATTGCGAAGAAGAAGAAGAATTGCGAAGAAGAAGAAGAAGAAGAAGAATGCAAAGAAGAAGAAGAATGCAAAGAAGAAGAAGAATTGCGAAGAAGAAGAAGAATTGCGAAGAAGAAGAATTGCGAAGAAGAAGAAGAAGAAGAAGAAGAAGAAGAAGAAAGAAAAAGAAGCAGAAGAAGAAGAAGCAGAAGAACAGCAACAACAACAACAACAACAACAACAAGAACAAGAAGATATCTTAATGGACTAGATTTCAGCTCAGTGTACATAAATTAAACAGAATCCGCTAACCACCTACCTTCTTATCCACCAAAATACAACACTATCCATGGACTTTTCACGGAACCAGCATTGCACTGGACCCCAGAAGGAAGGAAAAAGAAAGGAAGACCAAAAGCAACGTGGAGGAGGACTGTAGAAAGTGAGATGAAGGCCATGCAGCACTCTTGGGGATCAGTGACTAGGTTGGCCCAGGATAGACAGGAGTGGAAGCGCTTTGTTGCTGCCCTACACACCACTGGGTGCAATGGTTAATGATGATAATTTCACGGAACCGGCATTTTCTTCTATCTCCACAACACTCACAAGGGCAAAACCACACGAGGAATAATAATTACGACACTTGCCAGCCTACTGTTGTAGTATGCAAACACGAAAAGTGCCGAAGATCCACTGTTACGTTCTCTTATATCCTCTACTTTCCTGTATAGTAAGTAATAAGGACTTCATAGATCTAGCTTTCTGAGCGGCGCGTGACCTTGGCGCCAAGCCTTCAACAAGTGTCGAGAATGACAGCCCTCCCCCCCCCCCCCCCCCACCCCCCCCCCCCCCCCCCCCCCCCCCCCCCCCCCCCCACCCCCCCCCCCCCCCCCCCCCCCCCCCACTTTTAGTGTATGGACACTAAAGAAAAGCACGTTTCTTCTGAAAAAAGAAAAAAAATTAATATTCCGGGAATTCCTCTGCGTTGTCTTCACGTGGACGTGAAGTATGATTATGGTAGTTCCCTCCCACCACCCCCTCCCCCCTTCCCCAACAAACCAACCCTCCTCCTTTCTTCTTATCACTCTCCCGCTGGTAGTTATTTATTCATTTATTTATTTATTCTTTTATATCGAGGATAATGGAATAAGCACTCGATGTGCTTTTTTTACATACAGTCCCCGTGTGTGTGCGGTTTTGTAAATTATGTCATCCGTTCCCACCGGCACACAATGGCCTACTCTTACGAAAAGTGGAACAGGATTTAACGTGTGCGCAAGATGTTCTGCGTGCGTTCACACACGGGGCCTCGGTTTATAGTCTCATCCGAAGGACTTTTGGGGAGAGTGGAGTCGGCACTGATGTTAACTCCAGGGGAAAATATCCCCCTTGAACGGGAATCGAACCCGGGTCGTCAGATTGCGAGCGCAATGTTCTGACCACTAGGCTATCCCGTTATGTGTGACGTGTATATGTTCTTGAAGTCAAGGGGGGAAATTTGACGTCACCTGTGATATCAACGTTATTAATTCTTTCTTTTTCTTTTTACAGGAAAATATTGTTTTATCCCTCCGTTCCTTGGATAGAGCTCCGAAGCATACCAAATGGTGAGATTTCTTTTGGGTTTTTTCATTATTTTTTTTTAGCGTATGCGACTTCTCTTGCCCGCCATTAGTTATGGTTGCCACATTCCGACTTCGGGGATGATGTCTGGACAAGACACCAACGTGCACGCAGGTTTCAATCTTCTTTTTTTTTGTCTTTTCTGTTTAAAATCCTTACTTTTTTTTACAGGCAGGAACGGCCTACTCTTTTGAAAGGTGGAGCTGGTTTTTCAGGCGTGGGCAAGCTGTTCTGCGTGCGTTCCCACGCGTGGCCTCGGTTTATGAATCTCATCCGAAGGACTTTGAAACATGTATGGATTTCCTCTGCCTTTGTTAAAAAAAACCTACCTTACATGAAGTCTGACATGTCTGCCTGATTAATGGTAAGTTGTTTTTTTTGTCGTGGACAGAGGGAAGGAGATGGGGAGGGGGGTGGATGTGGATAGTGCGGGTGACGTCACACTTAAGTCGACTTCAGGCGGATTGAGCTTATACTTTGTGCTGAAGAGGAGGATTGGTGTGACCGTGTTAGCACTTTGTCAGGAAACGGAAGGCAGGGTGGCATTTGTACGTATGTTCATACAGGCTGACACACAATCACACGAACGCATACATTATATATACACACGCTCCTCCGAAGATCA
>CM054136.1:75615175-75625175 GCA_028751875.1 Rapana venosa | reverse complement strand
CTGTGCCCAGTCCATTTGATATTCCCATGCAAGTCTGTTTTTGTGAAACTATAAACGGATGGAGGAGTAGGTCACTGTGTGGCAGTAGGGACGGATGATAAGATTTCAAAAACAAACCTGTAGTGATTACACATCATCCACAAAGTTGGAATGCAGATACCTTTATGGTGGATAAAAAACCGTTGCATACGAATAATTATCTCACCACTGGTAACCTCAGAGCTCTAGCTGAGGAACGAAAAAAAAACCAACACCAACAAACCCAAATGAGGGTAACTGAGGGTTGAGTCATCACTGAGGTACACACAGTGTAAGGCTATTGTTTTCCCCTCATGGAGTTAACCTTGGCTGTGAGTGCATTGACATTGGCCTGGCTGACAAGTCTTCTGTCAGACTGTAAACCCTGCTTCTGGGTGCAAACACACAGCTAATACACAGAAAACTGTGTGCATGTGCTTTGTTTTGTTTTGTTCGTTTTTTTTCTTCTTCTTCTTTTTGTTGGTGGTGGTGGGGAATTGTGTTTGGGGGTCATTGCTCCTAAGATAGAACTCCAAGGTTCACCAATGGTGAGATTTTTTGTGTATGCGACCGTTTTTTCTTTTTTGCACATCATGAAGGTATCGGCATTCCAACTTCGGGAATAATCTCTAAAAAAAACACCAGTGTGCATGCAGTTTTCTTAAAATTATACTTTTTGTTATTCGTTCTTACCAGCACAGATAGCTCACTCTATCAAAAGGGAGAACTGGGTTTAACATGTAAGGTGCAAGATGTTCCATGAGCGTTCCTATGCATGCGATGTCTCAGTTTACAATCTCATCTGAAGGACTTTCGGGGAAGTGGGGTCTGTAGGGATGTATAACGCCAAGGAAGAAATCCTCTTGAACGGGTGTCCTGGTAGATGTTTGATCCTGGGCCGTCAGATCATGAGCTCAATGCTCTAACCACTAAGGCTGCTCCGTCCCCAACCCCCCCTCCCCCCCTGTGCCCAGTCCATTTGATATTCCCATGCAAGTCTGTGAAACTATAAACCGATGGAGGAGTAGGTGACTGTGTGGCAGTAAGGACGGATGATAAGATTTCAAAAACAAACCTGTAGTGATTACACCTCATCCCCTAAGTTGGAATGCAGATACCTTAATGGTGGATAAAACCCATTGCATACGAATAATTATCTCACCACTGGTAGCCTTAGAGCTCTAGCTGAGGAACGAAAAAACCCAACACCCACCAACAAACCCAAATGAGGGTAACTGAGGGTTGAGTCATCACTGAGGTACACACAGTGTAAGGTGATTGTTTTCCCCTCATGGAGTTAACCTTGGCTGTGAGTGCATTGACATTGCCCTGGCCGACACGTCTTCTGTCAGACTGTAAACCCTGCTTCTGGGTGCAAACACACAGCTAATACACAGAAAACTGTGTGCATGTGCTTTGTTTTTTGTTTGTTTGTTTTCTCCTTCTTCTTGTTGGTGGTGGTGGTGGGGATTTTTGTTTGTGGGTCGTTGTTCCTAAGGCAGAACTCCAAGGTTCACCTATGGTAAGATTTTTGCGTATGTGACCGCTTTTTTCTTTTTTGCACATCATTAAGGTAGCCACATTCTGACTTCAGGAATAATATCTAAACCCAACACCACTGTGCATGCAGTTTTTTGTTAACATACTTTTTGTTATTCGTTCTTACCAGCACGAATAGCTCACTCTTCCGAAAGGCAGAACAGGGTTTAACGTGTAAGGTGCAAGATGTTCTGCATTCGTTCGCACATGAAGCTCCAGTTTATAGTTTCATCTGAAGGACTTATGGGACTGTGGAATCAGTACTGATGTTTAAACTCCAAAAGGAAATCTCCCTTGAACGTGAGTCCTTGTAGTAGTTCGATCCCGGGCCATCAGATAACGAGCTCAATGCTTTAACAACTAAGGCTGCTCTGCCCCCCTCCACCCCCCCTCCCCCCCCCCCCAGTCCATTTGATATTCACATGCAAGTTTTTTGTGTGAAACTATAAACCGATGGAAGGGTAGGTCACTGTGTGCCAGTAGGGATGGATGATAAGATTTCAAAAACAAACCTGTAGTGATTACACATCATCCCCTAAGCTGGAATGCAGATACCTTAATGGTGGGCAAATCCCTCCATGCAAATAAAAATCTCACCACTGGTAGCCTCAGAGCACTTGCTGAGGAACGAAAAAAAACCCTCAAAACCAACAAACCCAAATGAAGGTAACTGAGGGTTGAGGGTTGAGTCATCACTGAGGGACATACATTGTAAGGCGATTGTTTTCCCCTCATGGAGTTAACCTTGGCTGTGAGTGCATTGACATTGCCCTGGCCGACACGTCTTCTGTCAGACTGTAAACCCTGCTTCTGGGTGCAAACACACAGCTAATACACAGAAAACTGTGTGCATGTGCTTTGTTATTTTGTTCGTTTGTTTTCTTCTTCTTCTTGTTGGTGGGGAATTTTGTTTGGGGTCGTTGCTCCTAAGATAGAACTCCAAGGTTCACCTCTGGTGAGATTTTTGTGTATGGGACCGCTTTTTTCTTTTTTGCACATCATTAAGGTAGCCACATTCCGACTCGGGGGAATAATGTCTAAACATAACACCACTGTGCATGCATTTTTAAAAATATATACTTTTGTCATTTATTCTTACCAGCACGAATAGCTCACTCTTTTGAAAGGCAGAACAGAGTTTACCATGTAAGGTGCAAGATGTTCTGCGTTCGTTTGCTCATGGAGCTCCGGTTTACAGTTTCATCTGAAGGACTTTCGGGGAAGTGAGGTCTGTAGGGATGTATAACGCCAAGGAAGAAATCCCTTTGAATGGGCGTCTTGGTAGTAGTTCAATCCTGAGCCGTCAGATCACCAGCTCAATGCTCTAACCACTAAGGCTGCTCCGCCCCCAAATTCCCCCCCTACCTCCCCCACCCTGTCCATTTGATATTCCCATGCAAGTCTGTGAAACTATAAACCGATGGAAGAGGAGGTGACTGTGTGGCAGTAGGGACAGATGATAAAATTTCAAAAACAAACCTGTAGTGATTACACCTCATCCCCTAAGTTGGAATGCAGATACCTTTATGGTGGATAAAACCCATTGCATGCGAATAATTATCTCACCACTGGTAATCTTAGAGCTCTAACCGAGGAACGAAAAGAACAACAACACCCACCAACAAACCCAAATGAGGGTAACTGAGGGTTGAGTCATCACTTAAGGGACATACAGTGTAAGGCGATTGTTTTCCCCTCATGGGAGTTAACCTTGGCTGTGAGTGCATTGACATTGGCCTGGCCGACACGTCTTCTGTCAGACTGTAAACCCTGCTTCTGGGTGCAAACACACAGCTAATACACAGAAAACTGTGTGCATGTGCTTTGTTATTTTGTTCATTTGTTTTCTTCTTCTTCTTGTTGGTGGGGAATTTTGTTTGGGGTCGTTGCTCCTAAGATAGAACTCCAAGGTTCACCTCTGGTGAGATTTTTGTGTATGCGACCGCTTTTTTCTTTTTTGCACATCATTAAGGTAGCCACATTCCGACTCAGGGGAATAATGTCTAAACATAACACCACTGTGCATGCATTTAAAAAAAAACAACTTTTGTCATTCTTCTTACCAGCACGAATAGCTCACTCTTTTGAAAGGCAGAACAGAGTTTAACATGTAAGGTGCAAGATGTTCTGCGTTCGTTTGCACATGGAGCTCCGGTTTACAGTTTCATTTGAAGGACTTTCGGGGCAGTGGTGTCAGTGATGATGTTTAAACTCCAAAAGGAAATCTCCCTTGAACGTGAGTCCTGGTAGTAGTTAGATCCCGGGCCATCAGATAACGAGCTCAATGCTTTAACCACTACCCCCCCCCCCCCCCCCCCAGTCCATTTGATATTCACATGCAAGTTTTTTGTGTGAAACTATAAACCGATGGAAGAGTAGGTCACTGTGTGCCAGTAGGGACGGATGATAAGATTTCAAAAACAAACCTGTAGTGATTACACCTCATCCCCTAAGTTGGAATGCAGATACCTTAATGGTGGGCAAATTCCTCCATGCAAATAAAAATCTCACCACTGGTAGCCTCAGAGCACTTGCTGAGGAACGAAAAAAAACCCTCAAAACCAACAAACCCAAATGAAGGTAACTGAGGGCTGAGGGTTGAGTCATCACTGAGGGACATACAGTGTAAGGCGATTGTTTTTCCCTCATGGAGTTAACCTTGGCTGTGAGTGCATTGACATTGGCCTGGCCGACATGTCTTCTGTCAGACTGTAAACCCTGCTTCTGGGTGCAAACACACAGCTAATACACAGAAAACTGTGTGCATGTGCTTTGTTTTGTTTTGTTCGTTTTTTTTCTTCTTCTTCTTTTTGTTGGTGGTGGTGGGGAATTGTGTTTGGGGGTCATTGCTCCTAAGACAGAGCTCCAAGGTTCACCAATGGTGAGATTTTTTGTGTATGCGACCTTTTTCTTTTTTGCGCATCTTTAAGGTAGCCGATTTCCGACTTCGGGGAATAATATCTAAACACAAAACCACTGTGCATGCAGATTTTTGTTAACATACTTTTTGTCATTTGTTCTTACCAGCACGAATAGCTCACTCTTTTGAAAGGCAGAACAGGGTTTAACGTGTAAGGGGCAAGATGTTCTGCTTTCGTTCGCACATGGAGCCCTGGTTTATAGTTTCATCTGAAGGACTTTCGGGGCAGTGGAGTCAGTACTGATGTTTAAACTCCAAAAGGAAATCTCCCTTGAACGTGAGTCTTGGTGGTGGTTCGATCTCTGGCCGACAGATTACGAGCACAACGCTCTAACCACTAAGGCTATTCCGTCCCCCCCCCCCCCCCCCCCACCGAGTCCATTTGATATTCCCATGCAAGTCTTTTTGTGAGACTATAAACTGGTGTGCTGAGAGTGCAAACGCATACAGAACACCGGGCACATGCTAAAGAAACCACATCCATCATTTGTAGAGGAGAAGGACAGGTAATGCTAGTGGTTTGGGGTTAGTAGGAACAAACCCAGCATGCAACATGCAACCTGCTGAATGAGGGGCTGCACTGATTCAGCTTGCTGACGACACAAAGCCTCTCCCCGGGGAGAAAGCGGCTCGAATTTCAAGCAGAGAAATCTGCCGTGACTTAAAGTGGTATGAAAAGGAAAACGAAAAAAAAAAAGAAAATGAAAGGGAAATGAAAAGCAGTCTTGCAATTCAGGGCACTGCTTCACAACAAATTATAAAAAAGTTCATGTGAAATGAAGCCATCTTTTCCCTAGGAAAATCACACTGAGTTCACAAGACATACATTTGTTGTTGTTTATTGGCTGTGGGTTTTTTTGGGTTTAAAAAGAAAATTATCAGTTCAGAAAAACCGTAGCACCAATACACGAAATGAGTACAAGAAGCAAAATGCTTATATGACTTCTCTGACATCCGTATATGGATATATAGCTGGATCGGTGGTCTAGAGGTTTCGCGCCTGCCTAGAAAGCCAAAAGTCCGGGTCGGAAGTGTGCGGTGGTTAAATCCCCGTTTGGGTCAGAAACTTGTTCCCCCATCCCTTTGACCATGAGTGGTGGTCAGAGCGCTAGTCTTTCGGATGAAATGATAAACCGAGGTCCCATGTGTTACACATACTTATTTAACGCACGTAAAAAACAACCCACGGCAGCAAGAGAGTTGTCCCTGGCAAAATTCTGTAGAAAAAAAATCCACTCTAATAGGGAAAAAAATGCAGTTGCCGACAGGAAAAGAAAAATATGGGTGGCGCTGCTCTTGTGGCGTCGCGCTCTCTCTGGGGAGAGCAGCCGGAATTTCACGCAGAGAAGGCTGCGGCGACTTAAATGGTATAGATGAATGAATGACCAGAGCTGCAAGGTTTGTTCACCAACGGTGAGATTTTTGCGTATGTGAGCGTTACTTTTCCACCATTAAGATAGCCGCATTTCGACTTCCGGGAGAGACATGGGCATGAGGTTCACAGACAAATTCAGTTCACGTTAGTCAGCCAGACAGTGGGGGGAGCCGAACATCGAGAGTGACAGTAGGCTTGACAACCTTCCGGCAGATGCCTGTGCCAAGAATTTGTCTTTTTTCCCCTTCCAACTGAAACCGAAAACAGACAACCTCGAAAGAGGGTGACGTGACGTCACTGACATGATTTTTCCATAAAAGGAGATGCACTGGTGACTGGTCCAGGCCACACTCCAGCTTTAGCTTCCGGGTCATGGAGTGTCTTCTATAAGAGATTTATTTATTCAGAAAAAAAACACCCAACAACCTTTGATCATTTTATGTCTGAAAAAAAGTGACGGGATAGCTCAGTGGTCAGAGCACTCGCTTTCCCCCAGCTAAGGTTAAGCAGCATCGAGCTTGGTTACCAATGGGATGGGTGATCGTTTGCACGCTTTGGTTTTAGTACAGTCACCCAGTTCACCCAGCTATAAATGGATACCTGCCTTCTTTAGGGTCAGGAAAGGTAAAGCAGTGAGGGAGAGGAGATGGGCGCCACCCTCAATATGCTGGCCCCTAGAGAAGTGAGGTCTCTGATGCCTCGCTCCCCTACGACCACATAGGTTATGGGACACCTTTACCTTGACCTTATCTGATTTGCTTTTCCAGAAATGAAGAAGCAGACTGAAATCTGGTCGTCAGGAGAATGTTGGAAAGGATCTTCGTTCAGTTTTTGTGTGGATTGCTTAGGTTATTACACTTCGGATGAGACTATAATCCGAAGTCCCGTGTACGAACGCACACAGAACATCTTGTACACATGCTAAAATCTGTTCCACTTTTTCGGAAGAGTAGGCCATTGTGTGCCGGTGGGAACAGATGACAAAATTTACAATGCCACACACAAATGGAGACTGGACGCCAAAAAACAACAACACATGAGTACTTTTTCCATTATCCTCGAAATAAAACACCCAAACAAACAAGAACAGCAACAAAACTCCGGCTGACAATCCCACCCATCCATTTTGTAGTTAGGAGACCAGCAGACGACAAAGAAAAAACACCAGGGGTTGGGGTGGGGGTGGGGGGTTGCATGGGTTACAATGTTTGCAGAATTAATTTTTAAAACCCCCTCGAAACCAACACATTTGTGCAAAAAATCGCGTGAGTTTGAGAGTCAAGAACTAGCCTGTCATTGAGAATGCTATTTTGTGTGTGTGTGTGTGTCATTTCTGCGTATGCAATGCTAAGTAGTGAATATGTTTTTTGAGTTTATGCAAACAAAATAAGAGGGAATAAAATGGGTTTTTTAAAAAAAAGACTGAAGTGTACACAAGAAATGTGATGGCCAAATCAGGCAACATCACACCAATGAGTAATACAACAACAACACATTATGGAGTGTGTGTGTGTGTGTGTGTGTGTGAGGGGGAGGGGGAGGGGGGGAGAAAAGAAGAGAGAGAGAGGGGCAGAGGTGGGGGGGGGGGGGAGAGGGAAGAAGGATGGGGTGAGGGGGGGGGTTGCAGGTGTCATGTTAACATGATGTGAAGATAAGTCGCACTAACTGACAAAGTTAAGGCCCAGCCAGTTCCGTGAACGAAGGAAAGTGATTTGTGTGTGTGTGTGTGTGTGTGTGTGGTTGTCTGTCAGGCCCTAATGGCGTCAACAACAACAAGGTCTGCTCTGTCAGATACACCTGGAGGCTTTCGAAAACCTTGGTAGTGATTTTGTTCTGTTCACTGCTTCAGTGGTTTTTAAAGTGCATTTGGGGGTAGGTGTGCCCGTGTAGGGATTGTACTGTCGTGTGTGTGTGTGTGTGTGTGTGTGTGTGTGTGTGTGTGTGTGTGCGTGTGTGTGTGTGTGTGTGCGCGTGTGTGTGTGTGTGTGTATGTGTGTGTGTGTAGGATGTGAAAGAGAGAGAGAGAGAGAGAGAGAGAGAGAGGAGAGAGAGAGAGAGAGAGAGAGAGAGAGAGAGAAGAGAGAGAAGTTTTGACGCTTTGACCAATTTATTGTCATTGCCCAATGTGGCCTATTGACAAGGGGGGTTATACACGACTTTCTTTTGTAAATACAAATAAATACAAGAAAAATCACATGATGCAGTTAACGTAATGGGAAAAAAACAAAACAAACAAACAAACAACACCCCCTCCCCCCCCCCCCCCCACAAAAAACAGCTCTCTATGAACGGAGAGAGAGAGAGAGAGAGAGAGAGAGAGAGAGAGAGAGAGAGAGAGAGAGAGAGAGAGAGAGTGAGATACAAGTGGTGGTAGTAGAGGGGGGGGGGGGGGGGCGGGAGAGGGAGGATGGGGTAGGGGCATGAGGGAGGGAGAAATAAAAGTATTTTGTTTGGTTTTGTTCGACGTATTGTCTAAAGGTATTCATTTATTTCATTTATTTTAATTTATACCACTTTTAAGTCACGAGATTTCTCTGCGCGAAATTTGGGCTGCACTCCCCGGGGAGTGCGCGTCGCCACAAGAGCAGCGCCACCCTTTTTTGGGGTCTTCAACTGTATTTGTTTCCCTATCAGAGTGGCTTTTTCTAAGAATTTTGCCAGGGACAACTCTCTTGCTACCGTGGGTTCTTTTACGTGCGCTGAATAATTTTGTGTAACACACGGGACCTCGGTTTATCGTCTCATCCGAAAGACTAGCGCCCATACCACCACTCATGGTCTGATGGATGGGGGGAAAGTTTCGGGCCCAAACGGGATTCGAACCACCGCACACTTCCGACCCGGACTTTTCGGTTTCTAGACAGGCGCGTTACCTCTAGACCACCGATCCAGAGAATCTTTCACTTTGGTGTTCTGTAGAATTTTCATGGTAACATTCTCTCAAGATAAGAGTTGTGCAAATCTCTGATGGATGGTAGCATTCATATATTCATTCCTCTGACGGGAACATACATGTTTGTCTGTGGTGTTCGACGATGACCTCCAAAACAGCAGAGGAGGCAGCTGCTGCTTCGGAAATTGGGGCAGAAATTTGATTATAGTGGAGATGCCTTGCCGACAGTACATCCCCACTCTCTCGGCCAAGTGAGCACACGGACATGACAGCGTTGGAAATGTTCTCCAAAGGCCGACTAGCCCCCAGGGCTGCAGCACATAAGGACTGTGCAAGTCAAGCCTCCTGGTCAGAGAGTCATAGTCGATGATTGAAGACAAAGGTGTAAAATGGAATTCTACATTTTCTTATGGTAATGTAGGTATAATTCTCTGATGCTGTTATTAGTATGATTTTTTGATGGTTACATTGGTATAATTCTCTGATGGTTTACATTCATATAATTATATGCTGTCGACATTCTCTGATGATAACATTGATATTATTCCCTGATGGTACGATTGATATAGTTCTTTGATGGTACCATCGATATAGTTTTCTGATGGTAATATTGATATACTACTACTACTACTACTACTACTACTACTACTACTACTACTACTACTACTACTACTACTGCTGCTGCTGCTGCTGCTGCTGCTGCTGCTGCTGCTGCTGCTGCTGCTGCTGCTGCTGCTGCTGCTGCTACTGCTAATACTATACTACTACTACTCTACTACTACTACTACTACTACTACTACTACTACTACTACTACTACTACTATGCAGAATGTATACATCTTGAAATCTTGAAAAGCAAACAAATCAAAGCGCTTTTGCGTTCAAAACAAGCACACAAACGTCCACAAATAATATCATTAACAGATATCACCCACACACCCACACACCCACCCACACACACACACGCGCACACACACACACACACACACACACAACACACACACACACACACACACACACACACACACACACACACACACACACACCCACAGACACACACACCACACACACACACACGCACGAAAGCAACCAAGCCCCCCCCCCCCCCCACTCCACCCATACTCTGCGACTCTGGACATGACTAATGCAACAATGACAAGTTTGTCAGCCATGTTGAAGGTCAACTCTGGACATGACTAATGCAACAATGACAAGTTTGTCAGCCATGTTGAAGGTCAACTCTGGACATGACTAA
>CM054136.1:75562675-75597675 GCA_028751875.1 Rapana venosa | reverse complement strand
ATAAGCCTTGTACTTTCTTGTGGGTGCAAAAAAATCTGTGATTATTTCACAATGTTACTTCTTTAACGGTTAGAATTCGAGTTCCGTCCATTGGGATACCAGAGGCCTCTCAGTATAAACAACATCCCCACCTTCTGGAAATTCTGTTCTAGGAATTCCCTCTTTTCCATCCCTCTCTTTGTTTCCGCCTTACTCTTTTCCTGCCTGTTACATCCTTCTTTTCTATTTTGTAGCTTCTTGATCGATTCTCTTGCCTTTTTTCAGAGACTTAAAACGATAATAATTCTCTCCAACGCCGAAAGTCAGATGCACTAGGCCTGACTTGTCATGCGCTTAACGGCAGCGCGACGCATATTTTGCTCATTTCACAGAAGCAATAACACAGAAGAAAAATTGAGAAGAAGAATAAGAATTGAGGAGGAGAAGAAGAAGGAGGAGGAGGAGGAGGAGGAGGACGAGGAGGAAGAGGAGGAGGAGGAGCAGAAGAAGAAGAAGGAGGAGGAGGAGGAGGAGGTGGTGGAGGAGGAGGAAGATGAGAAGAAGAAGAAGAAGAAGAAGAAGAAGAAAGAAGAAGAAGAGAAGAAGAAGAAGAAGAAGAAAGAAGAAGAAGAGGAGGAGGAGGAGGAGGAGTAGGAGGAGGAGGAGGAGGAGAAAAAAGAGAGAGAAGAAGAAGGAGGAGGAGGAGGAGGGTGAAGAAAAGGAGGAGAAGGAGAAGAAAAGGTGATGGTGATGATGATGATGAAGAAGAAGATGCTGATGGTGATGATGAAGAAGAAAAAGAAGAAGAAGAAGAAGATAATGATAATGATGAAGAAGAAGAAGAAGAAGAAGAAGGAGAAGGAGGAGGAGGAGGAAGAGGAGGAGGAGGAGGAGAAGAAGAAGAAGAAGAAGAAGATGATGATGATGATGATGATGATGATGATGATGATGATGAAGAAGAGATGCTGATGGTGATGATGAAGAAGAAAAAGAAGAAGAAGAAGAAGAAGATGATGATGAGATGATGATGATGATGATGAAGAAGAAGAAGAAGAAGAAGATGATGATGATGATGATGATTATGATTCTGCTGCTGCTGCTGCTGCTGCTGCTGCTGCTGCTGCTGATAATGATGAAGAAGAAGAAGAAAAAGAAAAAGATGATGATGATGAAGAAAAAGAAGAAGATGATGATGATGAAGAAAAAGAAGAGGATGATGATGATGACGATGATGCTGATGATGAAGAAGAAGGAATTCCTGACCTATTACTCTTCCAGTCTAGTCAGTTGCGCCTTTAATCAAGCAGCGTCGCACAACGCAGATCCTGACGCCGGCCGGAAGACGAGCGAGACACGATGAATACAGCGACGACAGATGTGTCATCATCGTCTAGCAGCAACGTCAGGGCGCCACCCAGCCTCCTGTCAACACCCTGTGGCTCTCATTTCGTGCCCACAGCTGTCAGCAGGTGTGCCGGCCCTGCCTCTCCCCACCCCACACCCAGCTGAACCAACACATGTTATAGGAGGAGCAATCATCACAGCGCTGACGGGGAGAGATTTTGTGTGTGGTTAGAATAGTTTTTATATATATATATAGGGAGTATTATAACTATGTTGTAGAATGTGTTGAGGAACTGGGAAGAGAGAGGGAGAGAGAGAGAGAGAGAGAGAGACGCAGAAGTAGACGTTAACACATGTATAGGAGGAGCAATCATCACAGCACTGACGGAGAGAGATTGTGTGTGTTAGAGTTTTTATATATAGGGAGTATTATAACTATAGTATAGAATCTGTTGAGGAACTGGGAAGAGAGAGAGAGAGAGAGAGGAGAGAGAGAGAGAGGAGAGAGAAGAGAGAGAGATGAGAGAGAGGAGAGAGAGGAGGAGAGAGAGAGAGAGAGAGGCAGAAGCAGACGTTTATTCATAAAGGCCACAGCCCCTTAGAAGGGGGATAAACATAATAATAATAATAATGATAATAGTAATAATAATGTATGGAATTTATATAGCGCTGAATCTTGTAAAGCAACAAATCAAAGCAAATGCAACAGCGCAATATTTGCTGCTCACGTTAATACTGTGTTTCTTATCTTAAAATTTTAATGTTTTCTGTAAGTGTAATGCTAAATGCCTTATAGTTGTTTTGGTTTTGTCGTTGTTGTCAGAAGCAACATCAGTTACAAAACAGACAAGGTTGCGAGTAATACTTACACGGAATGAATTGTTTTCTGAGATCACTTAATCCAGAACATCCCCGTTCTTCGTCTTTGTAGGGAAATACTGTATACTGTAAATCCATCAGGAAACGGAGACAATGGCTCCAACATGTCCAGATGCTTTGTCACAATCCACCGTTTTCAAAGTGATAGTTAGGGGAGGGGAAAGAGCAAAGATAAGCTTGCACAGGACTCTAGTACTTCCACGTTGAAGACATTACCTTACAGGCCTTTCTTTTTCTTTCTTGCTTCCTCATCTTTTCTGTCATTTCTGTCCTGCTGTTCCCACGCCGCTCATTTCAATCTCCCCGACCAAGCCATACCCAGATTTGTCAAGTCGTATCCTCAGGGTCGGAAATCCACAAGGAGCCTATCAGTGTCAGGCCACCTGTGGGGCCACCAGCCAGAGGGGCCCTGCACTGCTGCTGGGTCGACACTTTGGGGGTGTTGAGTGGTGGCTGTTCTGAGCTAACATACGCAGGACACCACCTACTAAACCCCCTACTGACGACAGTATCAGGTCAGTCACGGAACTAGCCTGAGTGAGACGTCCAACCGGGCTGGTGACCACATCAGCGTCCCTCCAACGACCCTGTCCCCTGAACTCAACTCCAACCCCAAAGGCTTTGACACACACTCACCACAGGCACAGAAGAGTATGGGGAAACTGAAGCTGAGGTCATCGTGAGACCAGAGCAGCCAGGGCCTCCGAATCAGAGGCCATGTTCTTTTATTTCTTGATGATCAATGAGGATGAAGATGACCCCTGTACACACACACACACACACACACACACACACACACACACACACACCACACACACACACACACACACACACACACACACACACACACACAAACACACACACACATCTCTACATATTTTGGATAGACCACTAAACACATACAGGGACCGAGGAACACATTCTAACACTTTCGTATGAGACGAAAAACCAAGGTACACTATGCAGCAAGCATTTAGCGCACGTACGTAAAAGAACCCACCGCAACGAGAGAGTTGTCCCCTGCAAAATTCTGTAGGCAAAAAAAAGCCACTCTGATTAGGGAAACAAATAAACATCTATCTATCTATCTATCTGTCCCGTAGTCTGACGACCGTGGGGGCACCCTCAAAGACTCAACCACCAGTTCCCTCCATTCCTCTCTCTGTTCTGCCTTTCTCAGGGTTTTGTTGAGTTCTAGGCCTGTCCATTCGCTGATGTTATCCTCCCAGCTCTTCCTTGGTCTGCCTCTTCTTCTTCCTCCTTGGACAGTGCCTTGCAAAAACTGTCTTTGTAATTCCTTGGGATCTTGTGACATGCCCATACCATTTAAGTTTACGCTTTTTCACGATCGTTAGAAGGTTCTCATAGGGTCCAATGGTTTGCTGGATTCTGTTATGCACGCTTTCGTTGCTTATGTGGTCTTTGTAGGAGATGCCAAGGAGTCTCCGAAAGTATCTCATCTCCACTGCCTGTACTCTTCTCTCCAAATCTGCAGTCAGGGTCCATGATTCACAGGCATACAGAAATATGGATATGACAAGGAGCGCATTAGTCTGATCTTGGAGATAAGTGAGATATTCTTATCTCTCCAGATGGTGTTTAGTTTTGACAAAGCTGTTATTGTCTGTGCAGTCCTGCATACTACTTCTGGCTTGGATCCCTGGTCTGATACAATGGCTCCCAGGTACTTGAAGCTTTGAACTGTTTCCAGCTTTGGTCATTAACCCTGATATCAGTGCTAATGCCGTTGGTGTTATTAGTCATCAGTTTGGTCTTCTCTGCACTGATTTCCATGCCGTATGTTTTGGAGGCCTTATCCAAGTGTTCTGTTAGGCTGGCAAGCTCTTTTTCTGATCCTGCTATTCCATCAATGTCATCTGCGAAGCGGAGGTTTGTGATCGTTCTGCCACCAATGCTGACTGATCCTTCATGATGTTCCAGTGCATCAGCCATGATTCTCTCAAGGAAGATGTTGAAAAGAGTGGGTGAGAGTAGACAGCCCTGCCTTACTCCAACTGTTGTTCGAAACCATTCTCCAATGTTGTTGTTGTAGTACACTGCACTGGTGGCCTCGCTGTACAGCTGTTTGATGACTCTGATCAGGTTTGCATTGATGTTGTACAAATTCATGGTTGCCCACAAAGCTGCATGCCACACCCTGTCAAATGCCTTCTTAAAATCGATAAATACGTGGTAAAGGTCTTGTTGATGTTGAAGGTACCGCTCACATAGTATTCTGAGGTTGAATATCTGTTCTGTTGTGCTGCGCCCTGCTCTGAAACCTGCTTGTTCCTCAGCAATGATGGTCTCTGCTTGTGGCTTCAGTCTATTCAATATTATCTGCAGCATGACCTTGCAAGACAGAAAAAGGAAGAAAAAAAAGGTGGCGCTGTTCTTGTGGTGACGTGCTCTACCTGGCGAGGGCAGCCCGAAATTCACCCAGAGAAATCTGCCGTGACTAAAGCTGTACACAATACAACACAACACAATACACTACAACACAACACAATACACTACAACACAATACACTACAACACAACACAACACAATTACAACACAGCACAACACAATACAACCCAACCCAACCCAATATAACCCAACACAATATCACACTACACAACCCAACCCAACACAACCCCAACACAACCCAATACAACCCAACACAACACAACACAATACCATACAGTGCACGCTCAACCCTCCCCCCTACCCACCCCTACCACCCCACCCCCCACCCATCCCCCAGTGCATGTAAACTGTCCGCTTCTCTGCATGCAAAACTCTAGCAGTGTGACACAAGCCATTAGCTCACCACAGCCAAATGAATCGGACGTGTATAGATAGATGTTGGCATGTGCTAGAATGCTGCATTTTACCCCCCCCCCCTCCCCCTCTCCCAGTCCGAAGTTCCCCCCCCCCCCCACCCACCCCCCACTTAGCTGCATAGAAAGAATGTGTATGGGAAAGGGGGGGGGGGGTATGGTGGAAGGGGAGAGAGAGGGAGGGAGAGAGAGAGAGAGGGAGGGAGGGAGAGAGAGAGAGAGAATTCCTCTGGATAAGGTTTCTGCCATGCTGAAGGTACCCAGAAGCACACACACAGACAGAGACACAGACACACGCACGCGCACACACAAACACACACATAACACACACGCACACATACATAACACACATAGAGTGGATTCCTCAGAATAGGAATATATATATATATATATAGTAAGTAAGCACGCAATAAACTCCTAAAGGCCACACCGTGCAAAGCTATGTCAGCCCAGAGCGGTTTAGTATTGTGTAGTGTAGTGTAGTGTAGTGTAGTGTAGTGTAGTGTAGTGTAGTGTAGTGTAATGTGAGTCTTGTTTTGGCAATGGCCTTCCAACATCCCTACTGGTTCTTTTTTGTGCAACACCAATAACTGTTATTGTGTTGACTACTGAGAGTAGAAACAGTGACGAATGTAGATGCTAAAGGCAGCAGCAGCAGTAGCAGTACCACCAGCAGCAGCAGAAGCAGAAACAGCAGCACCAGCAGCAATAGTCGTTTCCAATCGCAAACTCGTTTTAACGCAGCACCAATATTATTGTGTTGACTACTGAGACGAGAAACAATGACGAATGTAGATGCCAAAAGCAGCAGCAGTACCACCAGCAGCAGCAGCAGCAGCAGCATCAGCAGCAGTAGCAGCAGCATCAGCAGCAGTAGCAGTACCACCAGCAGCAGCAGCAGCAGCAGCATCAGCAGCAGTAGCAGTACCACCACCACCAGCAGCAGCAGCAGCATCAGCAGCAGTAGCAGTACCAGCAGCAGCAGCAGTAGCAGCAGAAGCAGCAGCAGAAGTAGTAGTAGTTTCCAACCCCACAAACGGTTTGCTGTGCAACACCAATAACTGTTATTGTATTGACTATTGAAAGTCGAAACAGTGACGAATGCAGATGCCAAAGGCAGCATCAGCAGGAGCAGCAGCAGCAGCAGCAGCAACAGCAGGAGCAGCGGCAGCAGCAGTAGCGGCGCCAGCAACAGTAATAGTCGTTTCCAGCCGCTGTTTTCTACGTAACACCAGTAGCTGTCATTGTATTGACTACTGAGAGTCAAAACAGTGATGAATGTAGATGCCAAAGGCGGCGGCAGCAGCAGCATCAGCAGCAGTAGTCGTCGTTTCCAACCGCTGTTTTCTGTGTATGGCCAATACCATTGTGTTTACTACTGAGAGGAGAAACAGTGACGAATGTAGACACCAAAAGCCAAAAGCAGTAGTAGCAGTAGCAGTAGTGGCAGCCGGGGCAACAACAATAATAAAAGTAGTAATAGTAGCAGCAACAGGAGCAGTAATAGGATCATCATCATCATCATCATCATCATCATCATCCAGCAGCAGCAGCAGCAGCAGCAGCAGCAGCAGCAGCAGCAGCAGCAGCAGCCGCAGCAGTATCCACGGACACACTCTACGAACATAGTCATGGACAAAATCCATGGACACAATTAATGGATTCGCAACTAGCCAATGAAAGAAATGTATATCCACACAAGACACGGGCATTTTAATGCCTTCAAATTAAAAACCATATTCGATCTGTTGCACACACAAAAAGCCCCCCCCCCCCCCCCCCCACCAAAAAAACCCCACCAAACAAACAACAACAAAAACAAACCAAAAAACCACCAACCCCAACAACAAACAAACCAACAAAAAACACAACAACAACAACAACAAGCAACACAAACACCCCCAAAGGGGGGGAGGAAATTCCACTAGATAAGATTACCTCTACGCAGTACACTGTTCATGGTATCCTTACACACAACATTGCAGAATCGTACGTAAGCACGCAATAACCTTTTGGAAGCCAGACCGTACAAATCTGTGCCTAGGACAGACACTCAAGTCTGCAATACCCGCTCACTCAGCCATTGTCTCCACGCCCCTAGCTGATTCTCCAAGAAACAAATGGCATTCTTTATTTCTGAGATGAAGAAACAATGAGAAATACAACACCACCGGCAACAGAGGCAAATTCCGGCGAAAGCAATTTAGTAAGTGAAATATTGTCGTCCTCCCTTCTCTTGTCTGTTTCCCGTACTGGGTGGCGTGTGTAGTGCCTGGTCTTCTCCTGTGCTTGTAGTTAACTCTGCAGGATTATCTGTCTGCTAGTCTCAGTCGACACATTCCGACTTCAGCCCAGCTAATTTTTTGTAAGGTAAGTCATAGGACGGGATAGCTCAGTGGTCAGAGCACTCACTTTCCCCCCAGCCTATGATAAGCAGCGTTGAGCGTTACTACCAATTGGATGGGTGACCGTTTGCGCGCTTTGGCTTCAGTACAGTTCCTCAGTTCACCCAGCTGTAAATGGGTACCTGCCCTCTTTAGGGTCAGGGAAGGTAAAGCAGCGAGGGAGAGGAGATGGGCGCCGCCCTCAATAAACTGGCCTCTGGAGAAGTTGAGGTCTCTGATGCCTCGCTCCCTTACGACCACATAGGTTATGGGGCATTTTTACCTTTACCGTTTACATTGGACCATATGAAGAGCTCCTATCTTCAGTGAAAAGACGCAAACTAAAATGGTTCGTCCACACGTCACACAAACATCTAGACTGGCCAAGACTGTCCTACAAGGAACAGTACAAGGAGGGAGACGAAGAGGCAGAGAGAGAAAACGATGGGAAGACAACATCAGAGAGTGGAGGACCGGCCTTGAGAGGAACAAACTGCTACAGAAAACAGAGGACCACAGGGAGTGGAGAAAGCTGGTTGCAAAATCTTTATTGGTGCCCCCACGGTCCACAGGACCAGGGATAGGTGAAGGTGAAGGAAGAATGCCTCGCTTGGTATCTTCGTGTTTCTGTGACTCACAGAACGCTGACATGAATTTACAAGATCTGTAACGTGCATACTTGATCTCCTGCATGTGCGCATAATATACGAAACAAATTCAAGCTCTAGCAGGTCTGCACTTAAATTTGACGTGTCGTCACCGATCCCTCAGATTCCGAATCCTTTGGGGCGCCTTGGAAGCTTTGTCAACCACCTTTCTCCAGTCCTTTCGCGTCTCTCAGCCGCCCTCAGGGTGTCTCTCAGCTCCATGACTGAGAGAACTTGACGCGAGAGATCGTAAAAAAAGAAAAAAAACCCATCCCCATCCTTAATTCACTTAGACGTCGCTACTGGGATTCGAACCCATGACTTCATGTATCTACGAGATTTGAAGTCAAACGACTTACAACACTCGGCTACAGCGGCTGTGGGAGTACGGTACTTACTGTAACAGTACCGGTGGTGGTGATGATGAGAAAAACTCTTTGGTTTTGTTGGGGTTCTGTTTCTGTTTTTTCGTTCCTCGGCTAGAGCTCATAAAAAAGGTGAGATTTTTTTTATAGTATGCGATCTTCGGCAGAAAATATAATTTATTTATTTATTCATGTATTTAGTTTTTTATTCTTCTATATCGAGGATAATGAAATAAACACTCGTGTGGTTTAAAAAAAAATTACATCCAGTCCCCGTGTGTATGCGGTTTTGCAAATTTTGTCATCTGTTCCCACCGGCACACAATGGCCTGGCCTACTCTTTCGAAAAGCGGCACAGAATTTAACATGACAAGGAAGAGGTGCCAACAACAACAAAAAAGAACAAGGCAGAAACAAGGGGAAAAAAGGAAAAAGAAAAAAGGGAATTCCTAGCACAGAATTTCCAGAAGGTGGGGATGCTATTTATGTACTGACAGCCCCCCCCCCCCTCACCCATCCCTCCGGTATCCCCACAGTGGAAAAATAATATTACACAATCAATCATTTAAAAAAACACCAACCCACCACCACCACCAACAAAGAAACAAAACAAAACAAAACAAAACCTCACACAAAGAAAATCTATGAAAAAAAACAACACGTAGAACTTCAAATCCTACTATTCTCAACCCTCCTTGACTGACATAGAAAGAAAAGGTTGTGGAGGGGGGTGGGGGGAGGGAGAGGAGGGAGGAGGAGGGGGGAGGGGGAAAGGGGAGAGGAAGGCGCGAGATTAATTCCACAGGATAGAATTACTCCTACAATACTAGCTAGACACATATCATAGCAGCCGTCTTAAAGAGTACATTCAGTTATATGAAGCGTGCAGATGAAGAAAGAACCCAATAACCTACGGAAAGGTCGTGGCGTACAATTGTTGTCTGGAACATTCACTCCCCCCCCCCCCCCCCCCCACCCCCCCCCCCCTTACCTTATTCAGCAGACCCCATCCGACACCACCTTCCCTTCCTGCCACGCCACCCCCCCCCCCCTCCCAACCATCCTCCTTCCTTAACTCTTTCTTGTGAAACTAACGGCATTACTAATTGCCGAGACGAAAGACAATGGCATATGCACTCAGCATGTGCATCAGCAGAAGCAGCAGAAGGAGCAGGAGCAACGGAGGAGTATGAGGAGCAGCAGCTGCAGCAGAAGCAACAACAACACCACCAGCAGCAACAGCAGCAGCAGCAGAAGCAACAACAACACCAGCAGCAGCAACAGCAGCAGCAGCAGAAGCAACAACAACACCAGCAGCAGCAACAGCAGCAGCAGCAGAAGCAACAACAACACCAGCAGCAGCAACAGCAGCAGCAGCAGAAGCAACAACAACACCAGCAGCAGCAACAGCAGCAGCAGCAGAAGCAACAACAACACCAGCAGCAGCAACAGCAGCAGCAGCAGAAGCAACAACAACATCTGCAGCAGCAGAAACAGCAGCAGCAGCAGAAGCAACAACAACACCAGCAGCAGCAACAGCAGCAGCAGCAGAAGCAACAACAACACCAGCAGCAGCAACAGCAGCAGCAGCAGAAGCGGGAGCAGCAGTAGTAGCAACAGCAGCAGCATTAACACCAGCAGCAGCAGCAGCAGCAACAACAACAACAGAAAGAGCACCAGAGGAGCAGGTGCAACACGAGGAGGAGCAGCAGCAACGGGAGCAGGAGCAGGAGCAAGGGGGAGGGGGGGGGGAGAGGGGGGGGGACGTCCGCTAGCATCAGGACCAGCGTTGGGAACTACACAACAGCAGAAGGGGGGGGGGGGGGGGGGAGGAGGGCAAGCAGAAGCAGCGGCGAGAGCAACCGGGGGAGGGGGGGCAGCAGGAGCAGCAACAATAGCAAGAGCAGTAGCAACACTAGCAGCAGGGTCAGCAGCAGAAAAAGCCAAGGCAGCCACTGAGACATAAGCACAACGGGGCTGTTACTGCAGCTATGTGGGTACTAGTGGTGACAACGATAATTTCTGAGGTGATTTTTTAACTCCGTCCTATTTGGCTTCACTTTCTTCTTATACGCAATTCTTCTTTTGCAATTCTTCTTCTTCGCAATTCTTCTTCTTCTTCGCATTTATCTCTTCTTCTTCGCAATTCTTCTTCTTCGCAATTCTTCTTCTTCTTCGCAATTCTTTCTTCTTCGCATTTATCTCTTCTTCTTCGCAATTCTTCTTCTTCGCAATTCTTTTTCTTCTTCGCAATTCTTCTTCTTCTTCGCAATTCCTTTCTTCTTCTTCGCAATTCTTCTTCGCCAATCTTCTTCTCTCTTCTTCTTCTTCTTCTTCTTCTTCTTCTTCTTCTTCTTCTTCTTCTTCGCAATTCTTCTTCGCAATTCTTCTTCGCAATTCTTCTTCTTCTTCTTCTCTTCTTCTTCTTTCGCAATTCTTCTTCTTCTTCTTCTCAATTCTTCTTCTTCTTCTTCTCAATTCTTCTTCTTCTTCACAATTCTTTTCTTCGCAATTCTTTTTCGTCTTCTTCGCAATTCTTCTTCTTCGCAAGTCTTCTTCTTCGCAATTCTTCTTCCTCTTCTTCGCAATTCTTCTTCTTCGCAAGTCTTCTTCTTCGCAATTCTTCTTCCTCTTCTTCGCAATTCTTCTTCTTCGCATTTCTTCTTCCTCGCAATTCTTCTTCTTCGCAATTCTTCGCAATTCTTCTTCGCAATTCTTCTTCTTCGCAATTCTTCTTTTTCGCAATTCTTAATTCTTCAGAATTCTTCTTTTTCTTCTTCTCGTCCGTTGAAATGAACGCTAAACATATTACTTTTAAGGGGTAAAAGCTTTTCAGTGTCAAACAGAATTTATCTAAGCTTGCTACAGAAAGGCACAACAATTCAGATGAGCCCTCTTCAAGACATTCCCAGCTCCCCATTCCATTGTTTTTCCCCCACAGCAATTTGAAAAGTCAGTGGTTTTTTTTTTAAAATTTGCTTTGCTTTGTTGTTCTTGTTGTTGTTGTTGTTGCTGTGTTGGATTTTTAATGTAGCCAGTTTCTATAAAGATTTCCTAACCATTGACAGCACACATGCACACGTGTGCCCATTGTATACATAAGATGAATATTCAGATAGCTGGATTGGACAGACAGACGGACGGACCGACAGTTGGGAAGGTGAATGGGTAAATGGGTCAATGGATGGATGGATGGAC
The DNA here is from genome assembly GCA_028751875.1 of Rapana venosa. Classification (NCBI taxonomy): domain Eukaryota; kingdom Metazoa; phylum Mollusca; class Gastropoda; order Neogastropoda; family Muricidae; genus Rapana; species Rapana venosa. The sequence goes on along the minus strand of CM054136.1, from coordinate 75,586,057 downwards.
GGATGGATGGATGGATGGATGGATGGGTGGGTGGGTGTGTAGATGGATAAATGAATGGATGGATGGATGGGTGAGTGAATGGATGGGTGGGTGAGTGGGTGGATTGATGGATGGGTGGATGGTGGATGGGTAGAAAGGGTGAGTGGATGGATGGATGAGTGATGGGAGGATGGGTTGTGGGTGGATGAATGGATAAAGAATGAATAGATGGATTGATGATGGTTGGATAGAAGGATAGATGGATGGATGGTGGGTGAATGAATGGGTGAGTGGATGGATGGATTGATTGATGGCTGGGTGGGTGAATGAATGGATGGATGGATGGATGGATGGATGGATGGTTGAAGGGATGAATTGATGGGTGAATGGATGGGTGAATGGATGGATGGATGGGTGGATGGGTAGGAAGACGGGCGCGTGGGTTAGTTGGTGGATGACGGATGAAAGATGAACGGATAGACGGATAGAGAGAAAAACGCACAAATGGATGGGTTGGCGTGTGGGTGAATGAATGGACGGGTGAATAGGTGGCTGGATGAACGACAGACAGACGTATGGATTGATGGAATAGGCCAACCGGAAGTCGGACAGACGCATGGATAGACGAATGAATAGACAGACAGAGGGACAGGCAGACAGACAGGCAGACAGACAGACAGACAGGCAGACAGACAGATAGACAGACAGACAGACAGACAGGCGGACGGGTGCATCTCTCTGTGATCTCTGTTAACTGCCTCTCTGTCTAACTTCAAATCTTCAATCTTGAACCGTATCTACATAACATACTATGTGACACAATTCACAAGGTCGCGACATACCAAGCTGTAGCAATTATTACATAGAGTTGTCAACATGTGACGTTACTTTCCCCCATGTATGTAAGTGAACAATTATAAAGGCCGTACCTTGTAATTTTGTATGTGACACATTATCCCCACAATACTGAGTTCCCAAACGGCACAGAGAGGAGAGAGAGAGACAGACAGACAGACAGAGACAGGGAGAGACAGAGAGAGAGAGACAATGACAATGACAAATTCTTTTCTTTCGAGGATAACGAATGAGCACCCATGTACTTTTTTTTACATCCAGTCCCCGGAGAGAGAGAAGAGAGAGACAGACAGACAGACAGACAGAGACAGAGAGATAGGGGGCTGGGGAAGGAAGTAGAGAGAAAGTTCTGCCGATATATAATAAGATAACCACTAACGCTCAAAATCCTGCTGTATGTAGACTGGGTGAACCCTGGAGAAGTATGCACCCGATAACCTCCAGGGCTCAGCCACACTGCGCACTGTTTGTCTGAAACAGTTAGGGAGCTCAGCCTGCTGGCCCATTGTCTGCAAACCCCCAACTGCTTCCTTGTAAAACGAATGGCTGTGTTGATTACCGAGATGAGAAACAATGGCAAATGAAAACAGCAAGAGCACCATCAGCAGCAGCAGCAGCAGCAGCAAGAAGCCAAGCAGCAGTAGTAGTGGTGGTGGTGGTGGTGGTGGTGGTGGTGATGGTGGTGGTGGTGGTAGTAAGTAGTAGTAGTAGTAGTAGTAGTGTTGGTAGTAGTAGTAGTAGTAGTAGTAGTGTGGTGGTGGTGGTAGTGGTGGTAGAAGTAGTAGTAGTAGAAGTGGTGGTGGTAGTGGTGGTAGAAGTAGTAGTAGTAGTAGTGGTGGTAGTGGTGGTGGTAGTAGTAGTAGTAGTGGTGGTAGCGGTGGTGGTAGTAGTAGTTAGTTGTGGTAGTAGAGTAGTAGTAGTAGTGGTAGTAGAAGCAGTAGTAGTAGTAGTAGTAGTAGTAGTAGTAGTAGTAGTAGGAGTGGTAGTGGTAGTAGAAGCAGCATCAGTAGTAGTATCAAGCAGCAGCAGTAATAGTGGTAGCAGTAGTAGTAGAATCAGTAGTAGTAGCAAGCAGGCAAGCAAGCAAGTAGCAGCAGTAGCAGCAGCAGTGGCAGCAGTAGCAGCAGAGACAGTTTTGCCCAAAGTATTATAAGCGAGTGCAACTCAGCAGTGGCTGTAACAGTGCCAGCAGGGGTGGTCATAATTTTTGTCCAAGATCCAGACCTATGCGCAGTTCCTTACTTTACTTGAAAAAGAAAATACGCAGGAGTTTGTGTGTGTGCGTGTGTGTGTGTGTGTGTGTGTTGTTGTGTGTGTTGTGTGTGTGTGTGTTTGTGTGTGTGGTGTGTGTGTGTGGTGGTGTTGGTTTAATTAATCAGTAAATCTGTTTTCTTCTTGCTGTTGTTTGCTTGTTTTGTTTTGTTGTTTGTTTGTTTGTTTGAGTTTAGCACAGTGGATTGGTGGTCTAGAGGTAACGCGCCTGCCTAGAAAGCGAACAGTCTGGGTCGGAAGTGTGCGGTGGTTCGATCCCCGTTTTGGGCCAAAAACTGTTTCCATCCCATCCATAAGACCAATAGTGGTGGTCTGGGTGCTAGTCTTTTGGATGAGACGATAAACCGAGGTCCCGTGTGTTACACAAAATTATTTAGCGCACGTAAAAGAACCCACGGCAACAAGAGAGTTGTCCTTGGCAAAAGTTCTGTAGAAAAAAGCCACTCTGATAGGGAAACAAATACAGTTGCAGACAAAAGAAAGAAAAAAATGGTGGCGCTGCTCTTGTGGCGACGCGCTCTCCCCGGGAGAGCAGCCCGAATTTCACGCCGCGGAATCTGCCGTGACTTAAAGTGGTATACAATTTTTAATTTTTTTTTTTTTTTTGGGGGGGGGCTTCTTTTGCATTTCGTATAAACTATGAAGTATATTTATTGCACGATGATCAATGATAGTGAGGATGACGTAACGATGCCGCTATGGAAGTGCATTATTGTTTGACACTACTTGATAGGGTTGTGCTCTACGCTTCCTATCATAATATATACCGGCTTCAACCATCCCCCAGAACATCCTGCGCACACGTTAAAACCGGTTCCGCTTTTCAGAAGAGTAGGCCATTGTGTGCTGGTGGGAACGGATGACAAATTTTACAAAACTGCATACACACAGGGACTAGATGTGAATAAGGACACGAGTGTTCATTCCATTATCCTCGAAATAAAATGATAAAGAATAAAAGATGAAGTCCCCCCTCCACCCCACCCCCCTCTCAGAGACATACACCAAGTCTTTAAGATGAGACTAAAAATCGAGGTCCTGTATGCAAACACAAAACTGCATGGATACGGCAACTAGATGTAAAAAAACAACAACCCACATGAGTGCTTATTCCATTATCCTCGAAGTAAAAGAATTAAGCAAATGCAATAGAAGAAATAAAGTAAAACACCCCCAACCCCCATCCCCCACCCAACACCCAAACAGACAACAACAACAAACAACAACAACAACAAACCCAAACATAACACAAATTACCCACTTATAATATGGCAATCCATAAACGTTGATATTTCGTACTTCAGCAAGAGAGATCCGAGGTTCACCAAATACTAAGATTTTGCGAATGCGACCAGAATTTTTTTTTTTTTTTGGGGGGGTGCCTACCACGAAGGTAGCCGCATTCCGACTTCGGGTGGTGGAATCTCTAATGAACCTGTTCATTAACCAAGAAATGACCTCCTTATCACCAAGTAGGGAATGGACATTAAACAAAAACAAACAAAAACAAGAAATGATCGGCTTGCAGTTGGCTTAGCTTAGCTTCACTGCACCCAAATTACCTACCTTCGGATGAGACTATAAACCGTGTGCAAACGCATGCAGAACATATTGCGCACACGTTAAATGCTGTTCCGCTTGTCGAAAGAGTAGGCCCTTGTGTGCCGGTGGGAACAGATGACAACATTTACAAAACCGCATACACACGGGGACTGGATGTAAAAAGGCACATGCGTGCTTATTCCATTATCCTCGATATAAAAAAAAGTCATCTGGGCGCTTTGATTTGTTGCTTTACAAGATTCAGCGCTATATAAATTCCATACATTATTATTATTACCTGAATAGCCAACCAACGGTGGTCTAGAGAGGTAACGCGCCTGTCGAAAAAAAAAAAAGCGGAAAGTCCGGAGTTTCAAGTGTGTGGTGGTTCGATCCCCGTTAGGGCCCGAAACTTCCCTCCCCAATCCACTAGACCATGAATGGTGGTCTTGGTGCTAGTTTTTGTTGTTGATGAGACGATAAACCGAGGTCTCGTGTGTGCATTGCTCATTTAGTGCACGTAAAAGAACCCACGGCAACAAGAGAGTTGTTGTCCTTGGCAAAAATTTTGTTGAAAAAAAAAGCCCCCACTCTGATAAGGAAACAGGAAAAGAAAAATATAAATGGGTGGCGCTGCTCTTGTGGCGACTCGCTCTCCCCGGCGAGGGGAGAGCAGCCCGGATTTCACGCAGAGAAATCTGTCGTTGACTTTTTTATTTTTTATTATTCTTTTATTCTTTTAAATCGAGGATAATGAAATAAGCACTTATGTGCTTTTTTTTACATCCAGTCCCCGTGTGTATGCGTTTTTTCATCTGTTCCCACCGGCATACAATGGCCTACTCTTTCGAAAAGTGGAACAGGATCTAACGTGTGCGAAAGATGTTCTGCGTGCGTTCGCGCACGAGCCTCGGGTTATAGTCTCATCCGACAGACTTTTGGGGAGAGTGGTATACACGACACGACACGACAAGTCACGACACGACACGACACGACACGACACGACACGACACTACACTACACTACACTACACTACACTACACTACAATGCAATGCAATACAATCCAATACAATACAATATAGATATGAACCAACCCTCTCTACTGTTAGCAGTCTTGCTTACGTCAAGTCAAAATGAACATTTACTCAAGAATTTATCAGCATATACCTGTACAAAGTTTTCAGAAAACGTTCTGAGAGTGTTAGGAATGATTTTAATACTTGTTCAAACCAGCTACAGTTTCTTTATTAGTGGAATAGGAAGCGATGCTCGTAAAATCTTTTTTATTTTATTTCTTTCTTTGTTTTTGTTTAATGTCTATTCACTACTTGGTGATGAGGAGATTTTGTTTAAATTTCATATTTTGTGGCGATTATGGGGTTTTTTTGGGTGTTACTTGTGTGATGTTTGTCTGTACTCCCAATTCAGAAGGGGCTATGAATGCTTATACTGAATAAACTTCGTTTTCAATGTCAATTTTCTCTGTACACATAACCAGGAGAACATGTTAATGTATGTCAGCTTCAAACTCTCTCTCTCTCTCTCTCTCTCTCTCTCTCTCTCTCTCTCTCTCTCTCTCTCTCTCTCTCTCTCTCTTATCTATCTCTCTCTCTCTATCTATCTCTCTGTTTCTTCTATTTTATGTCCTTTCACAAAAGTGATATTAGACAAGAGAGAGAGAGAGAGGGAGAGAGGAGAGAGAGAGAGAGAGAGAGAGAGAGAGAGGGAGGGAGGGATGGAGGGGGTATGAACAACAGGAAAGTAATGTAACAATAAAACTGTAAACTATCAACATAACAATGCAATCAATATCGCGTAAAACCATGAAGAAAACTATCAATCAAACTATTGAAAATCAACCACAACTGTTCTGAGATAAGAGACAAGAGAGGCAAATGTCACTGCCTTAGAAAGGCAGTCTGTTGAATGGCAGCACATAACTATGCTACAGGAGATGACTAATGGGACATTGCCTTAACGCCACAACGCGATTTCACATAGCAATATTATTATTGTCGCTGAAAACCTTATCCAAGGAATTTTCATGAAAGACAGGAAGGTGTTGTTTCAAAATCTGACATTCGAAAAAGAATATGAATATATATTTTTTAAAATTCTTTTATATCGAGGATAATGGAATAAACACTTACGTGCTTTTTATTTACATCCAGTCCCCGTGTGTATGCGGTTTTGTGATTTCTGTCATCTGTTCCCACCGGCACACAATGGCCTACTCTTACGAAAAGCGGAACAGGATTTAACGTGGGCGCAAGATGTTCTGCGTGCGTTCGCACACGGGGCCTCGGTTTATAATCTCATCCGAATATGTGTGCGTGCGTGCGTGCGTGCATGCATGTGTGCATGCGCACGCGAGCGTGCGTGCGTCCGTGTGCGCGCGTGCACCGTGTGTCTGTGCGTGTGTGTGTGTGTGCGTGCGCGCGTGAGCGTGCGTGCGTCCGTGCGCACGCGTGCCTTGTGTGTGTGTGTGTATGTGTGTGTGCGGATGTAACCAAACGCTTCTGGTCTCTTCTTGGTTCCAAGTCTGCGCACCCGATCACCTGAATCCAATCCGTCTCCTTGGGGTAGCCTAGTTCTGTGCCAGACCGCGGGGAGTTGGGTTAGGTTAGGGGTAGTATAGGTTGTCTGGTGGGACCCCTCCGCCCCTCCCACGGAGAGTCATGGCACTGATACCCCCCCCCCCCCCCCCCCCCCCCTCATCCCCCACCACTCCTGCTGGTACTGCGGAGAAGTGGAGTGGAGACCTCAGCTCAGCTCTGCTAGGTTCAGCTCCGTTCAGCTCAGCTGCCAAAGACAGTTAGTTATACGATCTCCACTCGTCTTGGCCCCGTCACACTGTTCTAATAGAGAGATCGCTGTCTCTCTGTCTCAGTCTTTCTTTCTTACTTGTTGCTACTTTTTTTTTTTTCTCTCTCTCTTCGGGGATTTTGTGTGGATTTTTGTGTAGATATTTTTTCCGTATACTGTGTAAGTGTATTGCTATGGGCTTTATTTTATTTTATTATCATATATTTCCCTAAGGGCGGGGACTGGATGTAAAAAAGAACATTGGTGCTTATTCATTATCCTCAAAATAAAAGAATTTGTCATTGCCATTGTTATTGTCAGTCTCTGATTGTGTGTGTATGTTTGTGTGTGTGTGGTGTGTGTGTGTGTGTGTGTGTTGTGTGTGTTGTGTCTGTGTGTGTCTGTGTGTGTCTGTGTTGTGTGTCTGTCTCTGTCTCTGTGTGTGTTTGTGCGAGCGTGCGTGCGTGTTGTGTGTGGTGTGTTGTGTGTGTATGTGTTGTGTGTGTTGTGTGTGTATCTCTGTATCTGTCTCTGTGTGTTTGTGCGTGCGTGGGTGCGTGTGTGTGTGTGTGTGTTGTGTGATGTGTGTGTTGTGTGTGTGTGTGTGTGTGTGTTGTGTGGTGTGTGTGTTGTGTGTTGTGTTGTGTTGTGTTGTGTGTGTGTGTGTGTGTGTGTGTGTGTGTGTGTTGCACTGCTGTAGTATTTGATTGCCGTATACTTATAAACATCCTTGTAGGTCTCAACAACCCTGCCATTTCTTCAGTTGTCGGTTTTCGTTTGTGTGTGTGTGTGTGTGTGTGTGTCTGTGTGTGGTGTGTGTGTGGTGGTGGGCGCCCGTGTGTGTTGTGTTGGGGGGTGGGGTGGGTGGTTCAGATACTCTGTTTTTTTAAGGTAAATAAAGGTAAAGGTGTCCCATAACCTATAAGATCGTAGGGGAGCGAGGCGTCAGAGACCTCAACTTCTCTAGGGGCCAGCATATTGAGGGTGGCGCCCATCTCCTCTCCCTCGCTGCTTTACCTTCCCTGACCCTTAAAGGGGGCAGGTACCCATTTACAGCTGGGGGAACTGGGGGAACTGTACTGAAGCCAAGGCGCGCAAACGGTCACCCATCCAACTGGTAACCACGCTCGACGCTGCTTAACTTGGCTGGGGGAAAGCGAGTGCTCCGACCGCTGAGCTTTCCCCGTCCCATTTTGTAAGGAGGATTTGATATAAGCGGAACACCTCCATATACGTTACACCACATCTGACCAAAACAAATCCACACTGAAGATGCTTCAAGATGAAGAATCAACGATGCTGTAATAATATCAATACCTTAAAAAAACCAACAAAATGTTAACTTAGAAATCAATAGATAAAAGAAAATAGCAACAACAACAAAATTGAAATAAGACGATGGAGTTACGGTGAGTTCACCAATACCCCTGGCATGGAATAAAGTTACGAGACAAATGTTTACAGTTTCGTCATTTGATACGTTTTCTATGGGACAACTGCGTCTGTGTCTGTCACAGTACTCTCTCTCTCTCTCTCTCTCCTCTCTCTCTCTCTCTCTCTCTTCTCTCTCTCTCTCTCTCTCTCTCTCTCTCTTCTGAACCCCCCCCCTTCCTCCCTCACTCTCCACTATCACCCCAAAAACTCCAACCCTCGCCTTGTTGCTTTCTCTTTTTCTGTCTGTCTGTTTGTCTGCATGTCTGCTTTTTTCTTCTTCTCTTTTTTGTGTATATTTGTCCGTATCTGTCTGTCTGATTGTCTGTCTGTCTGTCTGTCTGTCTGTCTGATATCTATCTATCTTCTGTCTGTCTGTCTGTCGTCGTGTGTGTTATCTATCTGTGTGGTGTGTGGTGTGTGTGTGTGTGTGTGTTGCGGCCGCGCCGTAATTGTGTGTGAGTGAGTACATATGTTCGTGCATACGTTTGTGAGCGTGTGCGTGTGTCTATATATGCATGTACGGATGAATCCATATCTCATGCATGTCTATGCACATACGTGCATACGTGCAAGCAACTCATACACACACACTACACACACAACACACACTACACTACACTCATACACATACACACACATAATTATACACACTACACCACACAGACACACACTACACACACACACACATACACACACACAACAACACACACACACTACACACACACTACACTACACTACACTACACACATACACACTACACACACACACACACACTACACACTACACACTACACACGCACCTACATACACTACACTTTCCCTTCACATCGACAGACCGCATGCGTACACAGTGGCAAAACACACACACACACACAAAACACACCACACACACACACACACACGCAACACGCACACGCACACACACACCACACACACACACACACACACACACACACACACACACTTAGGTATCTTCCCTGTTGATATTGTTTCGGTTGACACGCAGTAGAGTGTCGTTGGAAAAGGGGGTAATGAGGGGAGTGGGGGGGTGGGGGGGGGTGAGGGAGGGCTTACAGTCTAGACACCAGTAAAGCAGAAAAGAAAAGAAATAGATAAAAGAAGGAAAGAAAGAAAGAAAAAGGAAAAAAAAAGAAAGAAAGAAAGAAAGTAAAAGGGGAGAAAAGGTCGGTCATGTCTTTGTTGGTTGTGGTAATGTAAACGAGTTGTAGTGTAGTTGTAGTGTAGTTGTAGTGTAGCTGTAGTGTACTTGTAGTGTAGTTGTAGTGTAGTTGTAGTGTAGTCGGGGGGGGGGGGGGGGGGGGGGGGGGGGGGGCGGGATAGCCTGGTGGTTAGAGGCATGTATTCGTGATCTGCTGACCCGGGTTCGAATCTCGTTCAAGAGGATATTTCCTCTGGAGTTAACATCAGTGCCGACTCCACTCTCTCCTAAAGTCCTTCGGGTGCGACTATAAACCGAGGCCCCGTGTGCGAACGCACGCAGAACATCTTGCGCACACATTAAAACCCGTTCCGCTTTTCGGAAGAGTAGGCCATTGTGTGCCGGTGGGAACGGATAACACAATTTACAAAACTGTATACACACGGGGACTGGATGAAAAAGAGCACATGAGTGCTTATTCTATTATCCTCAAAATAAAAGAATAAATAAATAAATAAAATAAAATAGTTGTAGTGTAGCTGTATTGTAGTAGAGTTGTAGCATAGTGTGTTGTAGTGTAGTGCAGTGTAGTGTAGTGTGGTTATAGTGTGGTTGTAGTAATGTTGTAGTGTGGTTGTAGTGTGGTTATAGTGTGGTTGTAGTGTGGTTATAGTGTAGTTGTTTGTGATGTTGTAGTGTGGTTGTAGTGTGGTTGTAGTGTGGTTATAGTGTGGTTGTAGTGTAGTTGTAGTGATGTTGTAGTGTGGTTGTAGTGTGGTTGTAGTGTAGTTGTAGTGTAGTGTAGTTGTAGTGTGGTTATAGTGTGGTTGTAGTGTGGTTTGTAGTGTGGTTATAGTGTGGTTGTAGTGTAGTTGTAGTGATGTTGTAGTGTGGTTGTAGTGTGGTTGTAGTGCAGTTGTAGTGCAGTTGTAGTGTAGTTGTAGTGTGGTTGTAGGTGGTTGTATTTGGGTTAGTGTGAGTTGTAGGTGGTTATAGTGTGGTTGTAGTGTGTAGTTGGTTAGTGAGTTTGTAGTGGTGTAGTTTTTGTAGTGTGGTATTATAGTGTGGTTGTAGTGTAGTTGTAGTGTAGTTGTAGTGTGGTTGTAGTGTGGTTGTAGTGTAGGTTGTAGTGCAGTTGTAGTATAGTTGTAGTGTGGTTATTAGTTGTGGTTGTAGTGCAGTTGTAGGTGTATGTTGTTGTAGTGCAGTTGTAGTGTGTTGTAGTGTGGTTGTAGTGTAGTTGTAGTGTAGTTGTAGTGTAGTTGTAGTGTGGTTGTGTAGTGTAGTGTGTTGTAGTGTAGTGTAGTGTAGTGTTAGTGTGTGTAGTGAGTGTAGTGTGATTAGTGTGGTTGTAGTGAGTTGTAGTGTAGTTGTAGTGTAGTGTAGTGTAGTGTAGTGCAGTGTAGTTGAAGTGATGTTGTAGTGTGGCTGTAGTGCGGTCGTAGTTCAGTTGTAGTGTGGTTATAGTGTGGTTGCAGTGTACTTGTAGTAATGTTGTTAGTGTGGTTGTAGTGTAGTGTAGTTGAAGTTATGTTGTAGTGTGGTTGTAGTGTAGTGTAGTTGAAGTTATGTTGTAGTGTGGTTGTAGTGCGCTCGTAGTTCGCTTGTAGTGTAGTTGTAGTGTGGTTGTAGTGTAGTTGTAGTGTGGTTGTAGTGCGGTCGTAGTTAAGTTGTATTGTGGTTGTAGTGTAGTTATATTTTGTTGAGTATCGTGCGCAGTGGTGACAGACACTTCTTCTCAGTCTGTAGCCTGTACACTTAGCGCCCCAAGGAATCCAGACATGTCAACAGTGCTAGTAGTAGTGGTGGTAGTAGTAGTGTCGCACCTCTATAGTTTTCTTTCCTGTTCTTTCTTCCTTTAATTTTGTTGGTCCTTTTCTTCTTCTTCTTCTTCTTCTCTCCCATTTGGCCTACCCCAGACAGACTAGACAAGAGATCATTTTCGCGCCAGTCGCGGGAACAGCTGGGGAGGTAAAGGGATCAGGAGAGAGGAGGAGGAAGAGGGGGAAGGAAGGAGGAGGAGGAGGGGGGGATGGAGGAGGAGGAGGAGGAATAAGAAAAAGGACGGGTATAGAGATTGGAACTGAAGAAGGCGGGCGGGAAAAAGCCGGGTGGAAAGATCACCCGAGGCCACGTTGGGAAGAGACAGGGGATCTGTTGACCTTTGACATCGCCCACCCGACCCCACTGGATCGGGTAGGTGGGTTGTTGTGGCAGGGTGGTCGTCGATTGTAGTTAGTAGTAGTAGTAGTAAGTATGGAGCATCGTGGTATAGTGGGAACAAGCAGACAGGGTGGGATTTTCAAGGTAAAGAGAGCTGTTAGACTACGAGCAAAAGGAGTTTTTTTTTAATAGGAAAGAAAAAGGGAAGTCGTTTATTTGTTTTTATAGTAAAACATTATTTGTGATAAGTTTTTAGCACACTTTTTGGTTAATTTTTAGTATTTAAATTTTGGTTAGAAAAGAGTTGTGTTTATGACAAATCAAGGTTTGGCACACTTTCTACTTTTAGTCATGAACTTTTTTTTTAAATTCCAATTTTGGTTACCAAAGAGTTGTGCAAATGACATAATTATCAAAGTTTGGCACATCTTGGGTTAACTTGAGATAGTATTCAGCGTCACCATCATTATAAAGTAAAACTATTTATTTTAATAGCTTTCGTTATGACGTTTGATGCACTTGAAGGTAGATGAATGTGTCAAACATTTATAAAGAAACAGATTAAACGGAAAAAAACATTCAATAGGCTAAAAATGATACTATATGGAAAGCAAAATCTACCCGATTTTGCTTGCTTCATTGTTTGCATATTGGTACAAACGGCAAGAGCGATAGGTGTCTAAATAGGTGACTAAAACTTGGCAGCGCTGACATATTCCTTTGCTTCTTGTGTTCTTGAAAACTGCATTGAGTTTTCCCTATTATCCATTCATAAAAGACCTGCATAGTTTCTTGGTGACTCATAATTATAGCCTTTTGGTCCAGAAACTTACTATTTGGAAGAAAATAGAAAGCCTTAAATATAATGGTCGAACATTTTATAATATCACTTTTTTTAAGAAACCCAAATAATATCAATACATAGAACAATAAATGAAGATGCACAAAATACATTACTTTTGATAAACGTCAATCAATCTATTATTAGATGTTACATTCTCGATGGGAGGTAATTTCTATTTTTTGTGGACAATAAGATTATCTCCCATTATTATAGTCATTGCCTTTAGGGTTTATCTGATTTTGTATCTGGTTGCGGAAATGGAGAGAATATGGAGATTAAATATTTTTGCATTAACTTTTATACTGTGAGGGCTGGGGGTAGGGGCATTATAGCCTAGTGGTTAGAGCGTTGCTCTTGCGATTTGATGGCTCGGGTTCGAGCCACTGGCAAACCGCTTGTTCAAGAGAAGTTTTTCCTCTGGAGCAAGATATCCTATGGGACAAAGTGTCCAATTCGTGAATTACGGAGACGATGGATGTGGGTTCGAGTCTTCATTCAGATACAGACTCAAGAGTATTTCATTATCTCACATGAGAAATTTCAAGCGGCGAAAGTAAAACCATACAAACCACAATATCAATTAGCATTAGTTACAGTATAAAAACAACAAACCGTATGAATGTTACATTACCTTACACTAAACACAAGATCTTTCAATGATGTAGCAAATACAGGATGAGAACATTGCATAGCTCTTGTAGAAATCAGTTGGCAGACAACCTGACTGATTGTCATCAGTTAATAAAAGGACAAGTCAAAATACGACCGTATTTGGTTTCTGCAGAAAATGTAGTTTCCAAGAAAGTGCGTGCACGCCTATACAGAACATTTAAACATTCCAACTTTTTTTTTTCTTCGCGGATAATGGAATAAGCACTCGTGTGCTTTTGAGAGAGAGAGAGAGAGAGAGAGAGAGAGAGAGAGAGAAGAGAGATTTCAAGATTTCAAATGTTTAATGTGTTTTGGCCATAAGCATACATACACATTGAGGGAGGGTGGAGTTCGGGTGGTCCATTAAAATATGACATATGAAATATAATAACATTTTCCCAATCAGAATACAAAGTACAACGCATTTATATTTACACAAAAGCATTTAGATATTCTACACTTTTGCTGATATACAACTTTTTATCATCTATCCTTCCTAGAAAACGAAAATAAATATATCAACTGAACAAGAAAATCACTGAACAAACCTCAAGTTAACCTTCGGAAAGTGGTGGGGGTGGAGGTGTTGAGACTGAAGATGACTTAACTTTCAAGAATAGCCTGTCTTCTTCTAATAGCATGAAACACATATTTACCGACATGGCGACAGACATCTTCGCTCTTTCCATCTAGCAGTCTTGACAGAGGTAAATCAAGAAAATCGTTAAGGAACTTTTGAGAGAGAGAGAGAGAGGGAGAGAGAGAGAGAGAGAGAGGGAGAGAGAAGGGAGAGAGAGAGAGAGAGAGAGAGAGAGAGAGAGAGAGACAGACAGACAGACAGACAGACAGACAGACAGACAGAAGCATGAAACGATTTACGTTCCTTACGTGGTTTTTAGTTGCTGTTGACTCATGAAATGAGTCAAATGAAAACAAACCAGGCCAACTGATTCCCCCTCTTCTCCCTCCCAAACCCAGCAAACAAACAACCACACATATAAAAAAAAGAACAACAACAAAATCACAAAAAACTATAAACCACCCCCACTTCCCCAAATAAAACAGCAACAACAAAAACCAAGAAACCAACAAGTTTGCCATAATAAATTTCAGAATCTTCGTCTACAACTACAAGTAAAGGTAAATGTGTCCCATAACCTATAAGGTCGTAGGGGAGCCAGGCGTCAGAGACCTCACTTCTCTAGGGGCCAGCATATTGAGGGCGGCGCCCATCTCTCTCCCTCGCTGCTTTACCTTCCCTGACCCTAAAGAGGGCATGTACCCATGTACAGCTGGGTGAACTGGGAGAACTGTACTGAAGCCAAGGCGCGCAAACTGTCACCCATCCAAGTGGTAACCACGCTCGAAGCTGCTTAGGGGGAAAGCGAGTGCTCTGAACACTGAGCTATCCCGTCCCCACTATCACAAGTGTCACCCAGATAAAGCAGAGATACCACTAGTTTGGTCACCACGCCCTTTCCACGTGCAATATTCTTCACACACACAGAGAACAGAGGCCTACTTTATTCCAACACAGGAAAGGTGAGTAAGTCAATAGTTTCTTCTGTTGTACTTACGTCTTTTTAACATTATAAGCTGGCAAGCTCAGCTGTCCTCGGCAACATATCGTTGTCTGCATTTATCACACACAGACAGATCAAGGTGTCCTTAAAATGCTGACGTGTGTTCCATTTTAAGACTTGGTTTTCCAATTTTTAGACTTGTTTTTTATGTAGGGGGGGGGGGGGGGGTTGCAACTGCTTTTCCAATCTTTTTTTTTCATGCATCAGGGAGAGAAGAGGGGAGAGGGTGGGAGGGGAGGAAGATGTATGGTTTTGCAGGGAGGGGGGGTGGGGGGGGGGGGGGGGGGGGGGGGGGAGTAGAGAAAGGATGTTGAAAGGGTGAGATAGTGACATGGTTTTGATGTTTATAAAAAATATATATACAGTTTGGAGGTTAGCAATAAACGAGTGGAAAACGTACCATCTGATATGAAAAGATGTTTTGTCATCAACTGATGGCTGCTTACTTTTTATTTTCTTAAATCCTTTCCTCCATGAAATCGGAATGTGGTTACCCGTAATGATGGAAAAAAACAAACCCGGCCACATACACAAAAATCTCATCATTTTTGGTGAACCTCGGATCGCGGAGATATGGCCAAGGAAAAATAATCCCTTCATACATAATACCCAAATCAAATGGCAGCCATACTTTCTTCTATCTTTTAAGTCTTTCTGCCAAAAAAGGCAGGAGAATGGACCAAAAAGACGGAAACTAGACAAAATGGAGGTTACAGGAAGAAAACGAACAAGGCAGACACAAAGAGAGGGATAGAAAAGGGAGGATTCCTAGCCCAGAATTTTCTAGAAGGTGGGAACGCTCCCCCGTGGGGTTGCCAGGGGCCTGTCAGTATAAATAGCATCCTCACCTTCTGGAAATTCTGTGCTAGGAATTCCCTCTTTTCTATCCCTCTCTTTGTTTCTGCCTTGTTCCTTTTCTTCCTGTCACCTCCTTTTTGCCTATTTTCTGCCTTCTTGGTCCATTCTCCTGCCTTTTTCCCCCTGAAAAGAGCATTTAAGTCTCTCCAACACAGAAGTCAGATGTGCTGGGCCTGACTTGTCAGGTACTTAACGGCAGTGCAAAAACATTTTCTTTCCCTGACAACAGACAACAATATTTGCTGTCTGACAAAGAAGAAGGACTTTGTGTATTCATATCAACTTTAAACAGAAACATAGAAGAACTTTTTCTTTTCATTTTAAACAGAAACCATCATTACAGAGCAACCTGTTAGAAAAAAGACCCACAGCATTTAAAGGGCTGATGACTTCTCTTTTAAGCCTCAGATGAGTCACTGGGACACCACCCACTCCCTTTTTTAGGCAGTGTGTCATAGGCAAGTTGAGCTTGGTGGATGGAGTGTTATGTCGTTAAGTGGTTGTTGTCTTAAAGACTCATCAAAGATAAGAACTTCTCTCTGGGTCTGAAAACTTCTGTGGAAACTTATCTGCTCCTTTCCTTCACTGGGTCAGCTGCCAATGCAAAGACTGCAAATTGCAAGACAAACTATTCGAGATTTGACAATACTTGTTGTCTTTGTTAGCATGCAAATCGGTAAAACAATAAATATTCTGGGGAAAGGTTAGGGAGTACTTTTTTGACGTTCGCAGCCTCCACTGAGTTATCATCTATCCGGTATCTTTTCTTACAGTGACCCAGTGGGTTCCTTCAAACTACAGCATCCAAGGTAACGAGGAAACTGACCTATTTGCGAAAGTAGAAGGTCAGATGCCTCAAGAGGAGCAGAAAGTAACGTATAAAGAAACAAAGACAATAGTGAAGGAAAAGCAAAAGAGAAGATGGATTCAGCAGCACCCTAACTTCAACAGAAAGGATGACTACTACCTCCTGCCCAGAGAAGACCAAGTGACCATTGTGAGGCTGAGGACTGGACACTGCAGACTCAGACATCACATTTTAATCAAATTCGACATTGGTGATTCTGTGACGTACCCCTGCGGCACTTCTCCCATGACAGTGGAACACTTCTTCCTCCAGACCTGTCCAACACACCAAAACCTGAGGGCCGATATCTGGCCTACTGACCTGCCCATGAAGGAAAAGGTCTTCAAACCCCTGGAGGGCCTTCAGCGTACTACGGCATTTGTCAGGGCTTCTGGAGTTGCTGTCTGAGCATTCGATGATGACGAAGACTAAGAATATAAGAAATAACTTTTTTTATTGCCATCATTTTTGGCCTTGTTTTCATGTGTTGATAACAAACGATATGTAAAGCAGTTCACAAAACAACTTCAAGTTACTTTTTTGGACCGGGGTTAGCGCAGTTGGACTGTCTTCATCCATGTAGGGACAAGGAATCCAGTTAACGACACCCACACTAGAGCCCAATCAGGGGGGACTCAACAAGGAGCGACACTAACATGACCAGTCAAGCCCAGGACAATCAGCATGTGGCACGGGACTGTGCCGAGCTGTTGTCGGTCGTGAAGTTTTTGCGATGAAAGCAGAGAGGGGCGGGCAGTGGTGAAGCTTATCAGCCAGAGAGAGTGTGGTGGTGAAAACAAGAGACAGGCTCCGATTTGTGCCTGGGGCCCTCTCAGATTACCCCTTGAAGTGGTGAAGCAGGATGACACTTTGGGCTGTGCACAGTCACTGTCACTGTCACCCCTCCCTAGGGCTGTAGGCTTTAGGCTTTAGCCCGTGTCCCTTCTGGTAGGGTTTCGTTAAGGTGGTGGTGCGCGTAGTAGTAGTAGTAGTAGTAGTAGTAGTAGTAGGGTTTGTTGTTGTTGCTGTTTGGGTTTTGATGTAAACGTCTTGCAGAACATCTTGCGCACACGTTAAAACCCGTTCCGCTTTTCGGAAGAGTAGGCCATCGTGTGCCGGTGGGAACGGATGAGAAAATTTACGAAACTGCATACACACGGGGGCTGGATGGAGAGAAAAAAAGCACACGAATGCTTATTCTATTATTCATCGAAATAAAAGAATAAGTAAATTAAAGAATAAAAAATGAAAATAGACGTGTTGTGAGATGTCATGAATGTATGTGTGTGTGTGTGTGTGTGTGTGTGTGTGTGTGTGTGTGTGTGTGTGTGTGTGTGTGTGTGTGTGTGTGCATTGTTTGAGGAGTGTGTGTGTGTGTGAGTGTGTGTGTGTGTGATGTGTGTGTGGTGAGTGTGTGTGAGTGTGTGTGTGTGAGTGTGTGTGAATGTGCGTGTGTTTGTGTGTGTGTGTGTGTGTGAGTGTGTGCGTGTGTGTGTGTGTGTGTGTGTGTGTGTTAGCCACTCTGTGTTTCACAATACTTGTCGCTCATTCTCTGTTGGCAGTCTGATCTCTCTCACTGTCTCGGTCTGTCTGTCTGTCTATCCCTCTGTCTATTTTGTCTGTCTGTCTTTCTTAATGCATCAAAAGAATTGATTTTTCGCCATTCAAAAAATGTATGCAAAATTAATAAGCAGAAGGGGTTTTTCTTTATAACACATAATAATAATAATCAATTCATCCAATATCACTGAGAATGAACAGACGTTAACTTGAAGAAGTCTGCTGGACCATTTTTTTCACACTTAAAAAAATGGATATGCAAAAAACCCCGAAATGTTGATTTATTTGTGGCTGTTGAACGTTCCCCAACTTATCACCCTTGAGAATCTTCCAAAAATTAATAGTCAGCACTCTTCTTGACCCAACCCACCTGGGAATCACTGTAAGATCTTAACATGCTCCGGGATCAGCAGTGTGCATGATTGTATTGCTGTTTTCAAGTGTCTCGCCATTATGATAGGCAGCTCTATTCTGACTTCAGATAGAGAGAAAACAAAGTATGAGACTAAGCAGAGGATTTTCTAAAGGACATTAATGTTCATCGTTGATACTACAAAACCTTTGGCATAACTGTACATTGTAGCCTGACGGATGTTACAGCCAAGTGGTTAAGACCGTTTGACTTCAATATCGTGGGTTTAAGAAGTGGTGGGTTCAAATCTGGGCAGTGGCGCGTAGTCTGAATGAAGTGTGGGTATTGTTACAATCTCCCATGTCAGCCTAAATTGCACGCCTGCCAGTGCCTTATTTCCCTCCTTGTATATACACAAACAGAAGTCAAGTCAAGTCAAGTCAAATTTGTATTTCCAGATGGTACATTGAATAAGCAATGCATTTGCATTTTGTTCATCAAGCCATCTACCTCAGAACAAATTTCTTAATGATTATACTGAAATACTACATTATTGCAGCCATTACCAACAAATTGAACCAGTTAAAGGAGGAAAATCGATAAAATATTACATTGGAAAATACAAATTACACACACATACATACACAGAAGGTTAAATATGCACGTTAAAGATCCCACAATTCAAATCAGCGTTTCGTGGGTTACGGAAATACGAACATACCCAGCATGCGTCTAGTAGGAAAAAAATTTAGCTACTCTGAAGTCAGAATGAGACAGCTAGGGCCAGTGGGAAGACCTCCTGAAGAGTGACAAGCACAGGAGATGACCAAGCACTACGCATCGCACCAATTCTTCTTCTTCGTCGTCGTCGAACGCTCAGACAGCAACCCTAGTTGTCTTGTCATATGAGCGAAAATTCGCTGCGCTGCCGTAAAGCGTCTGACAAGTCAGGCCCAGCACATCAGACTTAACCGTGGGAGATAAATGTGATATTTTAAGTATTTTCTCGTTAAAACAGGCAGTAGAATGGACCAAGAATGGATCTTCTTGGTCGTCCATCGATCCGATTATGACTGTCCTCATGTGTTGAGTCTTTGTCTTATGTGGGCACGGAGATGGCTGGTTAAGCCAATCCGTGATAGGCAGACGCGGGTGCAGTGGGGGCAAGGAAACTGTCCGGGGGGTTCAGGGCTGGTGGTTGACGCCTTTCTCCTAGCTCATGCTGCAGTCACATCATCTCGCCTCTTCTCCTCGAAGTTGTCATGCGCCCGGATGGTTAGGGCGCGCCAGCCTGGTCTGTCCATAGCATACAGCTCCAGCTGTTTGGGAGGGATGTCAGCGTGTTTGATGTTGGACTTCACGCAGTCCTTGAATCTTTTGCGTGGTCTGCCCTGGTTCCGCTTTCCCAAGGTCAGTTCGCCATACATGAGCTGCTTAGGCAGCCTTTGGTCGTCCATCCGGATCACGTGACCAACCCATCGAAGCTGGGCTTTCAGGATCATGGCCTCGATGCTGGTCATCCCAGCTCTGTCCAGGACCTCGAGGTTTGTGATCCGGTCTTGCCAGTGGATGTTCATAATTGACCGAAGGCTTCTCATGTGGAACTTCTCCAGCTGCTTCCAGTGTCTTTTGTACACCGTCCATGTCTCGCATCCATAGAGTAGGCTGGTGAGGGCGACGGCTCTGTACACCTTGAGCTTTGTGGAAAGCTGGATGTTGTGCTGGTTCAAGACACGAGCTCGGAGGCGACCAAGAGCTTGACTGGCCTTGCAGATCCTAGCGTTGATCTCTTTATCCAGGGTGTTATCATTGCTGATGGTACTGCCGAGGTATCTGAAATCATCCACTATCTTTAGCTGGGTGCCCTCAATGGAGATAGAGGGGGGAGGGGCGGCTGAAGCAGGCGCTGGCTGAAATAGTACCTCTGTCTTGCCGAGGCTGATAGTGAGCCCAAAAAGACGAGAGGCTTCTGCGAACTTATCTGTGATAAGCTGTAGGTCAGACTCTTTGTGTGCCATGAGAGCACAGTCATCAGCAAAAAGTGCTTCCAGGATGATCTTCGCTGCGCTGCCGTAAAGCGTCTGACAAGTCAGGCCCAGCACATCAGACTTAACCGTGGGAGATAAATGTGATATTTTAAGTATTTTCTCGTTAAAACAGGCAGTAGAATGGACCAAGAATGGATAATATAGACAAAAAGGAGGTGGTGACAGGAAGAAAATGGAACAAGGCAGAAACAAAGAGAGGGGTAGAAAAGAGGGGATTCGTAGCACAAAACTTCCAGAATGTGGGGATGCTATTTATACTGGCAGACAGACCCCTGGTACTGCTACGGGGTAAGTCCCACCAATAAGCGAAGAGAAGAGAAGGGACGAGAAGGGAAGAGAAGGGAAGAGAAGGGAAGGGAAGGGAAGAGAAGGGAAGGGAAGAGAAGGGAAGGGAAGAGAAGGGAAGAGAAGGGAAGGGAAGGGAAGAGCAGAGCAGAGCAGAGCAGAGCAGAGAATAGAGAAGAGAAGAGAAGAGCAGAGCAGAGATGAGAAAGGAAGAGAACAGAAGAGAAGAGAAGGGATGAGAAGGGAAGGGAAGGGAAGAGAAGGGAAGAGAAGGGAAGGGAAGAGAAGGGAAGAGAAGGGAAGAGAAGGGAAGGGAAGAGAAGGGAAGAGAAGGGAAGGGAAGGAAGAGAAGGGAAAGAGCAGAGCAGAGAATAGAGAAGAGAAGAGCAGAGCAGAGATGAGAAAGGAAGAGAAGAGAAGAGGAGAGAAGAGAAGAGAAGGGAGGAGAAGGGAAGGGAAGGGAAGAGAAGAAAAGTGAAGATAAGAGAAGAGCAGATAAGATAGAAGAGAAGAGAAGAGAAGAGCAGAGCACAGCAGAGAAGAGATGAGAAAGGAAGAGAAGAGAAGAGCAGAGCAGAGCAGAGCATAGAAGAGAATAGGAGAGAAGAGAAGAGAAGTGAATAGGAGAGGAGATGGGAAAAGAGAAGAGAAGAGGAGAGAATTGACGAGAAGAGAAGCATGAGGAAAGAAGAGAAGTAAAAAGAAGAGAAGAGAATAGAAGAGCAGAGAAGAGAATAGGAGAGGAGAGGAGAGAAGGAATAGGAGAGGAGAGGAGAGAAGGGAAGAGAAGAGCAGAGAAGAGGGAGGAGAGGGGAGAAGGGAAGAGAAGAGAAACAGGAAGAGAAGAGAAGAGGAGAAGAGAGGGGAGAAGAGATGAGGAGAGAAGAAGAAGAGCAGAGAAGAGAGGAGAGGAAAAGAGAAGAAGAAGAGGAGTAAAGAGAAGAGAAGAGCAAAGCAGAGAAGAGAATAGGAGAGGAGAGAAGAGAATAGGAGAGGAGAGGAGAGAAGGGAAGAGAAGAGCAGATAAGAGGGGAGGAGAGGGGGAGAAGAGAAGAGACGAGAAGAGACGGGAAGAGAAGAGAAGAGAAGAGGAGATGAGAAAGGAAGAGGAGAGGAGAGAAGAGCAGAGAAGAGCAGAGAAGAGAGGAGAGGAAAAGAGAAGAGAAGATAAGAGGAGTAAAGAGAAGAGAAGAGAGACATTCTATCCTGCCTCTGGTGTGGTCTAGAGGTAGAGACCTAGTTTGGAAGTGGTTGCACTGACAGAACAGAAATGGAATAGCGACATTATCAACAATGACTCAGCAGCGTGACCTTGACCTCTTGCACGGGGTCACGGCCCTCAAAACCCTCAAACGAAACGCAGCTAGTTAAGAAAGCTGTGACAAAGATACAGGATATAATTATTAGACAAGTAGTGTGTGTGTGTGTAGTGTGTGTGTGTGTGTGTGTGTGTGTGTGGAGAGAGAGAGAGAGAGAGAGAGAGAGAGAGAGAGAGAGAGAGAGAGGAGAGTGTGTGTACACGTGAAGATGTTGGTGCATAAGTACATTTGTGTACAATGTGGATGGACTGAAGAAGGCAAACCGATAGATGGATGGACAGACAGGTAGATAACTGGATGTATGGAGAAATAGATGGAGAGACTACAGGGTGGACACATGCATGGGCAGATGGATGGGTGGGTGGACGGATGGGTGGATAGATGGATTGGTAGACAAACCGACAAACAGATGGACGAACTAACGAACAGATGGGTTACGAAAACAAACAAGCACAGAAAGAAACAAGCAAAATCTGAGCTATCCCAAGCAAACACTACGTGATTATCTAAAGTGGAGTGAATGGTCTTGATGGTTCATGATTAGGGTGAAGTTTTCTCTTCTTAAGTGAGAGGGAGAAGCAGGTGGTTTATGTCTTGGTCCTGGTGATGAGGACCATCTACTCTCTTGCCCAGCCTGAGATGTGGTTCACAGCCTCTTGCATTCTGATTTGTGGTGGTAGCACAGACTTGCTTTGCTTTGTTTCCAAATGGCAAGGTCGTCTGCATGCAGTGCCATAGCGATGTGAATGGGCAGCTGGTCATTAATGTCATCCATGAAGAAGGTGAATAGGGTAGGTGAGATAACTCCACCCTGAGGGACTCCTTCTCTGATCTTGACTGGTTAGCTGGTCCGGCCTTCTAACTTGACTCGGGCTGTTCGGTTGAACAGGTAACTCCAGATTCAGAATACCCTGCCGCGTACTTTCTTTCTTGAGCAGCTTGAAGAGAAGGCCCTCCTTCCAAACTTTGTCGAACGCTTTGCTGAGGTCAACAAAGACTGCAAAGGTCTTCATCTTCTGTTGAAAGCTATCTTCTATGTCTTGTGAGAGCAAGGTGAATTGGTCACTTGTTCTTCCTGAAGCTGACCGAATGGGTGAAATAAACCCGTTCTTCTCCAGGTGATACTGCAGGCATCGGTTGACCATCAGCTCCATGGTTTTGCCAAAGCAGCTTAGGAGACTTATGGGTGGTAGCTGTTTTTGCTGTTCTTGTGTTTTCCCTTCTTTAGGATGGGGACAAGGCTGGCTTCTATCTAGCTGATTGGAAACACTCCTGCATTCCAGGACTGGTTGAAATATCCAGGAGCTTTTGCTTGGCATGATCTCTGAGGTGACGGATCATCTCATTGGTGATTCCATCGTTGCCTGGTGACTTCTCCATCTTCAGCTATCTTATGGAGCAGTTCAGCTAGTTAACAGTGAGCTCGGAGGTCAGACTGGAGATCGATGTTTCCTTCCTTAGCTCCTGCTTGGTCTTGTACGGATGTCAAAAGTCTTCTCCTTGGGTACATTAAGAAGGCTGTCTTGTTAGAAGCTGTCTGTTAAAAGGGCAGCTGCCTTTCTCCCAGTGTACAGTTCATCTCCTTTCAGTTGGAGTGCTCTTGGAGCGTGATGTTGAGCGTCGCTGAGGACTTTAATCACGTTCCATAGCTTCTGTGTGTCCTTCTCAATGTTGAGGGTGCCAATCTTCTCCTGCCATGACTTGCAAGCCTCTTTGCTCTCCTGCTTCTCAAAAGCAGTCCCCGCCTTGTGACCTAGACTGGTGTTTTCTGCTGTTAGTGAGCGTTCAAGCTGGTCTCTGGCAGCTGATCGTCCAGAGTCTGAAGC
>CM054136.1:75537675-75560175 GCA_028751875.1 Rapana venosa | reverse complement strand
TCTTAATAATAATAACCCAAAGAGAGAGAGAGAGGGAGAGAGAGAGGGAGAGAGAGAGAGAGAGGAAGAGAGGGAGAGATAGAGGGAGAAAGAGAGAGAGAGAGAGAGGGAGAGAGAGATAGAGAGAGAGAGAGGGAGAGATTTTTAAATATAAAAAAAAATATATATATATATATTCTTTTATATCGAGGATAATGGAATAAGCACTCATGTGCTCTTTTACATCTAGTCCCCGTGTGTATGCGGTTTTGTAAATGTTGTCATCTGTTCCCACCGGCACACAATGGCCTACACTTTCGAAAAGCGGAACAGGATTTTACGTGTGCGCAAGATGTTCTGCGTGCGTTCGCACACGGGGCCTCGGTTTATAGTCTCATCCAAAGGATCCGAAGGATCTGTCTTTCAGTATGTCACCTGGTTGTCTGTAGAAGCGTGTAATTATGTTTGTGCTAGTTGGTCCCGTCTCTGTTTCTGTTTCTTTTTGTCTCTGTCTGTCTGTCTGTCTTTCCTGTTTGTGTCTCTCTGTTTCTCTATAAAATCCTATATTTTTTTGTCCCTGTCTGTATTTTCCCCTGTCTTTCTTTTTATCAGGTTAAGGACAAGATGTTACAGAAACCGCAATATTAGTTATCTTTTACCTGTGAAACTTATCATGATCATGATCATGATCATGATCATCTCTCTCTCTCTCTCTCTCTCTCTCTCTCCTCTCTCCTCTCTCTCTCTCTGTCTCTGTCTCTGTCTGTCTCTCTCTCTCTGTCTCTCTCTGTCGTACTTTTGAGTTGTGTTTTGTTTCAATTTTTTGGTGTCAGTCAGCACTTTATTCATGATTTTGGAACATGCATATTCCAGAATACAGTTCTGGGTACAAATGCCAAGGTGTATATCATGCCAAGGTCGTATCAAAGTTTGCGAGAAGTTATATTTCATTTTCTTCATATTTCCATTTTCTGCCCTTTGAATCGTATTGTAGGCAAAGGCCGAAGTATATTAAATCATTTCAGAGTTCAGAGTTTATAGTTCTCTGTCTCTGTCTCTCTCTCTCCCTGCCCCCTCTCTATTCACTCTCTCTCCCTTCTCTCTCTCTCCTCTTCCTCTCTTTATCATGCCAAGGTCATATTAAAGTTTGCAAGAAGTTATATATCATTTTCTTCTTATTTCCATTTTGCACTTTGAATTATATTGTAGCCAAAGGCCGAAATACATTAAATCACTTTTCCGAGTTGAGAGTTCCGAGTTTAGAGTTCTCTGTCTCTGTCTCTCTTTTTGCCTCTCTGTCTCTCTGTCTCTCCCCTCTCTCTCCCTCTCTCCCCTTCTCTCTCCTCCTCCTCCTCTCTCTCCTCTCTCCCCCTGTCTCTCTCCTCCTCCTCCTCTCTCCTCTCTCTCTCTCTCTCTCTCTCTCCCTCTCTCTCTCCTTCCCTGCCCCATCTCTCTCATTCATGAGTCACTCACTGTCCACTGGGAGTTCCCATCGCGGCCCTCACGTGTCAGCAGAGCTGGGAAAACAAAAGGCACGAGGACAGGACGCCGTGAGGCAACAGGACGACGGTAATCCTGCCTCCATTAATCTTCAGTATGAACAGTCAAGGTAAGCCAGACACTATCAAACACTTTGTGTATACAAGTACTGCCACAGAAACACATCAAAGTCGAAAGATGAAGAGTAACCACCACCACCCCACCACCCTCACTACTATTATCCCACACCTAAAAGGGGGTGGGTGTGGGGTGGGGGTGGGGGAACCTTCATCATGTTGTTACTATGATGGATGTCTCTGCTGCATCAATTGTCATACCTACACACTAGGATAACAATGAACTATAAACCTTTGGCAGTTCTGAAGCTTCATCATGAATTTGTATACTATATGCTGCTAAAAAAAATAAAAAAGGAATGGAAGACGTATATAATTATGCTAATCAACCATAATGGTTCATTTTTTTGCGTGTGTCTCTTCACAGGGGGCCATGGAAATAATTGTTGACGTAGCTGGTCACGTCACAGGCAGAGAGAAGTTAACATTGATGACAAATCTTATTCTCTCTCTCTCTCTCTCTCTCTCTCTCTCTCTCTCTCTCTCTCTCTCTCTTTGTTTTCTGTTTTTTTGCTGTTGTTGTTGCTTTTTTTTTTTTGGGGGGGGAGGGGTGTTGTTGTGTGGTTTTTTGGTGTGGTTGTTGTTTTTTTTTTTTGGGGGGGGGGTGTATTTTGTTGTCCCTTCCCTCCTCCCCTTGTTTTTGGTGCTGCCTTTACTTTGCTCTTGGTTTCTTTGCTATATTTTTGGTTGTTGTTGTTTCTGTGTTTTTTGTTTTTGTTTGCTCTGTTTTGCTTTCTTTTATTATTAGTTGTAGCTTTTTTTCCTCTCTCTTTTTAACGGTGGTTTTATGGGGGTTTTGTATGTGGGGTGGTTTTTTTCTCGTTTACTGTGTGGGTGTATTAGTATTGGGCTTATTTTTTATTTTATCATCATATATATCCCTAAGGGGACGGGATAGCTCAGTGGTCGGAGCACTCGCTTTCCCCCAGCCAAGTTAAGCAGCTTTGAGCGTGGTTACCATTTGGATGGGTGACCGTTTGCGCACCTTGGCTTCAGTACAGTTCCCCCAGTTCACCCAGCTGTAAATGGGTACCTGCCCTCTTTAGGGTCAGGGAAGGTAAAGCAGCGAGGGAGAGGAGATGGGCGCCGCCCTCAATATGCTGGCCCTAGAGAAGTGAGGTCTCTGACGGCTCGCTCCCCTACGACCTTATAGGTTATGGGACTCATTTACCCTTTTTTCCTATATCCCTAAGGGCGGGGATTGGATGTAAAAAAAAAAAGCTCATGAGTGCTTATTCATTATCCTTGAAATAAAAGAATTTGTCATTGTCTCTCTCTCCTCTCTCTCTCTCTCTCTCTCTCTCTCTCTCTCTCTCTCCCTCTCTCTCACCGTTCTCTCCCCCTCTCTTTCTCTCTCCCTCCCTCTCTCTCCCCCCCTCTCTCTCTCTCTGGGACTCCCCCAACTCCTTCCACCTCCGTTTGATACTAACAACTTATCTTTCCAGTGTCTAGGCCCCCTGAGTTCTGTAACACCTCTCAGGTGTCACCTGACCTGGGCAAAAGGAGTAGAACAGCTGGCGAAAGAAAGCCTTACCAACAGGTAAATCTAACCCCCCATACATCTGACAGAAGATGGACAGGAAGCCAAGCCCTCAGCTAGACCCTGTCAAAGGGTCCGTACTTAACTGCTTTGAAAACAACTCTAGGGTCAAGGAAAGGAGGAAAAGAAAATCCCACTCACTGCCATCCTGAACATCAAAGAAAGGGTGTAATCACCCCACTTCCTTTCATGAATGGACTCTTTAAGAGGTGAGTCTAACACAACAGGTAACATTTATCAATGGCTGTCAGTATCTGAATTTTGACAACATGACCTGCCATTCACTAAGCTGCCGTTTTAAAAATGAATAATGTTGTTTGGATTTGTCAGTTGTAGTTCGTCTTCTGTGGTAAGTTATGTTTCCATATTCTGCAGACAAGCTTTACAATCTAAGCACATGACACCTTCCTGCCTAGCCTTGGTTCTGACCTTTTGCTTATTTAACCTTCTTCTTTTCAAAGCCAAGTATCAGCCAATGTCAACAACAGCTTTGTTTTTAAACCCTGCTTGCTCAACACTCCAGCTTGGACTACCTGGATAGAGACAACACAGAACAGCATAAGTCGATGTCTGCCATACCTTTGAACTGAAAAACCAGTTAAGTTTGCTGAAGATGAGATGACTACCTATTACTCTCTATGAGATGACAAAGAGGGATGGGCATGACTAGCAAAGGAGTGGAGAAGTAGGATACATGCTGGTTATTACTGCATGAAGCTGATGATTACAGTCTCATGATATCTGTAGTGACTGATGGTGTGTGCCTCTTTACATGGAAAATGAAAGTATCCTTTATGCAGCTGATCAATGTTACTGATAATTAGTATCACATTGGTCATGGATTAAATAACTTTCCATACTCCTTCTCATTCTAACTCTGTCTGTCTGTCTGTCTGTCTGTCTGTCTCTCTAATTCACTCACTCACTCACTTCCATCCCCCTCAGTTTGATACTAACAACTTATCTTTCCAGTGTCTAGACCCCCTGAGTTCTGTAACACCTCTCAGGTGTCACCTGACCTGGGCAAAAAGGAGTAGAACAGCTGGCGAAAGAAAGCTTTACCAACAGGTAGATCTAACCCCCCATACATCTGACAGAAGATGGACAGGAAGCCAAGCTCTCAGCCAGACCCTGTCAAAGGGTCCGTACTTAACTGCTTTGAAAACAACTCTAGGGTCAAGGAAAGGAGGAAAAGAAAATCCCACTCACTGCCATCCTGAACATCAAAGAAAGGGTGTAATCACCCTCCTTCCTCTCATGAATGGACTCTTCAAGAGATGAGTCTAACACAACAGGTAACATTTATCAATGGCTGTCAGTATCTGAATTTTGACAACATGACCCGCCATTCACTAAGCTGTGGTTTTAAAAATGAATAATGTTGTTTGGATTTGTCAGTTGTAGTTCGTCTTCTGTGGTAAGTTATGTTTCCATATTCTGTAGACAAGCTTCACCATCTAAGCATAGGAAATGTGCCGGCCTAACCTTGGGTCTGATGTTTTGCTTATTTAACCTTCTTTCTTTAAAGCCAAGTATCAGCCAATGTCAACAACACTTTTGTTTTTAAACCCTGCCTGCTCAATGCTCCAGCTTAGACGAGATGGATGTTGATTTTATTAGTTTCTTTTATTGTATACCACTTCAAGTCATGGCAGATTTCTCAGCGTGAAATTTAGGTTGCTCTCGGCAGGGTAAGTGCATCGCCACAAGAACAGTGCCACACATTATTCTTTCTTTTTCTGTTTGCAATTGTGTTTGTTAATCTATCAGAGTGGCTTTTTCCTACATAATTTTGCCAGGGACAACTTTCTTGTTGCTTTGGGTTCTTTTACATGCGCTAAAAAATATGTGTAACACACGGGACCTCGGTTTATGGCCTGGTCCAATCACCACTCATGGTCTAATGGATGGGGGAAAAGTTGCGGGCCCAAACAGGGATCAAACCACTGCATTCTTTCGACCCAGACTTTTTGGTTTCTAGACAGGTGCGTTTCCTGTAGACTGCCAATCCACTCTAGAGACAACAGGGAACAGCATAAAATGATGTCTGCCAGATCTTTGAAAGTAAGAGTCAGCTAAGTTTGTTCAAAATGAGATGTCCACCTGTGGCTCTCTATGAGACGACCAAGATGGAGGAACACATATCTCTTGCAAGGGAGAGGAAAAGTAGGGCATGTTCTGGAGTAACTGCATCAAGTGGATGATTATATTCAGGTGATCTCTTTGTTGGCTGATGGCATGTTTCTCTTGACAAAGAAAATGAAAGTATCTTCTAAACAGCTGATCAAAAGTACTGGTAATACATTTGTGAGGGATTAAATTACTTTCCAACCCCCTCCCCCCTCTCCCTAACTAACTCTGTCTGTCTGACTGCTGTCTGTCTGTTTGTCTGTCTGTCTCTTTCTCCACGATCTTTCCCATGTCTAGACCACCTGGGTTACTTCCTACTTCACCTATCAGGTGTCACCTGACTGGAAAAAATGGGTAGACAAAGAAGAAGAAGGCTTTGCCAACAGGTAAATCTACCCCCATCTATCTTACAGTCAGAGTCAAGCTAAGCTCAACCTTGTCAAAACTTCTTTACTAGCTTACAGTTTTGAAAACACATTAGGGTCAAGAAGAGGAGGAAAATCCCAGTCTACTACCACTACCCCACACATCAAAGGAAAGGCTTAACCACCCCCTTTTGCATGAGCGTAAAGGCGTCCCATAACCTATGAGGTCATTGGGGAGTCAGGTGTCAGAGGCCTCAGCTTCTCTAGAGGCCATTATCTTGCAAGTGGCATCCACCCATCTCCTCTCAATCGCTGCTTTACCCTCCCCGTCACTAAAAGTGGAGCAGGCACTCGTTTACAACTGGGTGAACTGCGAGACTGTACTGGGGCCAAGGCTCATGAATGGTCACCCAAAACAAAGTGACGGTTGTTGGGATGGTTGGTTTGCCTCTGTTGTTGTTGCTGTGCTCTTTTCTGGGCTTTAGGAAGCTGGCTTGGTGATTTCTTTGTGTAGCATTGATTCTCTGAAGCACAGTTCAAAGGCGTGTAACATCTTACTTGATGTTTGAATAGTGGTGTTTTTATTCTGATACTCCAGTCATCTTCTCTCACTAAATTACATCTGGTAACGTCATTGTTGGTTTCGATAGCTGGATGCTTGGTCACTTTACTACAGCTGCTGAGAGTCCAGTCACTAGCATGAAAGTTTAACATGGAATATATGCAACAACAGTTCATGCGTTTTGTTTCTTCACATACGTCACATGACAAATGAGAGACAGGTAGACAGAATGACAGAGACATATAGCTAGCCGAATAGAGACACAGACAGCAAGACAGACAGAGAAAAAGAGACCATGACAATGGTTTATTGTGATAAGCTTGAAACCCATCCACAAGGGGACAGTGGGAAAGGGCCTGGGCACAAAACACAGTAATATTTTTTTTTAAACCCAAGTAATTGCTGTCCAAATAATAATCACAGCATAGATCTCATGTCATGGTTTTATCAAATGGAACAAACACTGTATGTGAACTCTGAACAGGTTTCTTTCTGATCACACTTTGAAGCTTGTGTGGAAGTCTAACAGCATCACACATCACCAGGACACTGTCCATACAGGTTTTGCTTTGGATACAGCCGTGACCCTATTTGTGTTGCACTGTACAATTTCATGTGACATTAAGTAGGCATCATCCACTTTCTTTGCAAATGTTTGTAAGCATTTAAATAAATCTCTTCATGTTACTTCTGTTTGTTGAACTTTGATATAATCATTTAAATGTTACATACACTCCATAAAGTCTGTCTCAGTCACACTGTCTGCATACTCATCAACTCTTTTCACCATTGACCACTCCATCTAATGCAACATATACATTTTCTTTTCATTTTACTAACATACTATCACCTACAAATCTTTCACTTCATTCATGCCATCACTATCACATTCCTTTAGTCTGTTTTTCTCTTCCATGCATCCCTCACCACTCATTGTTTCCATAAATTTGGCAGTCACTATCTGTCTGTCTATGTCCTGTTGTGGTAAGTCAATTTGTAGTTTGTCCTGAAAATCACTTGAATATGGAGGGCAGTAACTGTACATAAACATATCAGTAGGAACATCACTGTCCATGTGGCTTACAGCATAAACTAAATTGGGTGGGGTGGGTAAAAATAAACCTCACGGAGAAGGAACATGCTCGTTAACTGTCTCTTCCCAACTCACTCTGTGTGTTTCTGCCCTTCCTCTGTCTCTGCTCACCTGGGATGGACACTTTTTTGTGGGAGGGTGAACGCGCTACAAGAATGGCTGAAAAATGCTGGTCAGTCGCTGCATAACAACAGTTTGATTCCCACTGCCTTTCACTTTGAAGGAAGATAGTGTCTGCTCTTAAAGGGCAGATTTCAGCATCCACTCCAATGTCGTGGGTAGTCCTGTGACTGGCATAATTATTGATAGAGAGAAAGGGTAACTCAAACTTTCATACAGAGCTCATTCAAAAGCGACTTGCTGGTGGCCGACCCAGGGAAGCCACTCAAAATAGACATAGACAAAGACAGAAATATGGAGAAAGAATCAAAGGCAGACACAGAGAGACCGATGGAGAGAAATGGGGAAACAGAGAGAGAGAGACAATGACAATGACAAATTCTTTTATTTCGAGGATAATGAATAAGCACACGTGTGCTTTTTTACATCCAGTCCCCGCCCGTTAGGGATACATCTTAATAATAATAACCCAATACTTATACAGTCTCACAATAAAAACAAGGGGAAATAACCCTTTTCAAAACAGCTCCCCCCAACAACCCCCCCCCCCCCCAAAGCAAGTAATTAAAAGAAAATCCTAAAAATACCCCACCCCTACCCCCACCCCCAAAAAACCCTAACCAAAACAAACAAACAAACAAAAGAGAAGAAAAAACCAAACCAACAAAAGATGATAAAAAAGAGAAAAACAGACAAACAACAAGAGAGAGAGAGAGAGAGAGAGAGAGAGAGAGAGAGAGAGAGAGAGAGAGGAGGAATGAAGAAGGGGGAGGTGGAAGGATATATATATATATATATATATATATATATATATATATATTATATATATATATATATATATATATATATATATGTAGATAGATAGATAGATATAGATAGAAAGATTTTTAAAAATTCTTTTATATCAAGGATAATGGAATAAGCAATTATGTGCTTTTTTACATCCAGTCCCCGTGTGTATGCAGTTTTTGTCAATTCTGTCATCTGTTCCCACCGGCACACAATGGCCTACTCTTACGAAAAGCGGAACAGGATTTAACGTATGCGCAAGATGCTCTGCGTGCGTTCGCACACGGGACCTCGGTTTATAGTCTCATCCGAGATATATATATATATATATATATATATATATATATATATATATATATATAATAATAATAATAATAATAATAATAAATGGAATTTATATAGCGCTATATCTTGCAGAGACAAATCAAAGCGCTTGCACTCAACTCATTCTTACACAGTCATACAACCAGTGACAAGCAATAGTTCCATCAAGTCCAAATGTGCACACACGCACACACACACACACACACACACACAGGTCACACACCCTGGCAGGGCAATAGAATCTTGGTTGTTGAAGGCAGGGGGGAAAAAACTATGAGATGAGGCAGGAGAGGAAAATCTTAGGTTTGAAATAAATATGTCTTGAGACTGGATTTAAAAGTGTCATAAGAAGGCTTTTGGCGGAGAGAGAGAGGGAGATCATTCCACATTAATGGACCAGAAATAGAGAAAGAGCGACGGCCGATGGTGGATTGGTTGAATCTAGGTATTCGTAAGGACAAGGTATCTGCAGCAGAGCGGAGAGAACGAGAAGGAGTGTACAAGTGAAGACATTCACAGAGGTAGGCGGGTGCTGTTTTGTGGAGACATTTGTAACAGAGGGTACTGATCTTATAGTTTACTCTCTGTGGCACAGGCAGCCAGTGGAGAGATTGCAAGAGAGGGGTAATATGCTCAGATTTTTTCTTTCTGAGGATTAGACGAGCTGCAGAGTTTTGTATACGTTGAAGGGATTGGATAGATGATGCTGGCAGACCAGCCAACAGAGAGTTGCAATAGTCCAGACGTGAAAGAATGAAAGACGCAACAAGTTTGGATGTTGCATCTGTGGACAGGTACTTTCGAATTGCACTAATACGCCGTAATTGATAGTAGCAGGACTGGCAGGTCTGAGTGATGAATTTTTGCATAGAGAGTGTGTTGTCAATAATGACCCCTAGATACTTCACAGCAGTGGATAAAGGGACTGATGCATTGCCAAGTTGTATTGAAGCTGTTGCGATGGAAGAGAGTTTGTGTTTGGTCCCTACAAGCATGGTTTCTGTTTTATCTGCATTTAGCTGTAATTTGTTCTGTATCATCCAATTTTGGATATCTTGAAAGCAGTGGGCCATATTTGTAAAGAGAGAAGGCAGATTTTCAGGAGTGTCGCTGCTTAGAATCTGAGAGTCATCTGCATAAAAATGATGGTTGATCTGATGGCGGTTAATTATATGTGACAGTGGAGCAGTGTAGAGGGTGAAAAGAACAGGGCCCAGAACAGATCCCTGTGGAACTCCACATTCCAATCTTGCAGGTACTGACTGAATCTTGTTTACTGTGACTGTCTGGAATCGGTCAGTAAGGTATGAACTAAACCAGGTAAGGGCTGTACCAGTAACACCAAATGTTTTTTGAAGACGGGAGAGAAGAATAGAGTGGTCAATAGTGTCAAAGGCTGCAGATAAGTCGAGTAGAGTAAGAAGAGAGATTTTCCCTGAGTCAGAAGCGAGTAGAAGTGTGTTTAAGGTATATATATATATATAGAGAGAGAGAGAGAGAGAGAGAGATACATACATACATACATATATGCGTGTGTGTGTCTGTGTCTGTGTGCCTGTGTGTGTGTGTGTGTGTGTGTGTGTGTGTGTGTGTGTGTGTGTGTGTGTGTGTGTGTGTGTGTGTGTGTGTGTGTGTGTGTGTGTCTGTGTCTGTGAAGGACGAGGTGAGGGTATGAGAAGTGGTTCAAGAACGAAAGAGAGACACTGGAAACTGGTGTTGGCGTTTTGCTCTTCCCTCCTTCCTTCCTTCCTTCCTTCCTTTCACCAGCGACTCCTCTTTGCCTCACTTCTTTAAGAAGTCCCACTCTCGTTTATCATCCAACGTACACGGTGTGAGGCCAAGACATTCAAAAAAGCATCCCCCGGCAAACTCCTCACTCCTGTCTTCTGAACAACTTCTCTCTGTCGTTTCCACCTGTCTTCCTATCAACCATCTCACATACAGCGACCCGCCACAAGTAAGTGGGGCTGTGTTGTGCCAAGAAGCTAACTCACTCCACAAAGAAGAGGGAGTAATAACCATCTTTCGAATCTGGTGCCGGTTCGTGGGTCTGTGAAGTCGTAGGTTCGAATCTTGGCAGTGATGTCTAGTGAGTTAAGGGTGGGGATTTTCATGATCTTCTATGTGAAGTTCTGCCTGTGCCTTACTTTCCCTCGAAGGAAGGAAGAAAATGGAGTGCAATACTGTCCTACAGGGAACTAGTACAAGGAGGGAGACGAAGAGGCAGACAGAGAAAACGATGGGAAGACAACATCAGACAGTGGACTGGCCTTGAGTAGAACGAATTGCTACGGAAAGCAGAGGACCGCTGGAAGTGAAGGAAGCTGGGTGCAAAATCTTCAGTGGTGCCCCTACGGTCCACGAGACTGTGGGATAGGTGAAGTTTGGAGGTAAGCAGCTGGGGGATGTGGATAGTGATCTAGGAGCTAGCTTCTGGGATGAGATGTGATGCAGATGGTATTGAGGTCCAATCCAACCCGGTCTTGTTGGTCATAGCCCAGTCGACCACAGAGAAACCACATGGAGGCTGTCACCTCGTAAAACATTAAATCTTAAAATAAAGCTATGCAACTATAATCATACAGATGAAAACAAGGTATAAAACCAACTCTACTGTCGTTCTTTGTATCAAACAACGCCCTGGCCAACCCTAAGGGTCAACCGACCCCGGAAGGTTATGTAAGCATGATATTTGACGGAGACTTTTCAGAGGTAGGTAGGTGTAAGCATATTCAGCGGATGTGACAGGATGAGGTCTGTGTGAAATTTGTCTGCCAAACTGCACAACATTAATATTCATTATAGAGGAGGGGTTATGGAGGGCCAGATCCACTGTCTCATCTGTTAGAGATGCGATGTCTCAAGGTACAGGATCCTTCGCCTTCACCTATCCTGTAGTCCCATTGACAGTGGGGGCACAAGTGAAGATTTTGCAACCAGCTTCCTTCAGTCCTCGCAGTCCTCTGCTTTTCGTAGTAAGTCGTTCCACTCAAGGCCAGTCAGTCCACTCTCTGATGTTGTCTTCCCATCGTTTTCTCTGTCTGCCTCTTCTTCGTCTTCCACGTAAAGGAGAGCCCTGAAAGAAGTAGCCCCACTGTTTTTTATGTGATTGTCTTATCTCAGCTTAGTGAAAGCAAAATATATGTTGTTCCGTTGCATTGTGCTGTGTGGTGTCGAATTGTATTGTGTCGTGTTGTATTGTATTGTTCAATTCAATTCAATTCAAATCTTTTATTGTCCTCTGTTTAAGGAAATTTGTTTTGCTATTGTGTCGAGTCGCATTTTGCATTGTATTGTATTGCATTGTTTTGTATTGCATTGCATTGGAATACCACTTCAGTCACGCAGATTGCTCTGCGTGCAGAAATTTGGGCTGTTCTCCCCAGGGAGAGTCCCTCGCTAATCAGTGATGCCATCCATTACTCTTTTTTTCTTTAGAGTAATGTCCCTGTCTGTCTGTCTGTGGGGCACCTTACATAAGGGGATGGGGATAGTTCAGTGGTCGGAGCACTCGCTTTCCCAAAGCCAATGTTAAGCAGCATCGAGCGTGGTTACCAAGTGGATGGGTGACCATTTGTGCGCCCTGGCTTCAGTACAGTACCCCAGTTCACCCAGCTGTAAATGGGTACCTGCCCTCTTTAGGGTCAGGGAAGGTAAAGCAGCGAGGAGGGAGAGGAGATGGGCGCCGCCCTCAATATGCTGGCCCCCTAGAGAAGGGAGGTCTCTGACGCCTCGCTCTCCTACGACCTTATAGGTTATGGGACACCTTTACCTTTACCTTTACCCCTAGACCATCGATTAAAAAAAAATCGTTTTGCAACTAACCGAAGGTTTTCATGATTGATCAGAGGAGCTTTAACGTGCGTAGTTCCTATTCTTCATGCGTGAACGAAAGTAAGACACTTACAGACAGGTACGTAAAGTGACAGGAGGAATCGTCGTCATAATCACCCACCCTCTAATCCACCCTGGCGTCAGCGGGGATTCAAACCTGCGACCCCGTGACTTTAGGACTAAGGGATAAGAAGTCTGACTCTCTAGCTCTTGCTCATTTTCGCCCCCAACTGTTGCTCTCTGACTCTCTGTCTCTGTCTGTCTGTCTGTGTGTGGTTCTCTCTCTCTCTGTCTCTCTCTCTGTCTCTGTCTCTCCTGCACGCACACACACACACACACACACACACACACACACACACACACACACACACACACACAACACACACACACACACACACACACACACAACACACACACACACAAACGTGCGCGTAAGTGCGCTCCAGACACACACACACACACATACAGAGCACTCCACCCACCCCTTCCCACCACCACTACCACCACCACCCACAAAACACATGTACTCCTACACACACACACACACACACA
Organism: Rapana venosa; assembly: GCA_028751875.1. Taxonomy (NCBI): domain Eukaryota; kingdom Metazoa; phylum Mollusca; class Gastropoda; order Neogastropoda; family Muricidae; genus Rapana; species Rapana venosa. Next base: position 75,547,271 of record CM054136.1, on the reverse strand, counting down.
CACGCGCACGCGCGCGCGCGCGCGCGCGCGCACGCACGCACACCATCTCAACCTTCCGTTTTGATTTACAAACAAGTTATCACACAATCTGCCCCTACCCCCCTACCCTACCCCCTAACTCCCCACCCCCACTCCACCCCCACCCCCACCCCCACTATGGCAGATATCTGAAGACCTTGTTCAACAACCATATTTCCATCTCAAAAAGCCACAGAAGGAGTCAGCGACTGTCAACAACACCTTCATTGTCAAACTTTGCTCAGGCGAAGCTGAATCCGACACCATGAGGATTGAAGAAGAGAGAAGGGGGTGGGGGAAGAGGGGAGGAAGGTAGAGGAAGGGTAAAGAAGGGTGGAAAAGTGGAGGAGGTAGGGGGGGTGGGGGCAAGGGGGTGGGAACACAAGGCAGTACCTTGTTCAGAGTCAGTGCAGCGTGGAAAACGAGGTGCCTTCCGATTCTTTGATCCCCCCCCCAAAAAAAAGTCAAGAAGGGTCACCAAAAGGGAACTGACTATAGTCACCCCCCAAAAAAGGACTTAACAACAATCACCCCCCAAAAGGACTAATAGTCACCCCCCAAAAAGGACTAACAATAGTCATCCCCAAAAGGACTTAACAATCGTCACCCCCCCCCCCAAAGGACTAACAATAGTCACCCCCAAAAAGGACTAACAATAGTCATCCCCAGAAAGGACTTAACAATCGTCACCCCCCCCCCCCCCCAAATGACTAACAATAGTCACCCCCCACAAAGGACTAACAATAGTCACCCCCCAAAAGAGGACTAACTATAGTCACCACAAAAGAGGACTAACAATAGTTATAAAAGAGGACTAACAATAGTTATAAAAGAGGACTAACAATAGTTATAAAAGAGGACTAACAATAGTTATAAAAGAGGACTAACAATAGTTATAAAAGAGGATTAACAATAGACACAAAAGAGGACTAACAATAGTCACCAAAAAAAAGAAGAAAACTAGCAATAGTCACCACAAAGGAAGACTAACAATCGTCAGCAAAAAAGAGGACTAACAATAGCTATAAAAGAGGACTAACAATAGTTATAAAAGAGGATTAACAATAGACACAAAAGAGGACTAACAATAGTCACCAAAAAAAAGAAGAAAACTAGCAATAGTCACCACAAAGGAAGACTAACAATCGTCAGCAAAAAAGAGGACTAACAATAGTTATAAAAGAGGACTAACAATAGTTATAAAAGAGGATTAACAATAGACACAAAAGAGGACTAACAATAGTCACCAAAAAAAAAGAAGAAAACTAGCAATAGTCACCACAAAGGAAGACTAACAATCGTCAGCAAAAAAGAGGACTAACAATAGCTATAAAAGAGGACTAACAATAGTTATAAAAGAGGACTAACAATAGTTATAAAAGAGGACTAACAATAGACACAAAAGAGGACTAACAATAGTCACCAAAAAAAAAGAAGAAAACTAGCAATAGTCACCACAAAGGAAGACTAACAATCGTCAGCAAAAAAGAGGACTAACGATAGCTATAAAAGAGGACTAACAATAGTTATAAAAGAGGACTAACAATAGTCACAAAAGAGGACTAACAATAGTCACCAACAAAAGAAAACTAGCAATAGTCACCACAAAGGAGGACTAGCAATAGTCACCAAAAAGGAGGACTAACAGTAGTCACCACAAAGGAGGACTAACAATCGTCAGCAAAAAAGAGGACTAACAATAGTCACCAAAAAAGCGACTAACGATAGTCACCACAAAGAAAGACTAACAATAGTCACAAAGAGGACCAGCAATAGTCAGACACACCAATGGAGACACATTGGTCAGAAAGGCTGACAAAAGGTGACTAATAATACAAAGGCCTCACAAAAGATGACTAATAATTGAAACATTCACAAAAGGTGACTTATTATAGACACATTCACAAAAGGTGACTAATAATAAAAACATTCACAAAAGGTGACTTTTTATAGAAACATTCACAAAAAGTGACTAATAATAAAAACATTCACAAAAGGTGACTTTTTATAGAAACATTCACAAAAAGTGACTAATAATAAAAACATTCACAAAAGGTGACTTATTATAGAAACGTTCACAAAAGGTGACCAATGATAGAATCATTCACAAAAGGTGACTTGTTATAGAAACATTCACAAAAGGTGACCAATGATAGAATCATTCACAAAAGGTGACTTATTATAGAATCATTCACAAAAGGTGACCAATGATAGAATCATTCACAAAAGGTGAATTATTATAGAATCATTCACAAAAGGTGACCAATGATAGAATCATTCACAAAAGGTGACTTGTTATAGAAACATTCACAAAAGGTGACCAATGATAGAATCATTCACAAAAGGTGACTTGTTATAGAAACATTCACAAAAGGTGACCAATGATAGAATCATTCACAAAAGGTGACTTGTTATAGAAACATTCACAAAAGGTGACCAATGATAGAATCGTTCACAAAAGGTGAATTATTATAGAATCATTCACAAAAGGTGACTTATTATAGAATCATTCACAAAAGGTGACCAATGATAGAATCGTTCACAAAAGGTGAATTATTATAGAATCATTCACAAAAGGTGACCAATGATAGAATCATTCACAAAAGGTGAATTATTATAGAATCATTCACAAAAGGTGACCAATGATAGAATCATTCACAAAAGGTGACTTATTATAGAAACGTTCACAAAAGGTGACCAATGATAGAATCATTCACAAAAGGTGACTTGTTATAGAAACATTCACAAAAGGTGACCAATGATAGAATCATTCACAAAAGGTGACTTGTTATAGAAACATTCACAAAAGGTGACCAATGATAGAATCATTCACAAAAGGTGACTTGTTATAGAAACATTCACAAAAGGTGACCAATGATAGAATCATTCACAAAAGGTGACTTATTATAGAATCATTCACAAAAGGTGACTTATTATAGAATCATTCACAAAAGGTGACTAATAATAAAAACATTCACAAAAGGTGACTTATTATAGAAACATTCACAAAAGGTGACCAATGATAGAATCATTCACAAAAGGTGACTTATTATAGAATCATTCACAAAAGGTGACCAATGATAGAATCGTTCACAAAAGGTGACTTATTATAGAATCATTCACAAAAGGTGACCAATGATAGAATCGTTCACAAAGGTGACTTATTATAGAATCATTCACAAAAGGTGACCAATGATAGAATCGTTCACAAAAGGTGACCAATGATAGAATCATTCACAAAAGGTGACTTATTATAGAATCATTCACAAAAGGTGACCAATGATAGAATCGTTCACAAAAGGTGACTTATTATAGAATCATTCACAAAAGGTGACCAATGATAGAATCGTTCACAAAAGGTGACTTATTATAGAATCATTCACAAAAGGTGACCAATGATAGAATCGTTCACAAAAGGTGACCAATGATAGAATCATTCACAAAAGGTGACTTATTATAGAATCATTCACAAAAGGTGACCAATGATAGAACGTTCACAAAAGGTGACTTATTATAGAATCATTCACAAAAGGTGACCAATGATAGAATCGTTCACAAAAGGTGACCAATGATAGAATCATTCACAAAAGGTGACTTATTATAGAATCATTCACAAAAGGTGACCAATGATAGAATCGTTCACAAAAGGTGACTTATTATAGAATCATTCACAAAAGGTGACCAATGATAGAATCGTTCACAAAAGGTGACTTATTATAGAATCATTCACAAAAGGTGACCAATGATAGAATCATTCACAAAAGGTGACCAATGACAGACCCACAAAAATGACGAATAATAGAAAGACTCACAAAAGATTACTAATGCTAGCTTTGATTTGTTGCTTTACAAGATTCAGCGTTATATAAATTCCATACATTATTATTATTATTATTATTAGAAGTGACTTATGATAGAAAGGCTCACACAAGATTACTAATGACAGACTCGCAAAAGGTGACTAATAATAGAAAGACTCACAAAAGATTACTAATGATAGAAAGACTCACAACAGATTATTAATGATAGACTCATAAAATATCACTAATAATAGAGACACTCGCAAAAGATGACTAATAATAGAAAGACTCGCAAAAGATTAGTAATGACAGACTCACAAAAGGTGACTAATAATAATAGAAAGACACAAAAAATGACTAATAATTGAAAGACCCACTAAAGATTACTAATACTAGAAAGACTCACTAAAGATTACTAATACTAGAAAGACTCACTAAAGGTGATTAACAAAAGACGGGAAACTTTCAAAAGGGGACTAGCATTATTTTAGAAAGATTCACAAAATGGGACTGATATAATTCCATAAAGAAGCAGACAAGTAAAAACAACAACAACAACAACAACAACAACAACAACAACATCCAAGTGTTTGGCAGAGCAAATTTTCGGTTTATTTAAAACCTTCCTCAGGCTAAAAGATTGACCAAACTCTTTCAGAAAGACTTGCAAAAGTAGACTGACATTATTCTAGAAAGACTTGCAAAAGTAGACTGACATTATTCTAGAAAGACTCGCAAAAGGAGACTGACATTATTCTAGAAAGACTCGCAAAAGGAGACTGACATTATTCTAGAAAGACTCGCAAAAGGAGACTGACATTATTCTAGAAAGACTCGCAAAAGGAGACTGACATTATTCTAGAAAGACTCGCAAAAGGAGACTGACATTATTCTAGAAAGACTCGCAAAAGGAGACTGACATTATTCTAGAAAGACTCGCAAAAGGAGACTGACATTATTCTAGAAACTAGAAAGACTCGCAAAAGGAGACTGACATTATTCTAGAAAGACTCGCAAAAGGAGACTGACATTATTCTAGAAAGACTCGCAAAAGGAGACTGACATTATTCTAGAAAGACTCGCAAAAGGAGACTGACATTATTCTAGAAAGACTCGCAAAAGGAGACTGACATTATTCTAGAAAGACTCACAAAAGGGCACAGGTGGAAGCTGCCCAAAAGTCCACGCAGAGAAATCTGTCAAGACTGAAATTGATATACAATAAATACAGTTTAATTCAACACATTACAATGCAACACAACATAGCAAAACACAACAGCACAGCACAATACAAGACAACACTACAAAATCAACAGAAACAGCTTTTCCCGTCACCCAGACTGATGATGATGCGTCCCTGTCTATGTATTCATTCATTCATTCATTCATTAAAGGTAGCTTACAGCTCAGCCGACCACAAAGGTCGCATCATGGTGGTCTGCTTTTTATTAGTATTCTTTTCTTTTTGCTTTCTTTCTTTTTGGCGTCGGAGACAGACAAGTCTGCGGCTTACACGTTTGTGTCATTGGCAGCAGTGGGGAGTTATAGTCTCTGGAGGGGCTTGTGTTACTTCTGGCTGCATAGTTTGTTTCTTTGTTTTCTTTTTTGGTCTGTCTCTTACAGTTCTCTTGACATAGTCTTTTTTCTGTCCGTCTGTCTTGGTGTGTGTGTGTGTGTGTGTGTGTGTGTGTGTGTCTGCTTTCTGGTTTTCTTTACATATATATTTTTTTTTTAACTGTGTAGTTGTTTTTTTGTTTTCATATCATTTTGTTTTGTTCAGTCTGCCTTCTCTATGTCTCTCTTCACATGATCTGTTTTGTGTCTGTCTGTCTGTATGTCTGTTTGTCTGTTTAATTTCTTTTTGAAAAAAGAATCTGTCCATCAGTCTCTTAAAGTTCTCGCATATTTCTCCCCCAATTTTTTTTTCTATTGACAATCTCCTGTAGTTCTGTACACATTTCTTATTTCTTTCTTTTTGTCTCTCGTAGTTGTTTCCACATATCGTTTTTATGTTGTCTGTCTGTCTCTCGTAATTCTCTCCACATACCGTGTTCCTGTTGTCTTCGTCTGTCTGTCTGTCTGTCTGTCTGTCTGTCTGACTGTCTGTCTGTCTGTCTCTCGTAGTTCTCTCCACACATCGTTGTTCTGTTGTCTGTCTGTCTCTGTAGTTCTTTTCACATATATTTTTTCTTGTTTGTCTGTCTCTTGTAGTTCTCTTCACATAACCATCGTTCTTTTTGTTGTCTGTCTGTCTGTCTGTGTCTGTAGTTGTTTTCACATATCTGTTTATGTTTATCTTTCAGAGTCCTCGTCACATGTTTTGTTCCCGTCATATGTCTCTTTGTCACAATTTTTTTTCTGTCACTGGTTTCTTACAATTCTCTTACACGTATTTTCCTGTCGTCTGCTTCTTACAATTCTTTTTACATGTTTTGTTTTGTCGTCTGCCTCTTACAATTCTATTTACATGTTTCGTTTTGTCGTCTGCCTCTTACAATTCTATTTACATGTTTTGTTCTGTCGACTGCTTCTTACAATTCTTACACGTATTGTTCTGTCATCTGCCTCTTACATTTTTTTTTTTACATGTTTGCTATGTCGTCTGTCTCATACAATTTATTTATTTATTCTTTTATATCAAGGAAAATGGAATAAGCTCTCATGTGCTTTTATTTTTACATCCATTCCCCGGTTGTATGCAGTTTTGTAAATTTTGTCATCTGTTCCGGCACACAATAGCCTACTTTTCCAAAAAGCGCAACAGGATTTAACGTGTGTTTAAGATGTTCTCTTTACATATCTTTCTTTCTGTTGTCTGCCTCTTACAAATCTCTTTACACAATATATCTTTCTCTCTGTCTGTCTCTTACAAATCTCTGTACATAATATATCTTTCTCTCTGTCTGCCTCTTACAAATCTCTGTACATAATATATCTTTCTCTCTGTCTGCCTATTACAAATCTCTTTACACAGTATATCTTTCTCTCTGTCTGCCTATTACAAATCTCTGTACATAATATATCTTTCTCTCTGCCTGCCTCTTACAAATCTCTTTACATAATATATCTTTCTCTTTGTCTGCCTATTACATATCTCTTTACATAGTATATCTTTCTCTCTGTCTGCCTCTTACAAATCTCTGTACATAATATATTTTTCTCTAAAAGACATTTTTCTGTCTGTCTGTTTTTAACACACACACAAATATAAATCTCTTTACATAATATATCTTTCTCTCTGTCTGCCTCTTAAAATTCTCTTCACAAATCTTTCTTTCTGTCGTCTGCCCCTTACAATTCTCTTTTTTTGTGTCATCTCTCTCTTACATTTCTCTTTACATGTCTGTAATGTTTGGTCTTCTGTCTGTTCTTGTTTAACCTCACGTCGTCAGTGTGTGTGCTGTGTTTTGCAATTGGAATGCACAGTGTAGCGTTGGTTGAAGCCGATATGGATACTCGTTCACAATTTCTCCGTTCACCGTGGGGATGGATCATGTTATCCCTCATGTACAGGTTTCAGCTAAATGCTTTCAGGACAAACGTCAAAGATGCAAACTGCATAAATATGTGGGGAGAAGATTACCAATAGTCCTTCGGATGAGACTATAAACCGAGGCCCCGTGTGTGAACCGCACGCAGAACATCTTGCGCACACGTTAAATCCTGTTCCGCTTTTTGGACGAGTAGGCAATTGTGTGCCGGTGGGAACAGATGACAAAATTTATAAAACCGCATACAGACGGGGACTGGATGTAAAAAAGCATATAAGAGCTTATTCCATTATCCTCGATATAAAAGAATAAAATTAAATTAAAATAACTAAATAAATGTTGTTGTTTTTATTGTGGACATTTAAAAGCATTTTTACCTGCTGTACCAAGCTTGTCACTGGATCAGATTTTGTCTGAACCATCGTTACTGTTGGACATTGTGTTAGGGTTGATAAAAAGTCCGATAACTCAGTTTTGTAGTATGTTGAAGTTGATTTTTATTCAGTACTGTTATCTAACATTTTTCAGTTATTGTTTGCTTTTTATTCTTGTTAGTTTTTTTCCCCGTTTAAAATCACTAAATGTGAATAGACGTTAAACTGAAGATATCAGATTTCAGTCAAAGAATATTGAAATCTCTCTCTCTTCTCTCTCTCTCTCTCTCTCACTCTCTCTCTCTCTCTCTCTCTCTCTCTCTCTCTCTCTCTCTCTCTCTCTCTAACAATTTGTTTATCATAGATCATGTATATTCACAGTACTCATTTTGGCCGAGTTTTCTTGCAATTATACAAGTTTTGCTTGTTTGTTGTTACTTTTCTTTGTTTGTTGACTTTCTTTCAATAATCATAGCTTTTTTTTTCCTAAGACGCAGTATCAGCAAAGCATAATGCGTAATGCAAAGCAGAGGACCACCAGCAGTGGAGAAAGCTGGTTGCAAACTCTTCAGTGGTGCCCTCATGGTCTACAAGTTTACGGAACAGGTGAAGGTGAAGAAGTTGTAGCAAAAGTCGGGAAAGGGAACTGTTGTTATGATTGGAATTGTATTTAAAAGAATTTTTTAATGTATCCTATCAACACATACCTGCTATCTGCCAAATTACTATTCTGTTTGATTATTTCTGTGTTAGGGCACGTTATAAGCTATTTCACATTCACTTTCCCCTGTCTCAATGTCTTGTAGATCGTTGGGGGCAACACTGAAGATTTTGCAACCAGCTTCCTCCACTCCTCGTGGTCCTCAGCTTTCCGTAGCAAGTCGTTCCACTCAAGGCCAGTCCTCCACTCTCTGACGTTGTCTTCCCATCGTTTTCTCTGTCTGCCTCTTCTTCGTCTCCCTTCCTTGTACTGTTCCCTGTAGGACGTTCTTGGCCAGTCCAGATGGTCGTGTGACATGCCTGTACCATTTTAGTTTGAGCTTTTACACTGATGTCAGGAGCTCTTCATATGGTCCCATGGTGTTTTCAATTCTGGTTTCCACTATCTTCACTAGTAACATGATCTCTGTATGGAACACCAAGACATTTGCTCGTGGCTAATATGGCTCTCAAGATCACTTTGTAAACAAAGCGTATTTCTTTTCTGAATAAACACCTTTCTTTGAAAACCAAGTCATCTCCGCTGGTGTCTGGTCTACCTGAGTGTCTGTCTATCCCACCTATCAGGTGTCAGGGGGCAAGAGAAGAAGAAGAATTGCAGAAGAAGAAGAAGAAGAAGAAGAAGAAGAAGAAGAAGAAGAAGAAGAAGAAGAAGAAGAAGAAGAAGAAGAAGAAGAAGAAAGAGAAAAGAAAAAAAAGAAAACTTGCAAAGAAGAAGAAGAAGAAGAAGAAGAAGAAGAAAAGAAGAAGGCAGGTGGAAAATGGAGAGATGATAGACAATGTTTAAGCTGGAGAGCTCATTCTGTCTCCATACATCTTGACGATAGGCAAGTTAAAGGTAAGCTTTGAGGGTATCAGTTCTTTTTGTGGGTGACGGTGTTTCTTTGTTATTTTGTGTTTTGTTTTTGTGGGTGGGTAGGGTTTTTTTCGCTTTTTATGTAATTTGACTGTGGAGAAGCCGAACTCGAGAGGATGGTGTACGTGGTTTTAGATGGTTTCGAGATAGACAACAGAGTAATGACAGAAGTGAGACACAATCTGTCTGTCTGTCTTTTTCTCTGAAAACACAACCATGACAGTACTGAGAATCTGTCTCTCTGTCTTTTTCTTTGTTTCTCTCGCTTTGTATCTGTCTCTGTCACAAACACACACACACACACACACACACACACACACACAATATATATATATAT
>CM054136.1:75510175-75530175 GCA_028751875.1 Rapana venosa | reverse complement strand
GTGTTGTGGGCACTTCTCGCAGAGTACTGTAAGTTTGAACATTTGCAATGCTGTGCTCCGTTATGCTCTGAAACCTGCTTGTTCTTCTTTGATGACCTCTCCTCGGCATGTCGTAGATGAAAATGTCTGTGTTTGCTGCAGCAGTTATTTTTTTAAATTTATTTATTCTTTTATATCGAGGATAATGGAATAAGCATCGTGTGCTTTTTTACATCCAGTCCCGTGTGTATGCGGATTTGTAAATTTTGTCATCTGTTCCCACCGGCACACAATGGCCTACTCTTTCGAAAAGCGGAACAGGATTTAACGTGTGCGCAAGATGTTCTGCGTGCGTTCGCACACGGGGCCTCGGTTAAACAGTGATATGGAATCCATACCACGAAGATTATTTAGACTGTTGTGGATTCTTATTTCTTGGTTTAAACATTGTTTATTCAATATACATACATGGTAAGCATACAACGATACAGCAGGGGAAAGTTATCGTCAAGCTATACATTACTTTAAGTCAGTCCACATGGTAAATTTACACTGTTGCTTAAGCAGACAAAGTGACTTTTACAATTACACATACACTAGTTTTCACACAGACAAAATCTGCTACTCGAAAAAGGAACAAAAGCATACGATAATACACAATTTAAGTAGACGAGAAATGTAATGAAAAGTACACAAACACACTAGAAAACAATCACTAAGCCCAAGGGGAAAACTTCGTTTGTCAAGGCAGCCCAACAAGACATGAGAGAGAGTGTTCCATCACAGTTCACATTACTCATTTGTATTCTAAATCGTTTGGATTCTTCAATAATTTCATAAACAGTTTTGATAATGTTAATGTTATCATTAAAGATTAGCTGTCTGTCGCTACAAAATAAAGTATTTCAGTTCTTTTGATCTGGTTTCAGAGTATAAACTGTTTGATGATGATGATTCTAGTCCAATATTACTAAATGTGAACAGACTTTAAACATACAACAACAACACACAACAACAACAGCAATATATCAACCTTTTGAAGGCAAACAGTTGAAAAATGTGGACAGTAAAAATGAAATGTTCATCTTTGTCTGTGGGATAACCACAAAAGCACTAGAGGGATCGTTCAATAAATGTTGTCTTTTATTAAAGCAGAGTTATGATTAGTCATCTCAAGTCTAAGTCGGCAAGTGAAGGATTTCCTGTTTTCCTTTTCTATTATAAAAAAAAAGTTAGTAACTGTCACATCCCCATTAGAGAGAAATTGTTAAAATTGACTGATAGAAGTACTAGCTTGCACGTGCTCTGGTAATTCGTTCTACAATCTAGTGGTGGACGGGAGAAGGGAAGCATTGCATGTTTTACTTCTACTTTGAGGTACTATTTGTTTTTTCTTCCTAGTTTGAATAACTATGTTGTTTTTTATGCCAAGTCCACTTGCACTATTCCCTTAGGAATGGGCTTAAAAGCTTACAACAATGATTTTCTCTCTCTCAACATTTTTTTTAAATTAAAAAAAAAATCTCTCTCTCTCTCTCTCTCTCTCTCTCTCTCTCTCTGTCTCTCTCTCTCTCTCTTTCTCTCTCTCTCTCTTTCTCTCTCTCTCTCTCTCTCTCTCTCTCTCTCTCTCTCTATATATATATATATATATATATATATATATATGTATATATGTATATATACACACACACACACACACACATTCTCTCTCTCTGTGGAATGAACACTGCAGGCATCTTCTCGATCTACCACCTCTCGCACACAATGTCTTGAAAGAACAGTTTTAAAATGTCAAAGTCTGCTCCTTTGGGCTGAAATTCCTGTCACCCAGGTGAAAATTTGTAGCTTTTTTTTTTTTAATCCGCAATATATATATATATATATATATATATATATATATATATATATATATATATATATATATATATATTAGCCTGGCCAAGAGGAGAATGATGTCACTATGCCCGAAACTTGACGTAATAGATTACGTCATATCCTATGAGTCAAAATTCTAATGGCCTCGGTGCTGTTGACTTAACCTTTTCTTGATTAAAAAAAATGATTTATTAAGAAGGGTGCTTTTATCTTTTTTTTTTTTCGTTTAGTCTACACTACCGTTTGTAATTTTTGGTCGAAAAGAAAAAAATATATGCCCCAGAGTCCGAAAATAGGAAGTGAAAGAGGAGGGAGGGGGATTGCATGGGGAAGGAGAGATGGTTGAGGTGGGTTTTAGGCTCGGTGGTCTAGAGGTAACGCGCCTGTCTAGAATGCGAAAAGTCCGGGTCGGGTGTGTGCGTGGTTCGTATCCCGTTTGGGCCAGAAATTTTTCCCCATCCATTAGACCATGAGTGGTGGTCTGGGCGCTAGTCTTTCGGATGAGACGATAAACCGAGGTCCCGTGTGTTACACAAAATTTTCAGCGCACGTAAAAAAAAACCCCACGGCAACAAGAGAGTTGTCCCTGGCAAAATTCTTAGAAAAAAGCCACTCTGATAGGGAAACAATTACAGTTGTAGACCAAAAGAAAAAAAAAGAAAAAAGGGTGGCGCTGCTCTTGTGGCGACGCGCTCTCCCCGGGGAGAGCAGCCCGAATTTCACGCAGAGAAATCTCGTGACTTAAAGTGGTATAAATAAATAAATAGGCTCTAAACATAATGACATAAACTAACATTTCCCAAACTGCTTAAACCACACTGCATCCAAGTACGTGTATTGGAACTACTAGCAGAACTGAATAACTTCATTTTCTCCTATGGCATAGCCCCAAACCATTGTATAAACAGCATCCCCACCTTCTGGAAATTGCGTGCTAGGATCTCCCTCTTTTTCATCTTTCTCTTTGTTTCTGCCTTGTTCCTTTTTTTCTTCTTGTCACCTCCTTCTTGCGTTTTTTCTGCCTTCTTGGTTCATTCTGCTGCCTTTTCTCCAGAAAGACTTAAAATATAACAATTCTGCCCCCACGCTGAAGTCGGATGCGCTGGGCCTGGCTTGTCAGGTGCTTAACGGCAGCACATCGCATTTTCACTCATATGACAGACAACAGTAGTTACTGTCTGAGCGTTTGACAAAGAAGAAGAAGAAGAAGAAGAAGAACAACAACAACAACAACAACAAGAACAACAACAAGAACAACAACAAGAACAAGAAATGTAAGCCCAATGCTAAGTCCTACATTTAAAACATTGTTGCAATTATTGCAAAAATGTTATGTTTGAGATTGTCTTCAGTCATAACAAGCACGTAGCAAAACAACTTGCGCTCTCCTTCAAAGCAGAGAAAAAAGTCATCTGAAGGCGAAATGCGGCTGCCTATATGGTAAAGGGGACGGGATAGCTCAGTGGTCGGAGCACTCGCTTTCCCCCATCCATGTTAAGCAGCGTCGAGCGTGGTTACCAGTTGAGTGAGTGACCGTTTGCGCGCCTTGCCTTCATTCAGTACAGTTCCCCCAGTTCACCCAGCTGTAAATGGGTACCTGCCCTCTTTAGGGTCAGGGAAGGGAAAGCAGCGAGGGAGAGGAGATGGGCGCCGCCCTCAATATGCTGGCTCTTAGAGAAGTGAGGTCTCTGATGCCTCGCTCCACTACGACCTTATAGGTTATAGGACACCTTTACATTTTTATATGGTGAGGTGGGCTGGGGGAGGGGGGTTGTTATAGAGCTCCGCGGTTCACTAATGGTGAGATTTTGCGTATACGACCATTTTTGCCCACCATGAAGGTAGCTGCATTCCTGCTTCAGGGATGTATGCTGGGTATGTTCGTGTTTCCGTGACCCAGCGAACGCTGACATCAAACACGGGATCTTTAACATACATATTTGATCTTCTGACCTTCGGATGAGACTATAAACCGAGGCCCCGTGTTCGAACGCATGCAGAACATCTTGCGCACACGTTAAATCCTCTTCCGCTTTTCGGAAGAGTAGGCCATTGTGTGCCGGTGGAAACAGATGACAAAATTTACAAAACCGCATACACACGGGGACTAGATGTAAAAATATTCCATTATCCTCGATATAAAACAATAAATAAATAAAATAAATAAATAAATAAAAATTCTGCATGTGTATGATTAAACTCAAAGGGAGTTAAGGCACTGGCAGGTCTGCGCTTCAAAGTTGAAGCTGGAGGGAGACGACATTATTGGCTGAGTTGCGGAGCCAGACTAAGTCAGACGCTCACCCGGGGTAGTGACCACCATAACGTCCATCGAACGACTTTCTCCTGTGAACCTCCAGCCCTGAATGCCCTGACACAGACTCATCACAGGCACAGAGTTATATCACTTCCATCGTTATTTTTTTAATAATTTGATTATTTTATATCGAGGATAATGGAATAAGCGCTTGTTTGCTTTTTTACATCCACTTCCCCGTGTGTGTGCATTTTTTGTACATTCTGTCATCTGTTCCCACCGGCACACAATGGCCTACTCTTACGAATAGCGGAACAGGATTTAACGAGTGCACAAAGATGTTCTGCGTGCGTTCGCACACGGGGGCTCAGTTTATAGTCTCATCCGAAAGACTGTTAGGGAGAGTGGAGTCTGCACTGATGTTAACTCCAGAGGAAAATATCCCCTTGAACGAGGATCGAACCCGAGTCGTCAGATTGCGAGCGTAATGTTCTAACCACTAGGCTATCCCGTTCCCACCCCCACCCCTTCCCCCCCGTTACATATCCAGTAGTCTTGTAGACCATTGGGGTACCACTGAAGATTTTGCAACCAGCTTCCTCTAGAGGTGTATGGGGAAACAAAAAATTAGGTCACCATGAGGCCAGAGCCATCAGGACCACCGAATCAAGAGACAATTTTTCTTTGATTGCGTGATGATGATCAATGGTGATGTTGATGATGATGATGATGATGATGATGATGACGATGAGATGAGAGAATGATGATTTATGAGAGAGAGGATGACGGGGGGTGGGGATGGTGTGGTGGTGGTGGGTGGTGGTGGTGGTGTGTGGTGGTGGTGGTGATGGTGGTGATGATGTGTGATAATGATGAAAGGGTGGTGGTGGTGGTGGTGGTGTGGTGGTGATGATGGTGATGATATTGATGATGATGATGATGATGATGATGATGATGATGATGATGATGATGATGATGATGATGATGGTATGATGGTAGTGCTATGGAAGTGCGTGTGCTTTGAAATTATTTGACAGGGTTGTACTATATGCTTCCTGTCATAGTGTACCTCTTCCTGTCATAATGTATCTCTTCCTGTCATAGTGTATCTCTTCCTGTCATAATGTATCTCTTCCTGTCATAGTGTATCTCTTCCTGTCATAGTGTATCTCTTCCTGTCATAGTGTATCTCTTCCTGTCATATGTATCTCTTCCTGTCATAATGTATCTCTTCCTGTCATAGTGTATCTCTTCCTGTCATGATGTATCTCTTCCTGTCATAGTGTATCTCTTCCTGTCATGATGTATCTCTTCCTGTCATGATGTATCTCTTCCTGTCATGATGTATCTCTTCCTGTCATAGTGTATCTCTTCCTGTCATAGTGTATCTCTTCCTGTCATAGTGTATCTCTTCCTGTCATAGTGTATCTCTTCCTGTCATGATGTATCTCTTCCTGTCATAGTGTATCTCTTCCTGTCATATGTATCTCTTCCTGTCATAGTGTATCTCTTCCTGTCATAGTGTATCTCTTCCTGTCATAGTGTATCTCTTCCTGTCATAGTGTATCTCTTCCTGTCATAGTGTATCTCTTCCTGTATCTTCCTGTCATAGTGTATCTCTTCCTGTCATAGTGTATCTCTTCCTGTCATAGTGTATCTCTTCCTGTCCTTTGGATGAGACTATAAACCGAGGTCCCGTGTGCGAACGCATGCAGAACATCTTGCGCACGCGTTAGATCCTGTTCCGCTTTTCGTAAGAGTATGCCATTGTGTGCCGGTGGGAACAAATGACAGAATTGACATAACCGCATACACACGGGGACTAGATGTAAAAAACACTTAAGTGCTTATTCTATCAACCTCGATATAATAGAATTTTTTTAAAATGAACAGATGAGAGAATTTACAAAACCGCATACTACGGGGAATGGATGTTTAAAAAAAAAAGCATGTAAGCGCTTATTCCATTATCCTCGATATAAGATAATTAAATTAAAAAATGAGTAAATAAAGAAAAAAATAAACTAAAATAATAAAATAATGTATCTCCGCTTACCTGGGCCCAAGAAGGTACAGACACTCAGTGTTGGTCATATAATTTGAGCAACACTCGAAAAGGCATCAGTAAGGTGGATGGAGCTCCACTGTGCAGTCTCAGCTTTTCCAAAGACCCTATAAGCAAATCCACTATAGTAGAGGCTGGCTGGTTTCCGAAAAAAACTGTGGATCTGATGGTATTTGAACCCGCAACCTCCCAGTCATTTACCCAACCGACTAATCATTGCGCCATGGCTACTGGCACATAAAAACCGGGGGGTTTTGTGGTTATAGTATGTATGTACACTGTATAAAAGCATTGTCCATTATTCATGATTTTATCATTCTGCAAGCTCGTCTTCCTTCCTCCTCCTCCTCCTTTTTCTCATCTTCACAATAATCTTCACTATTATCATTATCATCATCATCACCACCATCATCACTATCATCATCATCATCATCATCACTCATCATCATTATTATCGCCGTTGTCATCATGGTCATCATTTTTTGAGGAGCTTTGCAATGTCCTTGGGTTGTACTCTCTAACAGGTTTCAAATATAATCATACTGTTACCAAAAAGAACCAAAAAA
Organism: Rapana venosa; assembly: GCA_028751875.1. Taxonomy (NCBI): domain Eukaryota; kingdom Metazoa; phylum Mollusca; class Gastropoda; order Neogastropoda; family Muricidae; genus Rapana; species Rapana venosa. Next base: position 75,523,433 of record CM054136.1, on the reverse strand, counting down.
AACACCCAAAACATCTCTCTCTAACCCTTGAAAATTACAGATTATTCTCTCTCTCTCTCTTTTCTTCTCTCTCTCTATTTGTTCAAGGGCGCCCCCTCCCCCACTCTCCTCTCTAACCCATGAAAAATAAAGCTTATCTCTCTCTCTCTCTCTCTCTCTCTAACCCTGAAAAATAAACTTTCTCTCCTCTCTCTCTCTCCATAAACATAAGCTCTCATTCTCTCTCACTCTTCCTCTCTCTCTAACCCATGAAAAATAAAGCTTATTCTCTCTCTCTCTCTCTCTCTCTCTCTCTACCCATGAAAATACTCTGTCTCTCTCTCCTCTCTCTCTCTCTCTCTCTCTCTCTCACTCTCACTCCATCGCTCTAACCCATGAAAAGTAAGCTTATTCTTCTCTCTCTCTCTCTCTCATCTTACTCTCTCTCTCTAACCCATGAAAAATAAAGCTTGTTCTCTCTTTCTCGTCTCTCTCCCTCTCCCTCCTTTCTCTCTCTCTCTCTCTCTCTCACTCTCACTCTCTCTCTAACCCATAAAAATAAACTTATTCTCTCTCTCTTCTCTCTCTCTCTCTCTAACCAATAAACATAAAGCTTATCCTCTCTCTCTCTCTCTCTCTCCTCTCTCCCTCCTCCTCTCTCCTCCTCTCTCTCCTCTCTCTCTCATCTCTCAGCTCGCGATCGCTTTATCACTTGTAACACGAGTAGGTTGGAGTGTTTTTTGTTCTTTCTTTTCTTTTCACTTAACATGTTACGTTAGACTCGTTCTCTCTGTCCTCTCGTCTCTCTCTCTCTGTCTTTCTCTTTCTCTCTGTCTCTGTCCTCCTCTCCCTCTCTCTCCTCTCTGTCTCTCTCTCTGTCTTTCTTTTTCTCCCTCCCTCCCTCTCTCTCCCTCTCTCTCCTCTCTTCTCTCTCATCTTCATCTCTGTCTCTCTCTCTATCTCTCCTCTCCCTCCTCATCTCTTTCTCTCTCCCTCTCTCCCCTCCCCCCCTCTCTCTCCCTCTCTCTCTCTCTCTTACTCTCACTCTCTCACTCTCTCTCTCCTTTTATCGTCTTGCTTATAGTTATAGTGTATCCTGATGAAGGATTCATATTTTATATTTTCAGTACTTTATTGGACTTGCCTCTGTACTTAAGTTTTAATGAGTGCCCTATTTCAATATCTTATAGTTATGTGTAACAAGTATGTGTACCATTTGACATTGTGTAGATGTTTATCTTTATGACTTATTAAGTTTGGTTGTGGTTTTTTCTTGGCTCTGTTGTTGTTCTTGTTTGTCTGTTTTTTCTATTTTATCTTCTTCTGTTGGTTTGGTTTTTCTTTCTCTTTTGTTTGTTTGTTTTGGTTAGGCTTTTTTGGGGGGTGGGGGTGGGGGTGGGTATTTTAGGGTTTTCTTTTATTTGCTTGCTTTGGGGGGGGGGAGCTGTTTTGAAAAGGGTTATTTCCCCTTGTTTTTATTGTGAGACTGTATAAGTATTGGGTTATTATTATTAAGATGTATCCCTAACGGGCGGGGACTGGATGTAAAAAAGCACATATGTGCTTATTCATTATCCTCGAAATAAAAGAATTTGTCATTGTCATTGTCTCCCTCTCTCTCTCTCCCTCTGTTTCCCTCTGTCTCTCCCTCCCCCCTCCCACCCTCTCTCCCGCCCCCCTCCCACCTTCTCTCTCCCCCTCCCTCCTTCTCTCTCTCTCCCTCCCTCTCCCTCCCCCTCCCACCCTCTCTCCCCCCTCCCACCCTCCCTCACTCTCTCTCTCCCTCTCTCTCCCTCCCTCTCTCTCCCTCTCTCTCCCTATCTCTCCCTCTCTTCCCCCCTCTCCCTCTCTATCTCTCTCTCCCTCTCTCTCCCTATCTCTCCCTCTTTCTCTCCCTCTCTCCCCCCCTCTCCCTCTCTCTCACCCCCCCCTCTCTCTCTCCCTCCCTCTCTCTCATCCCCCTCTCTCTCCACTCCACCCCCCCTCTCTCTCTTCCCCCCCCCCCTCCCCTCAGCCGTTCTACTTTTTGGTGACCTTCGCTGGTATAACAATAACGAAGACGAAGCTGAGTCATAGGGAGCGAGATTCACACACACACACACACACACACACAGAGAGCCCATTACTTTACCCTGGGAAGGCTGCATGTCATTCCCCTTGTCCTCTCTGACAGACATATTAGCTTACACATGTTAGGTCAAACTGTAGAAGAAACCCTATGTTGTCTGATAAATATAACCACCACCACTGGGGGGAAAAAAAGAGGTTGAAGAAAAGTACTGTGACTTGACTTACTTGCTGCTAGCTATAACATCATAGAACATCTTGCGCACACACGTTAAATCCTGCTCCGTCCGCTTTTCGTAAGAGTAGGCCATTGTGTGCCGGTGGGAACAGATGACAAAATTTACGAAACCGCATACACACGGGGACTGGACGTGAAAAAGCATATAAGTGCTTATTCCATTATCCTCGATATAAAAGAATAAAATAAATAAAAATCAAAAAAATTAAAATATATATATATAAGCCTGCTCTTCAAGCTTCTCTATGTGTGTTTTTTGAGTTATTATTATTATTTTGGGGGGAGTTATTTTATTCTTTTATATCGAGGATAATGGAATAAGCACTTCTGTGCTTCTTTTTTTTCTTACGTCCAATCCCCCTGTGTATACGGTTTTGTAAATTCTGTCATCTGTCCCCACCGGCACACAATGGCCTACTTTTACGAAAAGCGGAACAGGATTTAACGTGTGCGCAAGATGTTCTGCGTGCGTTCACACACGGGGGGCTCGGTGTATAGTCCCATCCGAAGGACTTTTGGAGAGAGTGGAGTTTGGCACTGATGTTAACTCCAGGGGGAAAATCCTCTAGAATGAGATTCGAACCGGTGTCAGCAGATCACGAATGCATCACTCTAACAACTAGGCTATCCAGTGAGAGAGAGAGAGAGAGAGAGAGAGAGAGAGAGAGAGAGAGAGAGAGAGAGAGAGAGAGAGAGAGAGAGATATGAAAATTTGACAATGACAAATTCTTTTCTTTTAGGATAATGAATAAGCAGAGAGAGGGAGAGAGAGAGGAGAGAGAGAGAGAGAGAGAGAGAGAGAGAGGAGAGAGAGAGAAGAGACAGAGACAGAGACAGACAGACAGACAGACAGACAGACAGAAGAGAATGACAAATTTGACAATGACAAGCTCTTTTATTTCGAGGATAATGAATAAGCAGAGAGAGAGAGAGGTGGTGGGTGGAAAGGGAAGGAGTGTGTGTGTGGGGGGGGGGGGGGGGGGGGGGGGGGGGGGGGGGGGGGGGGGGGAGGGGGGGGGGGGGTGGGGGAGGGGGGAGGGGGGAAGAGGATGGAGGACAAGTGGGGTAAGGGGTGGAGAACAGAAATGGGTGATCATAATAAGTTGTCTGTTGTCAGAGAGTGTGTCTCCTGACGCTGTAAAATCTTGAAGATACATTAACCTTTGACAGGGCAGAAAGGGAGAGAGAGAGAGATCGAGCTTACGTGTATAGCATGACAATTAATTTCCTGCCTAGGTAGGACAGTAAGGATGCTTCCAAGCAGAGGCCTGATAGCAAGTGACAGACAAGTCAGGTCCCTCTCTGTATGAGATGCAGTGGAGGCTGTCAGTATAAACTGCTTCCACACATGGAAATTGTCTCAAGCTAAGGAATTCCCCCTCACTTTCGATCTACCTCTCTTTGTTTATGCCTTTGTTCCTTTTTTCTTTGTAATATCTCCCTCCTTGTCTGTTTTAGGACCTCTTTTGGTCAATCTTTCTGCCTCCCATTACCCCTCCGCTGCACTAACACACTCAGCACACACACACATCTACACACAACACTCACACACACACACACACTACACACAAAGACCTCAAATGAGTAACATCTGCTCCCGCCATGCCGTTGTCGGATGCGCTGGGTCTGACTTGTTATGATTAGGACTGACAAAATAGCTGCTTGTCTGACCGTTCCACGATCAACGGCCTCTTTATAAAATGAATGAATCTGTTCAGAGTTCAGAGCTCTCCCTGTCTGCCTCTGTCTCTGTCTCTCTCTGTCTGTCTCTGTCTGTCTCTGTCTCTCTCTGTCTCTGTCTCTGATCGTGAATGTATTATCGATCTCTCTTTGTACTCTCTCTGTCTCTGTCTGTACTGTCTGTCTGTCTGTCTGTCTGTCTGTCTCTCTCTCTCTCTCTCTCTATCTCTCTCTCTCTCTCTCTCTCTCTCTCTCTCTCTCTCTCGAAAGAAATCTCTCAACTCTTATCACTACAAAGGCATCCATTTTCACATATATGGGCTATCTGAGTCGAGGACTTTCAGACACATATTGGACACTGATATTTACTATTCCAGTTATATTATATGATCCTGCAGTATTAGTTCAACAATAAAACCACAAGAAACCTGGAACCTATTCTTATATTTGTGAGTCCTAACCTCATGCGTCTTCTCCATTTAGACTTATTTGTGTAGAATCCATTATCGGATTGAGGATTTTCTATAAAGGTGCCTCAACTTTTGTAATTGGGATTCTGCTATTGGATACCTCAACAGAAAGAAAAAACAGGACTGGACAAATTTGATCCATGATGTATACAGTCTATATAGAATCAAGTGAATTAATCTTATTAGGAGACTTTAATATCGATCTACCAAAAGTAAATAAGTCTATGGACCCGAATTAAGAAAATTCTACAACCTCCAACAACTAATTAATTCAGCCCATCGAGAGTCACACCAAACTCAATGCACACTAAATTGACCATATCTTTATTTCTAACCCCGAAACATTGTCACAACTTGTATCCCAGTCTATCACTGCAGCGATCACTACCAGTCTGTATCACGTGGTCAAAAAAAAACAAAACAAAAAATCCCCAACCTGGCCACAAAACTATAAACATATAGTTCCTTTGCTAAATTTGAGACGAGAATGTCTTTTCTTATCAGATTTAAGTAGATCCTTTCTTTCGGAAACATTAACATTCTGATCCAGACTTAGTATCATAGAATTTTGGATTCACACTTTTACTGCTATTTACAACAAACATGCCCTCAACTAAAAATCATTAGGGATCAATATATCACCAACACCACCTTGGCTCACTAGGCAACTAGATGAAGCATGCTATTCTTAGAGCTTTTAAAAGTTCATAATTATTATGATGAGTCGCAGAAAAAATTAAGAAAGGCCTTAAAGCTCACAAAAACGGCGAGAAAAAAAGAAATATTTCTCCAAGACTTACTATCTACCAAACAAAACTCAAGACTGTGTGGCGTGCCATAAATCAATAACGTAACAAAAAAAGCTTCTTCCAAAACCTAATGTAATCAATGACGTTACTGCTGAAAACGTAACTATCATTTCATTAAGTGTCTCTACTAACAATCATTAAAGATGATAAATGAAGTCCAGAATTAAAATCAATGAACTAAAACAATACTTGAAAGGAAGCATACTACCTCAAACTCACATTTCGCAGTTATGGTCTGTTCTTGAGGGGCTATGGTTAGCTAACTCACCTCAAACAAATCAAGAGAACGCGTGGTTCTTGAGGGACTAGTCAGCAGAATATTGAAGTATCAGCTTCTCAGTTATCTCAGACACATAACATATATATTTAACCGTTGTCTTGAAAAAATAACCATGTGTCCCACATAGATGCCTTCAATACAGATAAGTAATCTTCCATCTACAAATCTGTGAACTTCAGACCATCTAAAAACTATAGACCTCATTTTCCAGTTCATATCCATCCTTTCCAATACCCTTGGAGAACAAACATATAAACAAAAGCAGCGTCCGTCTTTAGGTATATACCGGACTTAATTCACCCTATCAGTCTGGATTATAGACAAATCACTCATGTCATACTGCACTGATTAGCCTCGTAGAACAAAACTGGTATCAAACTATTTATGACATAAGCTTTTGGGAGAGACTTATATTGTAGATCTCAAAAAGAGTTTTGGACAAATTGACACTTACTTCTCGTAGAAGAAATCTTAACTGTACCATTTCTCTACATAATGCCTTACAACTGCTTGCTTCTATCTAGAAATAACCAGGCTCTAACAGTGTGTCTACATTAGGCACAATACTACATCCTCACTACAGCCATCAATTATGGAGTACGACAAGGATCCTACTAGGAACCTATTCTCTTCTCCCTTACAAATAAGATACGACCTCCTCTCCACATCAAATCCAAATGCTAACTATTTGCTGATTGATACGAAACTATTCATACGAGCCTCAAGAATTACCCCTATCTCTCATAGCTAAAAGCATTACAAAGAAGTGTTGATTACAGCATATTGAATGGACCTGAACTGAAACCATATGTTATGTAAACCACTCCACAATATATCAATATGCAATGCATTATTACCAATAGACAAATGATCATAATGAGAAATCTTATCCCGCTATTCTTTCTCCATTCTACATAAATTAAAAAGGGAAGTAATTGAACAACCTTCCAGCAACATGGTTTTAGGGGTATACGAATTGGAAGAAAAATCTCAGTGATGGTGTCTATCCGCTACATATCTCTAAAACTATGCACATATACATGTCACATAAGAGTATAAACACTTTCTATATTTCATGCAATTGCTTGTCATTTCATTTCATGGTAAATATTTTCTTCAATCTTTTATACATCCTCGATTAGGGACTATGCTTCTTCTGTGGGTTTTCTGATAGTGCAATCACTATGAAACCGATTACTGAGTTGTACAAGCGTGCTCTCTAAACTCTGTCCTTTTATAAAAAGATCAAGCGTATTAGTAGCTTGACTATACTCAAGTTGTTAATATTCTCCCCTGACTACCATGGACTTGTAATATTAGAACATAGGAGTTTATGATGGTTACATGATCAGGAGCTGGTTCCGTTCCATCTTACTGTATATGACATTTGCCTACACCATAAACTATCCTGTTTTGAATATATTGGTCACTGGGGCACTAGTCAGTGTATGTGACATTTGGCTTTGCGGGCTCATGGTCGATGGACCTTTGCTGGTGGTTCTACAGGACTGTGGCAGGGATATATATACAATGACACATTGCTTTTTCATTGCGTCTTATTGCGCATTTGGAGCTTCGCTAGGGTGTATGCTTTTGTTCTTTTCTAATGCTGGACCTTGTGACACTGTTTTTTATTATGTTAGGTGCGTGTGAGCGCAGGTACGTGAGGAAAGGGACACCTGACGGTCAAGTGAGTGCGACAACGGCGCCCACGGGCACCAGGTCATAAAAGGGGTAATGGGGTGGGTCTGGTAGTGGGGGACGAGAGAGAAGGGAGAGTTTGCGAGAGTGAGAGAGTTCGAAGGCGAAGGAGGAGGAGAAGCGTGAGAGGCGAGAGGCAGAGCATGCGAGAAACGAGCGGAACGGAGCTACGACAGCGGACACGAGTCCAAGACGAGTCAGAGAGAGCGCGAGACAGCGGTAGAGCCCCAGGGCAATTATCTTCTACTTTGTTATTTTTGAAAATTAAGTTGAGAGTTTAATATATGTCGCTCTTAAGTGTAACGGACTGTTTTTAGAAATTTGTGTTGTTATTTTTTATTTTTGATTTTTATTTTTTTTTTTTTATTTACTAACACTACTAGAGTTTTTAAGTATAATAATTATATTCTCTCTTACGTTCATATAGACTCTTATAACACATATGATGTTTAAAGTATCTGGCTGCGAAGTATAATGTAAGATGTGATAGATGTGTTGTCAGTTGTGTGATGGCTGTTTTTTTCAATGAGTCTAATGATTATTCAGTTGTTTTTTTTCTTTGTCCATGTCTGTAGGTTTTGCTTGTTATACTCAAAACGAAAACAAGCATAGATAATATATATTAACACACTACAGCAACACTACACTCACACATCAGAATCACACAACCAATCTCCCCCCTCGTCTCTTCTCCCACTCTCTTCTCATTTTCTCCCTCCCCCCCCCACATCTCTCTTCTCTATATCTCACCAATGATAAGATGTTTCATGTTTTTTTGTTTTAGTGAATTTTTTTTCCTATTTATGTGTTAGAGTTGTATTGATTATTGGGGCTTGATGTATTACTTTTTTCTGGAGCGATTCAATTTGTGATGAGTTATATTCGGAAAAGAATATTGGATGGTAGATCTCGTGCGTGTCTATGAGATTTATATTTATTTTTTGAAGTATTATCCTTGAACACACACACGCCTGTGCCTTTTTTATGGTATCTAGAGAGTTTCGCTTCGCTCTTCTCTCTCTTCTCTCTCTCTGCTGCGTTCTCTACTCTTCTCTTTCTCTCATCTATCTCTCTCTCTATCTTCTCTCTCTCTCTTCTTCTTACTCTTCTCGCTTCTCTCGTTTGTTGATTTGACATGTAGATTGTTTTACTTTGGTTTTTTGGTTTGTTTAGAATTTTGGTATTTGATGTTTTTTTGTTTGTTTGTTTTTTTGTTTTGGCTGTAGGTATTTGTGTTTTGGGAACGGTTGTTTGAGTGTTGAAAATTTTTTTTTTTCTTTTTTTCTCCATCGTCATTTGTTTCGTAGGTGTTGTTTTTTCTTGTTTTTGTTTGTCTGTTTGGAGAGGGTGGCTTGTGTCTGTTTGTTTTGTTGTTTGTTGTTGGTTTTTATTATTTTATTTAGTGTGTTTTTTTTTTCTGTTTTGTTGTTTTGTATTTTTTTGGTGTGGTATTTTTTTTTCTGTTTTTTTTACATTTGTGGGGGCGTAGTTCTGGGGTATTATTTTTGTCGTTTGCTCGGTCCGGGTGATGTTTGTATTTTTGATTTGGCTCACTTTTGTTTCGTGTTTGTTTTTTCTTTTTTCCTCTAGTCTTTTTCTGTTTAAAAAAGAAAGTTGTTTGGACTCCCGCTTTTGTTGTATCTAGTTATTTGTGACTCAATTAATAGATGTATTTGGGCTAGTGCTCATTTTTATCAATGTGACCTACGGTGCTGGGGACTCACTGATTTAGGAAAACAATTTGCACATGTGAGTACTTATTTCATTTTTATCCTGTAAATAAAAAGAATTTTGGTCTGTATTACTTTTAAATTGAGTGTAAGATTGTTAGCTTTGTATATTTGATCTTTTATTGGCTTTTTTTCCGTACCTCTTTTGTTTAATTTTTCATGTGTGGTGTTTAGTGGTGGGTTAATTGCGCTCTGTGTTGGTTTTTGTAGCCTTTTGACTATTCAATTGGTATTGAGGATTTTAATGATAACAATGTGTTTGTGTTGATGCGTGTGCTTTTTTGTGCAGTTATTCTTTATCTTTTAGGGTAGTTTTAATGTCCTTCGGAGTGCCTCCCCCTTCCATGTCCCCCTCACACATCATAACTCTCTCTTCTATCTTCTTTCAATATCATCTACTCCTACACACTAACACATATTACTTAACTTTACACACATAAGCTCTTGCACTTATATGCTCTACTCAGATTTCTCGCTCACCTACATTGTATGGGTTTTGGTTTTGATGTGTTGATATTTCGGTGTTTGGTTCTGGGCGTTTTTGGAGGGGGAGGGCCAAGGGGTATTAAATTAGATTTCTTTATGCATGACATGTATAATTGTGAAACGAATGATAATATATATAAATGAGTGTGTTGATAGGCCGATCGCCATACTTGTTTTTGGGAATTATTATTATTTTTACTGGAGTAATATTATCTCTGAAATTAACGCGACACACACACTCTCGTCTTTGTACGTTCTTCTGTCTTCTTTTTTTTCACCCTTTTTTTCGTCTCCGGTCTTATAGTAGTATCCTGATGAAGGATTTCATATTTTCATCATTTTCAAGAACTTTATTGGACTTTTGACTCTGTACATATTTTAAATCGAGTGCCCTATCTGTTCAATGATCTTATAGAATAGTACTTGTAACAAGTATGTGTTCTCCATTCTTTGACATTTGTGTAGATGTTTGAATCTTTATGACTGATTATAGGTTTGTGTTGTATGTTATTTTTTCTTGGACTCGTGGTGTTCTTTCTTGATTTAGGATGTTAATTGTTTGTTCTGGTTTTTTATCTTTTGTTATTATCTTACGTGTTGGTTTAGGTAGTTCTGTCTCTTTTGTTTGTATTGTTTGTTTTGGTTTGTAGGGGTTTTTTTGGGCGTTGGGTGGGGGTGAGGGTCTGGGGCTTTGTGGGGTTGTTTTAAGCGTGGGTTTTCGTTTATTTGCGTGCTTATCTGTGGTTTGGGGGGAGTGATTATTGGCGCTGTATATAGGTTCGGGAGTTGTTATTGGAGAGCGGGGGGTTAATGGTGCGGAGAGAGGTACGGGCGAACAAGGGTTATTTCACCTTGTGTTTTTTGCTTGGGAGTAATGCTAATTAGTGCGTTGGTGCCTTGAGTTATTTATTTAATGTTGGTAATCCACGAACTGTGGCGGGGTGGCTCTGGAGGTTTATAATTATGCTCATATGTGCGTCGTCATGGATCACTCTGAAAATGTAAAATATGATATTTGGCGTTGAAGGTCATGTTAGGCATACGGTCATTTCGTTCTGGCTCTCTATGCTCGCTCTCTCTTCTCTGATTACTGAATGTTTTGTATGAATATACTCCCTCTGGTAATCTCTCTGTTTCTACCTCCATTGACATTGGTGTCGGGATCGCGCATAGTTGGAACTGTACGGTGCAGGGCTGGAACTAGCGTTAAGCATGTCTGGAATTTGTTGCTTTTTATATGCTTCAATTTGTCAGATCTGACAGTTGTGTCATTTCCAAGTCCAACTGATGACATCAAATGATATACATACTCTTTTGATTTTGCTATCCCTGCTTAGTATTCGCAGATTAACCTTCCTATCTGAGTTGGGTGAAGTCGCGGGGGAGAGCGGCAGCATTGCTGTTCATCTTGCGAATGAAGCCAGGCTGACAAGTCAGTGTCAACAGACATGGCGGGATATCCCAGTGCTGAACAGCAACTCACGAGTTCAGATACTTATTGCAATAAGGCCGCCTTGCCAAATCCGCGTTGCCATGTCCAAGAAGAAGACAACACCAAGATAAAGACAGGCAATTTCGTCAGTGTGAAGTGGACAGTGTCCTTATGAATACGCCGGTCTTGATGTGAACTGTTGACTCATTGCATGGAGACAGAGTGGAGGACAAGAAGAGAAAAAACCAAACAGCGTGTACCCAGAGCTGTGTGTCGACAGTGCAGTGAATGTTCTTAGCTCTCACACAGGAGATTTCACAGATTCTGCTGTGTGAACCAGCAACAGACAGCATAGATCAGTGTGTCTCCTGTGTTGTATGATGTGCAGAAAGAGCAGGACAGTTGGCTGACGCAGTGGAATGGCTTTGGGCACCTGGTATTGTGAAAGAGTATGTGTCCACCTGACAGACAAAGTGTGCAGCTCGATATTTAAGGATAGCAAGAGAAAACAACACAGGTTGTGGTACATGGTTCAGGCGATCTCAAAACATTGTGATGTGCGTGAGTCAGATGGACATTCACCCTGGTGTACTCTTGTAATGGGAGATAACTGGCGAGGGATCTAAGATGGTGTTTTCTGGTTTATCAAGTCAAGATAGACAGAACATTGTTATCCAGAAGAATGGGTCAGGGCTTTGCCAGACTTTGTAAAGGGAAGCAGCGTCATAACGCCACACAACACAGCAGGAGGCAGTGGCACCAGCTGAACAGGAGTTACGTATCTTCTTCCGGACATGATCGGTTTTCACTTTGGCGACTTCGCTGGCTGCGATGACCTGGAAAAGGAAAGGTTGTTGTTTGGAAAAATTGAGACACGAACAATATAATGTATCACGAATCTGATGTCTTAGACTATTACACTGCCTGGTTTCCATGTCACTGTTACTCGCGTTGCATTTGATATCGTTTGTTACTGCGCCGCAGTCGCGCTATAAGGCTGATTGCCTTATATAGGCAATAAACTTTGTTCATTGTTCATTGTTCTGTCTCGCTCTATATGAATGGATGATGAAAAAAAAAATTCCCTTCCATCCCTCTCTCTCTCTCTCTCTCTCTCTCTCTCTCTTCTCTTTCTTTCTCGTCTCTCTCAATGTATGATGTATCTCTTCTCCTTGTCTCTCTCTCTGACTGTATGAATGTATCTCTCTCGCGCTCTTTCTCTCTATCTCTGTCTCTCGCTGTCTCTCTGTCACTCTATCTCTTTGTCTCTCTCTGTCTCTGGTTCTCTGTCTCTGAATGGATGATGATCTGCTCCTGTCTTCTCTGTCTCTATCTCTGTCTCTATCTGTCTTCTGGTTCTCTCTCTCTGAATGTATGATTGAATCTCTCGCCTGTCTCTTGTCGCTGTCTCTCTGTTCTCCCGCTCCCTCCCCTGTCTTCTCTGTCTCACTGATGTCACCTCTCTCTCTCTCTTGAGATGATATGATGAATCAGTCTCTCTCCTCTCTCTCCTCGTCTCTCTCTCTCTCTCTTCTCTTCTCTGCTCTCTTTCACGTTACGTTCACAAAGCATGTCTGTTAAGGCCGCACACTCGGTATTAAATTTTGTTTGTTTGTTTTTTGTTTTGGGTGTATGTAGTGTTTTGGGTTTGTGGAGGGGGGAACGGTGTTGGGTTTAAAAAATTTTTTTTTTCTTTTTTTTTCTCCATCTCATTTGTTTCTTTGTTGTTGTTTTTTCTTGTTTTTTGTTTTTTCTGTTTGGGAGGGTGCTTTTGTCTTTTTGTTTGTTTTTTTTTGTTTTTGGGTTTTAAAATTTATTTTTTGTTTTTTTTTTCTGTTTTGTTTTTTGTTTTTTGGTGTGGTTTTTTTTTTTTTTTTTTTTTGGGGGGGCGGTTTCTGGGGTTTATTTTGTCGTTTGCTCGTCCGGGGTTGTTTGTTTGTTTGTCTCTTTGTTCGTTTGTTTTTTCTTTTTCTCTCTTTTCTTTAAAAAAAAAGTTTTTCCCCTTTGCTTCTACTGTTTGAAAATATGAGTACTGAGTGCATTTTCAATGTGACCCCACGGGCGGGGACCTGATGTAAAAAAGCACATGAGTACTTATTCATTATCCTGAAAAAAAGAATTTGTTTCTATTACTTACAATATGTAGATGTTCTTTTTATGACTTTATTGGCTTTTTTCCCCCTCTTTATTATGTGAGTGTATGGGTATTGCACTTATTTTATTATCATGACATTCAATTTGTATGAGTATAATTAAAAAGTGTTTGTGTTGATCGTGTGCTAATGTGGTAGTATTCATATTTATATTATCCCTGAATTCCCCCCCCCCCCCCCACACACACACCACACACACACACACAACACACACACACCAAAACACACACAAA
>CM054136.1:75472675-75500175 GCA_028751875.1 Rapana venosa | reverse complement strand
TCTTTAATTTAACGTCTTTACACATGAAGTGACATCAGACATAAATGTGTGTGTGTGTGTGTGTGTGTGTGTGTGTGTGTGTGTGTGTGTGTGCGTGTGTGGTGTGTGGGTGTGTGTGTGTGTGTTTGCTGTGTGTGTTGTTGTGTGTCTGTGTGTTGTGTGTGGTGTCTGTGTGTGGTGTGTGTGTCTGTGTGTTAGTGCTCTCAGACCTACAACCGTGCGCCTTTTGACCCAGTTTTTTTTCTTTTAATCATATCGGTAACGTAAACAGGTTTAATGTGTGTTTGTGTGTGTGTGTGTGCGCGCGGGCGTGCTGCGTTGTGGTTGTGTGTGTTGTGTGTGTGTGTGTGTGTGTGTGTGTGCGTGTTGTGTGGTGTGTGTGGTGTGTTTGTGTGCGTGTGTGATTGCTGTGTGCGTTGTGGTGTGTGTGTGTGCGTGTGTACGTGTGTGTGTGTGTGTGTGTGTGGTGTGTTTGTGTGTTGTTTTGTGTGTGTGTGTGTTTTGTGTTTATTTGTGGTGTGTGCGGGTGTTGTGTGTGCAATTTAACGCACGCAGGAATGTCTGGTAGACCCGTGTGTAAACAAAGAGTGTTTGTCAGTGCTCCTGTGCGCATGTGGGTGTGATATATATAATATATATATATATATATAATATATATATATATATATATATATATATATATATATATATATATATATATATGTGTGTGTGTGTGTGTGTGTGTGTGTGTGTGTGTATGTATATCTGTACTGTATGTTTGTATGTATGTATGCATACATGCCCACTACGCATTACACATTGACGACGACGGGGCGCGCGCGCACACACACATATATACACACACATACACCACATGTATACACACACATACACACACACGCACACACACACACACACACACACGCACACACACACACATACACACGCACACACACACACACACACGCACACACACACACACACACGTACACATAGAAAGAGGGATCTATCTGTAAGGCTGAGAACACAACTGCAGTGTTAAGATACCTCATAAAAATATGGCACTGTCTAAAAAAGAAAAGAAGAAGAAAGAATTGAAAGACGTCCCCCCCACCCCTTCCCACTTCCAACCACCAACAGACGTTATTTCCGTACCCCACAGAATGCTGACATGAATTACGGGATCTTTAACTTGTATATGTGATCTTCTGTATATGTATATACTCGAAGAAAATTAAGGCACTGACAGGTGTGCGTTGGAAGCTTGCTTGGAAGATTGTAAAAAAACAACAACACCCACCCCTTAATTCATCAGACGCCTCCGAGATTCGACCCCACGACTTCATGGACGGGATAGCCTAGTGGTTAGAACATTGCGCTCGCAATCTGACGACCCAGGGTTCGATTCCCGTTCAAGGAGGTATTTTCTTCTGGAGTTAACATCAGTGCAGACTCCACTCTCCCCAAAAGTCCTTCGGATGAGACTATAAACCGATGCCCCGTGTGAGAACACACGCAGAACATCTTGCGCACACGTTAAACCCTTGTTCCGCTTTTCGTAAGAGTAGGCCATTGTGTGCCGGTTGGGAACAGATGGCAGAATTCACAAAACCGCATACACACGGGGACTGGATGTAAAAAAAAAAAGCACATAAGTGCTTATTCCATTATCCTGGATATAAAAGAATAAAATAAAATAAAATAAAATAAAGATACACTCTTTGGGGCAGGGATGTACGGATGATGTGTGCGTGCGTGTGTGTTTACATTTCAATTTGTAAAAAAAACTATTAATTGTAACTTGTTGCATGTGTGAGAGTAGGATGAATGCAAGCGCTTTCATTTGTTTTTGCAAGACATAGCGCTATACAAATTCCATTTATTATTATTATTATTATTACTACTACTACTACTACTACTACTACTACTACTACTACTACTACTTCTACTACTACTACTACTACTACTACTACTACTACTACTACTACTACTACTACTACTACTACTACACGGGCAAGACATGGGAGATGGTTTGCACATCCTTACTTTTGTTGAAGGAAGGAATCAGGGCCAGCACAAACTGCAGAGGGAAAAAAACCACCCTCAAGTCAAGTCAAGTCAAGTCAAGTCAAAAACACTATAATCATCCCATGAAGGGAAATTACAAACCTCAAACCTGTGGGTAAGATGGATCGGTGGTCTAGAAGTAGCAAGGTTCAAGGTTCAGGAGTTTATTTCAAGAAACCCCCTAAGGGGTACATGAAATTTAACAACACTACAACTTGCGGATGGGGGCGTAACGCACCTGCCTAGAAAGTGAAAAATCCAGGTCGGAAGTGTGTGGTGTTTTGATCCCCATTTTGGGCCAGAAACTTTCTCCCCCATCCATGAGATCATGAGTAGGATGCTAGTCTTTCGGATAATACGATAAACCGAGGTGTTACACATACTTATTTAACGCACGAAAAAGAACCCGCGGCAAAGAGAGAGTTGTCCCTGACAAAATTCTGAAGAATAAAGCCATTCTGATAGGGAAACAAATATGGTTGCAGACAGGAAAATAAAAACAATAATGGGTGGCGCTGTTCTTGTGGCGACGCGCTGTTCCAGGTGAGAGCATCCCGAATTTCACGCAGAGAAATCTGCTGCGACTTAAAGTGATATTAAATTTTGTTTTAAATAAAGGCCAGGTGGATGGCTGGCTGTTGTTTTCAAAATCATGTGCTCTGAGAAAATTGCACACTTACACACACACACACACACACACACACACACACACACACACACACACACACACACACACACACCACACACACACACAACACATACACACACACACACACATCACACATACACACATACACCACCACAGATAGAATATCCGAAACCGATCCATCACAGTAGTATTACAGATATATATATATATACTTCTTCTTTCACGTCTGACACTATGGCAGTCACCAACATACGTTCTTTCACAATTAACAAGGAACAATTAGACGGTTTGTAACTCTGTTGTCGCGGGACTATGAAGGGATTTCTCTCTCTCTGTTACCCCTCCCCTCTCCCCTCTCTCTCCTCCACCCCCCCCCCCTCTCCTCCCCCTCCTCTCCTCTCTCTCTCTCTTACTCTTCTCTTCTCTCTCTCTCTCTCTCTCTCTTCTCTCTCCTCTCTCTCCTTCTTTCTCTTTGTCTCTCTTTATGTCTGGCTGTCTGTTTTCTCTGTCTTTGCCTATCTCTGTTGTCTGTCTGTCTCTCCTCTCCTCTCCTCTCTCTCCCTCCCTCTCTGTCTGTTTGTCTGTCTGTCTTGCTGTCTGTTTCTCTCTCTATCTTCTCTGTGTCTGTCTGTCTCTGTCTGTCTGTCTCTTCTGTATGTCTATCAGTCTGTCTGACTGTCGGTCAGTCTGTCTCTGTCTCTCTCCCTCTCTCTTTGTGTCTGTATGTCTCTCTCTCTCTCTCTCCTCTCTCTCTCTCTCCTCTCTCTCTCTCTCCTCTCTCTCCCCTCTCTCTCTCTCTCTCACTCTCTACTCCTCCACCTGCCGACATAATGCCCTACTACCCGCTCTCCCCTCCCCCCCCCTCACACACACCTAAAATCTTCCACCACCACCACCACCACCACTACGGCCACCACAACAACCCACCATCCTCCCCACCCCCCACCACCACCCACACCACCCCCATCCCTCTCCAGACAGACGGCAGGGTGCAGAAGGGAGTGATGGAGGGAAGGAGAAGTGATGAAGGAGAAGGAAGGAGGGAGGAGACAGAGGGAGGGAGGGAGGGAAGGAGGAGGGAGGGGGGGACTGTGATGGCAGAGGTCAATGGCAGCACTCCACTGTTGAAGTCCCTGGGCCTTGTGCCAGAATTCAAGAGAAGAGAGGAGAGGAGAAGAACAAGGGAGACGATTCATTATTCTCTCTTTCTCCTGTCTGTCTCTCTGTGTGTCTGTCTGTCTCTGTCTCTTTGCCCTTGTCTCTGTGTCTCTGTCTGTCTATCTCTGTCTCTCTGTCTCTGCTTGCCTCTCTCTCTCTCTCTCTCTCTCTCTCTCTCTCTCTCGCTCTCGCTCTCTCTCTCTCACTGTGTAAAAGGTAACGGTAAAGGAGTCCCATAACCTATAAGGTCATAGGGGAGCGAGGCGTCAGAGACCTCACTTCTCTAGGGGCCATCATATTGAGGGCGGCGCCCATCTCCTCTCCCTCGCTGCTTTACCTTCCCTGACCCTAAAGAGGGCAGGTACCCATTTACAGCTGGGTGAACTGGGGGACTACTGTGAAGCCAAGGCGCACAAACGGTCACCCATCCAACTGGTAACCACGCTCGATGTTGCTTAACTTGGCTGGGGGAAAGCGAGTGCTCTGACCACTGAGCTATCCCGTCCCCTAAACACACACGCCACAACACTACACACCACACACACACACACACACACAACCCACACACACACAACATCACAACTAATATATATATATAGAGAGAGAGAGAGAGAGAGAGAGAGATAGATAGATAGAGAGATAGATAGATAGATAGATAGATAGATAGATAGATAGATAGATAGATAGATAGATAGATAGATAGATATGGTATGTTATAGCTCGCTCCATATTTTGCATGGCTGTCAATTTTTTCATTAAAATAGATACCGGTGTGTGATAGTACCCAACAGAAAGTAACAGGACTACCTCTTCAAAACAAAAAGTGTACCAGATGCCTGATTTCAATGATAAGGTCTTTTCTATACGTTGAAAGTATTCATACATTTAATTGAGCTTTTCTTTGGAACATGTATATTCTGCATAACATTTTCCGGAGAGAATCCAATATTGCTTTGTGCCAGAGAAATATTATATCTCTTTTTTTTTTTACCGTTTCTCGGCTACAGCTCCAAGGTGAGATTTGGCGCAATCGACCGGGGTATTTTGCCATCATGAAGGTAGTCGCATTCCGACTTCGGGGATGTATGTTGGTTGTGTTCGTGTGTCCGTAACCCACCTAACACTGATATGAATTATGGGATCTTCAACCTGTATATTTGATCTCTGCTTGCATATATATATACGAATGGGGACTACAGCACTGGCAGGGCTGCACTTGAAGTTGACATGAGAGATCGTAAATATCTCCACCCTTAATTCACAAAACACCACCGAGATTCGACCCCACGGCTTTGTGGACGCATGGGATTGAAGGCGAACGGTCTTACCACTCGGCTATAGCATCTGTCATTTATACATTAAGGGATTTTCCTTGGAACACGAATACTGCATGATATATTTTCCTAAAAGAATACATCTTACTTTGTATCAGAGACAGATTACATATGAACATATATGTTAAGCATGTTTTCTTTCTTATTTTATCATCGTCCTTCAATGGCAGCTTAAAAAGGCCACAGGAATATCAAATATTCCTGTGAATGCGATTGACACACTACTAAATTCTGAAAAGTGTCTGGCTGTAAGGTACCACAGCAGGTGAAGCTTCAATCACCGCCAGGACTTCTGATAAAGGCTCATCCAGGAGCCGAAACTAGAGTCAGGTCAGGCCAAAGGCATGGTTCTTTCTTACTCAAAAATGCTGTCGTTGAAAGGTGTAATTTTTTTAATTTCTTTATTTTTTTAACCGAATTTTTGATGTCATTTTCAAAATGATGGAGAAATTGGAAGTGGTTACCTGCAAATTGGTTTCCTCCACTATTATTACCTCAAAGAGACAGATTATATCTGATTTATTTGTGCAAATTTAGCCTGGACATTTAAAAAAAGAAAAAAAAGAAATCATATATAGTTCACCTGACTCTAGTTAATACCAGCAGAATAGGTCTCTGTGTGTGTGTCTTGGTGTCCAGTTCATCAAACTATTCTAAGGCAGCTTTCATCCCGTCACACACACACACACACACACACACTCTCTCTCTCTCTCTCTCTCTCTCTCTCTCTCTCTCTCTCTCTCTCTCTCTCTCTCTCTCTCTCTCTCTCCTAAAAATGGACTTATGGGGACCAAAAACTTAAAGTAACAAATAACTATAAGTACCTTGGGGTAACATTTTCAACAAAGTTGTGTAATAGCTCTATGTTTGATATGATGTGTCAAAAAGCTAAAAATGGAGTTATGCAAATTATCAAATCAATGAGAAGATTAGCTTCTGCTGATAGTACATTATTTTGGAAACTGTTTGACACACAAATAGAACCTGCCCTGACGTATGCAGCAGAAGTATGGGGTCTAGAAGATACCACACAAATTGAAAAAGTACACACCTTTGCCATGAAAAAATTCTTATGTGTTCCATTACATGCATCAAATAAACTTATGTACGGAGAAACTGGTAGATACCCCTTTTATATAAGAACCATAACTAAATGCATTAAATACTGGATTAAACTTATCAGGCTTCCTATGTTAAGAATAAACAGACAAGCATACGAGATGCTGCTTATACAACATAATAATGGTAAAGTAAACTGGGCGACTAAAGTAAAAGATCTTTTGACGATAAATGGATTTGGTATTGTTTGGCTATGCCAGGGGGTGGGTTATGAAGAACAGTTTGTTAGAGAATTGAAAGATAGACTTATTTCATGTTTTCATCAAAACTGGCATGAACAGTTAATGTCTAGTGAAAAATACACTTGGTATAGCTCCTTTAAAGATGCGTTTGGTCCAGAACAGTATCTGATATCGTTAACTAATAAAAGGCTTCGAAGTAATTTACTAAAATTTAGGCTAAGATTGTGTGGTCTTTTGAACTGCAAACAATGGTATATTACAGCAGAGACAGACAACAACTCTTGTCCAGCATGTGGAGAAGAAGAAGAAGACGAATTTCATTTTTTGTTTGCTTGTAGAACTTATCATGACATTCGCCAAAAAATTGCTTTTTTGACAAACCCAACCAACAGGTCCACCAATCTTGTACAAAAGGTGTTATCTTCAAATAATATGTCCGAGCTTAAATCTTTAGCAATTATATAACGCAGGCTCTAGATAAACGTAAGCAGACTATGAATGAAACGGATCCTATACGTAATAACTGAAAATATTGGTTGGCATTTATCTGGACTTTGGATTATTACTCATGTCCTTTTCATATTCATTCCTATGTTAATATGTTACTTACAATTACCCCCTTTGACTGATGGGCTTGTAGCTTTTGTCAAATAAAATTCGTTCATTCATTCATTCTCTCTCTCTCTCTCTCTCTCTCTCTCTCTCTCTCTCTCTCTCTCTCTCTCTCTCTCTCTCTCTCTCTCTCTCTCTCTCTCTCCACTCTCTCTCTCTCCTCTCTCTCTCTCTCTCTCCCACTCTCTCTCTCTCTCTCTCTCTCTCTCTCTCTCTCTCTCTCTCTCTCTCTCTCTCTCTCTCTCTCTTTCTTTCTTTCCTTCCTTCCCCACAATACCAACAGACCACCACTACTCCTGCCATATCCCTTGCTTGCTTTATCCCGGACTAGTTAGCACAGAAATAGGCTGGCTGGCACAAAGTGCCCGGAGAATGCCAGGTAACTTGATTGGTGATGACATCCCAAGTTCCAGCTGAGAGCCGTCTGTTGGCAGTGGAAGGGATTAGTGATTGTGCAGCCAGGGGAAAGGAGAATGCACCTCCATACCTCCTATCATTCATGGCCGACATCCCCAGTGTGGCGTGTACAAGTGAAGAGAAGAGAAGAGAACAGGAAAGTGTGTCGTGCAGTGATGACTGTAGGTGAATCTGGGATTGGACAGACTCCAGCTCCAGTGTCAGCATGGAGGTATTCAGAGAAACTGGTAGCGTGATGCACTGAAGTAGATGTATGATGGGCTATAGTGGATCGGTAGTCTAGAGGTCCTTCGGATGAGACTATAAACCTAGGCCCCGTGTGCGAACGCACGCAGAACATCTTGCGCACACGTTAAATCCTGTTCCGCTTTTCGAAAGAGTAGGCCATTGTGTGCCGGTGGGAACAGATGACAAAATTTACAAAACCGCATACACACGGGGACTGAAATAAAAAGCACACAAGTGCTTACTCCATTATCCTCGATATAAAAAAAAATTAATAAAAAAAAAACACGCAAAAAAACTGAGCGCTTTGATTTGTTGCTTAACAAGATTCAGCGCTAATATAAATTCCATACATTATTATTATTATTATTATTATTATTATTATTATTATTATTAGATGTAACGCGCCTGTCTAGAAAGCGAAAACTCCAGGTCTGAAGTGTGCGGTGGTTCAATCCCTGTTTGGGCCAAAACTTTTCCCCCATCCATTAGACCATGAGTGGTGGTCTGGGTGCTAGTCTTTCGGATGAGACGATAAACCGAGGTCCCGTGTGTTACCCAAAGTTATTTAGCGCACGTAAAAGAACCCACGGCAACAAGAGAGTTGTCACTGGCAAAATTCTGTTTAAAAAAATAAAATAAAATAAATAAAGCCACTGTGATAGGTGAAACAATTACAGTTGCAGACAGGAAAAGAACAACAACAAAAAGAACAACAACAACAAATAATGGGTGACGCTGCTCTTGTGGCGACGCGATCTCCCCGGGGAGAGCAGCCCGAATTTCACACATAGAATACCGCCGTGACTTGAATGGGTATAAAATAAATATTTCTTTTAAAAACTGGTTTCTCCTAAATCCTGGAAGGTTTGAGGTTTGTTTTGTTGTGTGTGTGTTTACTAATCACGAAAAATGCTAGACACTCTTGTTTTACTCTAGTTTGAGTCATTTCACATTTTAGACAGAGATAAATACATAGTATCAGTGAAAAAAAATTTTTTTAAATAAAACATAAAAAATGAAATTAAAAAATGTCATCTGAGCGCTTGGATTTGTTGCTTTACAAGATTCAGCGCTATATAAATTCAATACATTATTATTATTATTATTATTATTATTATTATTATTATTATTATTATTATTAAACTGAGCGGCGGAAGAAAGATGTACTCAATGAGCAAGAAAATTAAGACGAGGAAGAGCCTAAGGACAAACAGAGTGGATCCCCCAAAGAGCAAGACTGAATAGCGTGAACTACATTACTGGGCATAATCTCCTGACTCAAAACAGTCTGGATGCAGAAAGGAATATTAGTACACTGCCTTTAGGACAAATTATTTATCCCATGTTATGCGCACACTGTAACATACCCAGCAAAACTTGCGTACAATAGGCTCTACCATCACAAAACATATTTTTTGCGTTACTTGTACATTATGACTGCTTTTTTTTATTTTAAAGATAGGAAATTTGACAGCCAATACCAAGATTCAAGATATAAGATTTGTTTCAAAGAGATTAGCACGTCCAGAATATGCTTTTCAAACAATCTTTTTTTCCTGTAAAGCACTTAATATTACAATCCTACGATTTAATCAAAACTGCTGTTCTATAAACAGGAGTATGCAAAATCAGTGACAGTTTTGAAAACTGTTATGACCCAAATCAATGGGACAAGTGGATTTTGCTAAAGCATAATGACCCAAAGCATTACTTTACAGTTTGTAAATACTTTCATTCTAATTTTTGGAGAATTTAGAATTGTCAATTAGATAGTGGGTGAACTTAGAAATGCTGAAGCAATAACCCCATGATTATTACACATACACACACGCTCGCGCGCGCGAGTGAGACAGGGAAGACGGGAAGGTAAGTCTGAAAAAAAATTAACACACATACTCTCCCCTGACAATGTCTGAATCAAATCTTAGTCCCCCAAAAAACAAAGAAACACGCCAAACAAAAAACCTGCAAAAAAAACAACTAACAACAATAGCAAAAAAAAGCCCCCAACAACAACAAACAACAAACAATAAACACCGCAACTCATAGTGAAAAAGCTGCTAACAGCATGGATTCTGTTTTTCATGAGCACATAGTACTCATGACGCCAATAATGTCAGCAGAGCAGCTCCGTTCATCTCATGCCATCCATCATGCCATTCCAAGGAAGCTTGCATTGAGTCACACACACTCTGCTGCCTGTCTCCATCCAACACACTCATCCATATCCCCCATCCCTGCTTCACTCCTGATGGGTTAGTGCAGAAATAGAACGGTAGGCAGAACATGCCGGGAGAAAACATTGTCAGTTAATTCGTGATGACATCCCCCAAGTCCTAGCTACGAAGAGGCTGGATGGAAGGTTCACCGGCGTATCACATATAATGAGAAATATACTGTGCAATGTAGATGAGAGAAGCATATCATATATAATGAGAAATATACCGTGCAATGTAGATAAGATAAACATATATAATGACGAATATACCGTGCAATGTAGATAAGAGCAACATATCACATATAATGACGAATATACACGCAATGTAGATAAGAGAAACATATCACATATAATGAAGAATATACTGTGCAATGTAGATAAGAGAAACATATCACATATAATGACAAATATACCACGCAATGTAGATAAGAGAAACACATCACATATAATGACAAATATACCGTGCAATGTAGATAAGAGAAACATATCACATATAATGAGAAATATACTGTGCAATGTAGATAAGAGCAACATATCACATATAATGACAAATATACCATGCAATCTAGATAAGAGAAACATATCACATATAATGACAAATACACCGTGCAATGTAGATAAGAGAAACGGATGTGACATCGGGGTAAATATTGCTGAAGCTGCGATTGGATGGAATCTAGGTCACGTGAATTGTGTGATACCTGGATATGGTGGAGCACAAAAGTCGAAAGAGAGTTGTTTTTAAACACGCAATCTCTGATTGCTCTATCAAAACCAGGTAATTCTTGGTTTCACAACTTTCATCAAAATGCAAGAAACTTTCAACCCATCGCCATTTTCAGAATTTCACGTAATTATCATAATAAGCTTAATTAAAGTACCCTTTGTGAAACTGAAAGATGGGAGAAAGAGGAGGACAATGCACAAAAATATACCAAAAATTAAAACTATCAGAATCCCCAGTGGGGACGCTGGGGGTCTATCAGTATAAATAGCATCCCCACCTAAAAATTGTCTGCTAGGAATTTCCTCTTTTCTATCCTTCTCTTTGTTTCTGCCTTGTTCCTTTTCTTCCTGTCACCTCTTTTCTAGTCTATTCTCTGCCTTCTTGGTCCATTCTCATGCTCTATTTATCCAGAAAGACTTAAAATAAGACTTTGCCATGCCAAACTCAGATGCGCTGGGCCTGACCTGTCAGACGATTAACGGCAGCGCAACACATTTTCGCTCATATGACAAACAACAATAGTTGCTGTCTGAGCGTTTAACAATGAAGAAGAAACAATGAGAAGTCTTCTAAATGAAATAAGGAAAAAGTGTTGGAATAAACTATTTTTTATATATAAAAAACCTACTGCTCAGGGCGTCAAGGGTCAGATTGAGCGCACTACCAACAATGAAGCTGTATTCTCCCTGTATCAGGTGTACACTGGAACAAAGCAGTTGAGACCGGGGAAATAGTTTGATCATGAAAAACAAACACGTTTCCTATGCTACCTGTTCATACACCAGTGTTGTTGACTGGCAGGACCAGAGTGTATGTTCATCCTGTCCATCACTTACCATTGCAGGAGATCTATTTCAACTGTGACAGCAACTCAGCATCATACGTTAAAACAGGATTTTACGTAGAGCATTTGAAGTTACAGTCTTATAATCTACTTTAGTGGGTTTTTTCTTTGTTTGTTTGGGTTTTTTTTTTAGTTGATTGTTTGGGATTTTCCCCCACTTTTTGGCAAAAGCTCTGAGGTTCACCAATGGTGTGATTTTGTGTGCGCAGCCATTTTCGCCCACCATGAAGGTAGATGCATTCCGACTTTGGGATAGTTAGTTATTCTTAAGATTCATCCTTCCATTACCAAAACCACAGAAAACAGAGACAATGCTCGCCACAGATAGGATACATACAAACTGTGGAACAACAGGGGCTTTGCTGGAGAGTGATGACTGAGGGGCATTGCTTTAACGTTAACAGATTGTGAAGGCTTTCTTGTTCCATTTTTTTTTATTGATAAAGGTAAAAAGGTAAAGGTGTTCCCATAACCTATGTGGTCGTTAGGGGAGCGAGGTGTCGGTGACCTCAGCTTCTCTAGGGGACAGCATAATAAAACCAGCACCCATCTCCTCTCCCTCACTGCTTTACCTTCCCTGTCCCTAAAGAACGCAGGTACCCATTTACAGATGGGTGAACTGGGGGGACTGCGCTGAAGCCAAGGCACACAAACAGTCTCCTATCCACTTGGTAACCACGCTCAATGCTGCTTAACCTCAGCTTGGAGAAAGTGAATGCTCTGACCAGTGAAATATCCCGTCCTCAATAGTGCTTACAATAGGGCTGAAATATGAAATGCTGAAGAAATAAGCCTACAGAACACACACAAACACACACACACACACACACACACACACACACACACACACACACAACACAACACAACACAACACAACACAACACAACACAACACGACACAACACAACAAAACACAGATTCAGTCAGAGGATTTTTGCGCACACTTTCTCTCTCATGTCCTTGGGCAGAATAAAATGTCAAGACAAAGCAAACAAGATAAGGTAACATTTGGAACACACCAAACAAACCGTTACATGAAATGTCTCCCCACAGACACTGAAGGCAGCTGACCTGAGCCATGTCAGCAGACCAGCTTCCTTCACCTCACGCCATCAGTCATGCCATACCAGCCAGGCTTGCCTTGTGTGTCACGCGATCTTCTGCAACCAACAAACACACTCCTCTGTGTTCGCCAGGCTGTCATCATTCCTGATGATTTGCTACAGAAATAGACTGGCTGGCAGAGAATGCCCAGAGAATGCAAGGTTAGCTGATCGGTGATGACATCCCAAGTGCCCGGCTGAGAGCTGGCTGCCTCCCCGGAAGAGGAAGTGAAGGTGGTGGTGGGGAAGGAAGGAAGGAAGGAAGGAGAATGCACCAACATGCCTCGTTTAATGGCTGCCTGTCATGTGATGTGTACAAGAAAAATGGGCCTTGAGGTGAACATTTTGTGGAGCTATGTCTGAATTGATTGAATCTAGCTCACCTGATTAAAATTGTGGATCGTGTGTTGCAGTAATAGGCGTTGGGTTCTGGGAGGAGAAACTTTGCATAGCTGTTATGTGCTTCTATCAGTTTTGGAAAAAAATATTTGAAGCCTTAACTAGCGAGTACAATACTGAAAATAGTATACCTCAGGGCAGGAAAAGTTGTTTTTTAAAGGCAGCAAAACTACACCACATTGAGGTACCTCATTTTCACAGCAGCGTGGAAAATAGACTTTAAGAAGAAACAGGCTCTGCCATGACAAACACGTCAACTGTGTTTTTTGTCTTTGGAAATTGTTAACAATTATTCGAAATTAGGTCTCGACTACCAAAACAAAAGACAGGAACATTATTATTTCAGACATTTTTCTAACCCACTTTCCAAAAGGTATTTGAAGCAAAGCATACACTCAGTCATGGATTATCTGACTTCATTTAACAAAATCTGTCCTGGCACAATGCCGAGTTGATTTTTAGAAGAAAAAATAATCATGGTCACAACCGTGTAACAACCAAATTTTCAAGGAACACAATGACTCAAAAGCATTAGTTTGAGGCAAAATGGCCAAATTAAGAGGACTTGAAAATGTTCATTCAACATAGTACAACATGAAAATCTTAATAAGCTAGGCTGCACTGAAAAAGCTGAAAAATATAAAGCCCATATCATTAAAAACCTCCCCCATATCCCCCTCTACCCACCCACACAAACTCACCCACAGATATGAATAATCACTCTTCTCGTACACTTCCGCCAGTTCCCTCCTGTCATAAATCCTAAAATAAACACATAGCAGAATAAAATAATAAAACTGACAAAATCGTACAAAACAAATCAAATAAACAACGTTTGGTCTGTTTCCTATCAACTTTGCAAGGCATCTAATTCAATCACAGCATTGCCATTTCCCCCATACTATTCATCATTCCATTCCAACTAAACTTGCATTGTGTCATGTCACATGCTCTCCTGCCACCCGCAAATACAGTTCGGTATATTTCCACATCCCTACTTCCTTCCTGATTCGTTGGCACATAAATAGAACGGCTGGCAGAGAAGGCAAGGTTAGCTGATTGGCGATGACATCCCAAGTCCCAGCTGAAATCTGCATCCCAGAAGTGGAAGTAAGTGGAGTGAGGAAGAAGAACGCCCTGACATACCTCATGTAATGATAAAGATGTCAGGTAACGTGTGCAAGAGAAGCAAGCATCATTGAAGAGAACTGGTGAAGCTTTAATTGGTTGAATTTTGCCCATGGGGTATGATGGTGTGGCGCGTATAAATCGCATGATGTACCAAGTTATGCATGATTATTGCAAATAGACAGCCCTTGTTACCTTTTGTTAAGAAGATTTTCAAAATAATTTATGCAAGAAAGTAATAGGAAAGTCTTTCTACTATTCCTGTTTGTGCTATTATAACCCAGCATTAATGAAACTGGAAAACTGACCGAAAAAAATGGCAAACACATAAAAGGTCAACAGTCGAAAAAGCGTTAGAGCCAAAAAAAATCAGCTTTACAATGAAAGCACATAACCTTATAATTCTTTAATCTAATCAAAACAGAAGCCATAAATCCACTAATCTATCCTTAAAGACTGTAACCTTTTTGGTAACAGTTATGATTGAAACTTTATTACAATGAAGTTACAAAAAGATAGCTGTGACTCCAAACTAGTGCTTTGACTTTCCTCATTCAGTGTCAGATTAAGGGGTGTCAATATTGTACTGGCTGTGTAAAAATATGCTTCAGATAAAAGAAACTGCTAGATGGTTTTCTTATCCTCATCTGTTTTAACCCGTTTGTAAACTGTTTTAGAGATGGTATTCCCAATCTTCCATGTTTCACAAGTGTTCACGTATTTTTCTAGACTAAGATATACAATTCTAAGGGGATTCCCCTTACTTTACTTTACTTTACTTTTTCCTTGCGCTTGTACTCTGTGGCGTCGCGGGGAGATATAACTGTCTGTCTGCTGCAAGGCGGGTAGCTTGGAGGAGGGACAATTCATGAACTTTCAGTGTTTCTGCCACCGAATCACTCCAGCGTCGCCTGGGTCTACCTCTGGCCCTTGTGCCAGAGTACCTCAAGTTGTAAGCATGCAAGGCTGGCTGGTTTGACGGCATCCGTGTGAGGTGCCCGAACCACATGGTTCGTTGTTGTTCAATATGGTGCCCTGATCACCTCGTTTCTTATCTTGTCTCTCCTGGTCTTGTTGAGGGCTTTCCTCAAGCTTTTCATCTCACACGTTACCAGTTTCCGCTCCAGGGCTTTTGTCAGGGGCCATGTCTGGCACTCGTAAGTGAGAGTTGGCAGGAAGATGGCGTTGATCAGCTTTGCCTTAGTTCTCATAGGGATGTTAGGATGTCGCAGAAGTGGGGCAAGTTGATAGCTGACTGCGTTTGTTTTTGACAGCGTGTTTCTATTTCTCTGTCCAGTTTTCCATCTTCTGTGAATATACAAAAAATCGGACATGAAGACAGTAATAGAAGCAAATAAATTTCTCATGCAAAAAATTCCAGAAAATCAAGAATCTGTTTTTCTCTTGAATGAGCTCCTGACACCCCTTTGAAAAATATTTCTAAAAATTGTCTCACACACACACAACACACACACATAGTCCTAGGGAAAAGACTATCAACCGAGGTCCCGTGTGCGAACACACGCAGAACATCTTGCGCACACGTTAAAATCCGTTCCTATTTTTGGAAGAGGCCATTGTGTGCTGGTTGGAACGGATGACAACATTTACAAAACTGCGTACACACGGGGACTGGATGTAAAAAAAATCACAGGAGTGCTTATTCCATCATCCTCGAAATAAAACAATTTCTTTTTAACAATACACGGACGCACGCACACACGCACCTACGAACACACACACATACACACACACACACACACACACACACACACACACACACACACACACACACACACACACACGACCTAACTGCTATCTGCAAGTGGAAGTGATAAGGAAGGAGAATGCACTGACTCTCCTGGTACACTGAGGAACACATTGTCGTGTGACATCTTACCTACAGGTGGAAAGAGAGTCGCGCTGAATATTGCTGCTGAGGCTGTGATTGGATGGAATCTGGCTCACGTGGTCTGATGGCGTGATACTTAACGATAGCGTGATGCACAAATGTATGCAAGTTTTTTCTCTTTATTTCTTTTATCCTTTCTTTGTTTTTGTTTTTTTTCCTTTGTTCTTCGAAACATACAACCTCTTAGCTGGCTTCAGCTTTCGGTAACAAGTCGTTCCACTCCAGGCCAGTTCCACTCTCTGATCTTGTCTTCCCATCGTTTTCTCTGTCTGCCTCTTCGTCTCCCTCCTTGTACTAGTTCCCTATAGGACAGTCTTGGCCAGTCCAGATGTTCGTGTGATGTGTCCCTACCACTGCAGCCTCTGCTGACCTGTATCTGAAATTGGGTAGGGTTTGAGCTCAACATTTCCCCACAAAGTGCCAGAAAATCTTACGCTATTCCAGTTGTAAAGGATTCATATTTTAAAATGAAACACAATAACATTAGTGAAACTGAAAAATACGGTAAATCTTCCAAAAATAAAGCAATAAAAGGCCTATCAGAAGAAAACATGACAAGCCAGTTTAAAAAATAAAGAGACGGACAGACAGACAGACAGAGACAGACAGACAGACAGAGTTGGTGGTGGAGGATTGAGGGTGAGGTGAGGAACATTTAATCCAATGATTCTGACATATATTATTCTCATACATCTTTTGCTTTCAGTAGCAGTTCTCTCAGAACAACAGCAACCACCATATTAATACCATTACATAATAATACAAAGCAACAATGATACTTACCATATAAACTAAGAATATAAACAATCTCAAGCACATGCAGGAAACAAAATGAGCAAACAGTATAACAGTATAGATTTCAGTCCCCCCCCCCCCCCCCCCACACACACACACTGCCCTTGCGCGCGCGCACGCACACACACACACACACACAACACACACACACACACAACACACGCACGCACGCACGCACGCACGACTCAACTCGCCTATGGTCAGCATGGGAGCAGTTCCGTTAATCTCCTGTCACTTCTTAACCCATTCCAACCAAGTTTGCATCGGATCGGTGGTCTAGAGGTAAGGTGCCTGCCTAGAAAGCGAAAAGTCCGGGTGGGAAGTGTGCAGTGGTTCAATCCCCGTCCGGGCCCAAAACCTTATCCCCCCCCCCCCCCATTCATTAGACCATGAGTGATGGTCTGGATGTTAGTCTTTTGTATGAGACGATAAACCGAGGTCACATGTGTTACACAAAAATATTTAGCGCACGTAAAAGAACCCATGGCAACAAGGGAGTTGTCCCTGGCAAAATTATATAGAAAAAAACCCATTTTAATAGAGAAACAAATACATTTGCAGACAGGAAAAGAAAAGAAAAAAATTAAATAATGGGTGGCGCTGCTCTTGTGGTGACACGCTCTCCTCGGGAAGAGCAGCCCGAATTTCAAGTAAATAAATCTGCGTGACTTAAAGTGGTATAAGTAACAAACTAAGTAACTAAGTATAACGAACTAACGAACTAACTAACTAACTTAATAAATCGTGCCATGCCACACAGCTCCCCGTTCACACAGCGCACTCCTCTGTGTTCGCCAGGCTGTCATCATTCCTGATGATTTGCTTCAGAAATAGACTGGCTGGCAGAGAATGCCCAGAGAATGCAAGGTTAGCTGATTGGTGATGACATCCCGAGTGCCCGGCTGAGAGCTGGCTGCCTCCCGGAAGAGGAAGTGAAGGTGGTGGGGAAGGAAGGAAGAAGAATGCACCTACATGCCTCGTGTTTGTTGTTATGAACAAGTAGTGCGACATGGACAGCAAGAGAGAAGAGAGTTATGGCTGGATATTGGTAACGCTGTGATTGGACGGAATCTAGCTCACGTGGTCCGATAGCGTGATGGGAAGGAATGGCGATAGCGTGATGGGAAGGAATGGCGTGATGCACAAAAGCGTGTCTGTGGTCGTTGTTGACGTGGGCTCTGAGGATTTCATCGGTGTCTCTGTTTTTAACGGAAAGGAAAATAACAACAGCAACAACAACAACAACAACAACCCTCCCCAACTCCCCAAGAAATTTGAAAACAGCATTTTCACAATTGACTGCATTTCAATGGAATTATAAGAATATTCTGTGCAGTGTGAAATGATCTCTTGCCAAATAACAAAAACTAGAGGAGGTTAATCCTTTAACTGCATTAGACTGACACATTACTGGGCAGCTTGCTGACAAAAGAAAGACAGAAAGAAAAAGAATCCTAGCACCAATTATTCCACAGATATGCATTTCATAAAAGCTAAAAGAAGACAGATGCTATAGCCCAGTGGTTAAGACCGTTCGACTTCAATCCCATGGGTCCATAAAATCATGCGTTCGAATCTCTGTAGCATTTGGTGAATCAACAAATCAACTGTGGAACACCTATCAGGGTTTATACCGGGTCCAAAAAATGCAAACACTCTCGTGGTGCTGATAAAGTCGTTTGAGCAGCACCTTAAAAAAAAGTTCCGGTAAAAGTTGTACTCGGTTCCAGGTAAAAGTTGTACTCGGTTCCAGGTAAAAGCAGGTAAAAAGTTGTACTCGATTCCAGGTAAAAACAGGTAAAAGTTGTACTTAGTTCCAGGTAAAATCTGTACTTAGTTCCAAGTAAAAGTTATACTCAATTCCAGGTAAAAGTTGTACACAGTTCCAGGTAAAAGTTGTACACAGTTCCAGGTAAACGTTGTACACAGTTCTAGGTAAAAGTTGTACTCAGTTCCAGGTAAACGTTGTACACAGTTCTAGGTAAAAGTTGTACACAGTTCCAGGTAAAAGTTGTACAGGGTTCCAGGTAAAAGTTGTACACAGTTCCAGATAAAAGTTGTACACAGTTCCAGGTAAATTTTATACTCAATTCCAGGTAAGAGTTGTACACAATTCCAGGTAAGAGTTGTACACAATTCCAGGTAAAAGTTGTACACAGTTCCATATAAAAGTTGTACACAGTTCCAGGTAAAAGTTGTACACAGTTCCAGGAAAAAGTTGTACTCACTTCCAGGTAAAAGTTGTACACAGTTCCAGATAAAAGCTGTACACAGTTCCAGATAAAAGTTGTACACAGTTCCAGATAAAAGTTGTACACAGATCCAGATAAACGTTGTACACAGTTTCAGATAAAAGTTGTACACAGTTCCAGGAAAAGTTGTACACAGTTCCAGGTAAACGTTGTACACAATTCCAGGTAAAAGTTGTACACAGTTCCAGGTAAGTCAGTCAGTCACATAAAGATTTTTATTTCAACACTGATATGATCAACTCTCTCAATTCATGGAGTTGTGAATTAAATACTTCCGAACATCAGATCAGTACAGTCCCCCAGTTCACCCAGCTGTAAATGGGTACCCGCTCTCTTTAGGGTCAGGGAAGGTAAAGCAGCGAGGGAGGGGGGATGGGCGCCGCCCTCAATATGCTGGCCCCTGGAGAAGTTGAGGTCTCTGACGCCTCGCTCCCCTACGACCACATAGGTTTTGAGACACCTTTACCTTTTTACCTTTAAACATCAGAAACAGGTGTTAAGTTTCTTTTACTAATGAATTTTATGTTCCTGATTTCAAATGCACATACTTCTTAATTTTTTGTTGTATTAAGGAATCCAACTTTTCTCAAGTCAGTCAGTGATCTGCATGAGTTGTGTGCACGCGTGCGTATGTGTGTGTGCGCACACGCACGCGCGGGAGCGTGAGCGTGAGCGTGTGTGTGTTGTGTGCATACGCGCGTGCGTATGCGCGTACGTGCGCGTGTGTGTGCGTGTGCACGTGTGTGTGTATGTTTGTGCGCGCACGCAAGCGCATGCGCATGAATAGACAAGACTTTCTGCAAGTTCTCGAAACAGATATAGGCGATTATGTTGGTGGGTTGAAGTTTTTGAAACAGATATAGACGATTATTTTGATGGGTTCATTTAGGGGGAAGTGGGGGAGGGTTTGTTGTTTGGTTTGGGGGGAGGGGGGCAGGGGGGGGGGGAGAGGAAGGGGGCATGGGGGGTGTCGTGTTTGGTTATTTGTTTGCTTAGTTCTTTTTTGGGGGGAGGACGGGGTTTGGGGTGCAGTATCTGTGGACGAACTCACGAACGAATCGGGAATCTGCCAAACTAGGAGGTAATCAGAAAAGCTGCGATGCTACATCGCTAAATAAACCTCTCTATATCTGTTAGTTATCAAGCAGACGATCAAAATTGAATGTTGCAGCAGCAAACAGTTTGCTATCCTTCTTTTCCTTCTCCCCTCCCCCCAAAAAAGAGCTTCTGCTTCCTGTTTCAGAACTCAAAATACACCGCCCTTTAATTTTCAACATAGCAGCAACGTCGTGTCCCTTATCTTCTGTATGCTGTACCAGTGAAGGAAAATGTGTTTTACCACGAAAAAAATATATATATTAAAGGAAGTCAGGGTGGTTGTTTTTTTTTTAAATAAATTTTGTTGTTTTCTTGGTTGTTGGTTTTGTTTTGTTTGGGTTTGGGGTATGGGGTTTGGGGGGGGGGGGGGTGGGGGGGGGGGGGGGGGTTCTCTTGTATTTTTTCTTTTTTTTGGTGTGTGTGTAGATCTGCAGAAAAGTGCATACGTAATAAAACAAATATATTCCATATTTATGGGTTGTTGATGTGGTGGGTTTGTTGTTGGTGTTTTTCCTAGACTGGTTGTCTGTTTCAACATTATTATTATTATTATCATTATAATAATTATTACTATCAGTTCTTTATGGGACGATAGCTTGTTTACCAAACTCGGGTCATCATATTTTGTTTCATGTTTGGCACATTCTTGGTGTTAGTTAAACTAGAGGCAGTTAAAGGGGAACCCCCCAACCCCCCCCCAACCCCCCCCCCCCCCTTCCTCCCCTCCCCCTCCCCACCCCCACCCCCCATCGCCCACTTTTAACTTTCCCCCCGCCCCCTCAGAAAAGGAGGGGGGGTGGTGGAGTATTTTTGCCCTGTCTAATCTTTAACTTTGTTTTAACAGATTGTTGGGTTTGGGGTTGTTTTTTTTGCATAGCACAGTTATCATGTTTAATTAAGATATATATATATATTATTTTCCACTTGCCAGCCTTGCCAGAATTCCTCTGTTTGTGAGATAATTCAGTATTGAGATCGAATTGAATTGAATTGAATTTCCGTTCCATCTTCCGTGTAATGTTTATGTTTTACACCATGCTTTGTTCATTATTTACTAAGTGGTGGGGTTTTGGTTTGGTTTGGTTTTGTTTTGGTTTTGGTTTGGTTTTGGTTTGGTTTGGTTTGGTTTGTTTTTTGGTTTGGGTTTGCTTTGGTTTGGTTTGGTTTGGGTTTGCTTTTGTTTGGTTTGGGTTTGCTTTGGTTTGGTATGGTTTGGTTTGGGTTTGGGTTTGGTTTGGTTTGGTTTGGTTTGGTTTGTGTCGTTCCTAGGTTAGAGCTCTGAGGTTCACCAATGGGTGAGATTGTCGCGTATGCGACCGTTTTTGCCCACCATTAAGGTAGCCGCATTCCGACTTCGGGGATGATCAGTATAAACACGATTCTAGTGTGCATGCAGACTATAAACCGAAGCTCCGTGTTCGAAAGCATGCAGAACATCTTGCGCATACGTTAAATCCTGTTCCGCTTTTCGGAAGAGTAGGCCATTGTGTGCCGGTTGAAACAAATGACAGAATTTACAAAACCGCATATACACGGGGACTGGATGTAAAAAAAAGCACATGAGTGCTAATTCCATTATCCTCGGGGGAAAAAAAGTTATTTTTGTCACCCATTCTAAACGGCCTACTCTTCTGAAATGCAGAATGAGGTCTTAACGTGTCTGCAAGATGTTGTGCTTGCGTTCGTACATGGGGCCTCAGTTTATAGTCTCATTCAAAGGACTTTCCAGGGAGTGGAGTCGGCACTAATGTTAACTCCAGAGGGAGAAAAAATCCCCTTGAACAGGCGTCTCGGTCATGGCTCGAACCCAGGCTCACACTGGGGCTGTCAGATCGCGAACGCAATGTTCTAACCACCAGGTTATCCCGTCCGCTAGGAAAAGTGGAAATGGTTTTTACGTTCGTGCAAGATGTTCAGCATCAGTCTGCATTTAAGACTTCCGTTTATAGTCTCATCTTAAGAACTTTCCCAGGAGTGAAGTAAGTACCAATGTTAATGTGACTCCATGGAAAAATACACAAAAACCGAA
Source organism: Rapana venosa (assembly GCA_028751875.1). NCBI lineage: Eukaryota > Metazoa > Mollusca > Gastropoda > Neogastropoda > Muricidae > Rapana > Rapana venosa. The sequence continues at coordinate 75,477,926 of CM054136.1, read as the reverse complement.
AGAACACCTCATTACGACTCGAAACCACGCTCTCAGTTAATGTGAGATCACAGTTACGAAGCTCTAAGGGCTATCTCATCAAACCTACACAATATTAAAAAGGGTGTGGTTTTATCAGTAAACGGTTTCCTCTCGATTTTTCTTTGGCTACACTCCACCTTTAGCTTCAGAGTCATGTAGTTTCTTCTATAGAGGGCTTGTCAGAAAAACGTCTGCTGATTTTTACAGAGGTATTCAGATGTACTGTGTGCTTGTTTTGGGGGATTGAAGACATGCAACAACACCAGGTAGTCACGAAGAGGTTGGAAATGATGGTCAAAATGAAGATTGCTTGTTTTCCCACAGTGTTGACCCCACGCATGCATATTGTGGGTCAAAGGACTGAAGAGGTACAGTATTTGCTCAATTTGTTTTTAATTCAAACTTTCTAAATTTGTGCAAAATCACACGTCTTGAGTCAGAGGCTAGTCTTTGACAAAAATGTACATGTGTGGGTTTTATAATATATAATAATATATATATATATATATATATATTAATTTATATAATGTGTGTGTGTTGTGTGTGTGTGTGTGTGTGTTGTGGATTCGTTAAGTAGTGCGGTATGAATGCGGGAGTGATATAAGAAGGAAAAGTGGCCAAAAAGGTGGTGTGAAGCCTCTATTGTAGGGGCGAGGGGGTGAGGGAAAAGTGCAGTATCTACAAACAACTATCATTCTTGATGACATTTATGTAGTCTGCTATCAGATCACAACAACACTATTTCCACCTCACCTCACCTCACCTCACCTCACCTATTCCAAAATCTGCATATTATTTTTTTTTTCTTTTTCTTTGATCCTCTCCCCTTCCTCTTCTCCATTGGACTTGAATATTCTTCTACACCGTTTGCTATTGTCTATTCAAGCTCTCTTCGCCCCCCCCCCCCCCCCCCACCGCACCTCCTTCAACCTCCCCACCCTGTGCGATTGGCTGCTATAAGCCGTTAACAAACATGCGCACACGCGCGCGCACGCACGTACGCACACACACACACACACACACACTCACACACACAATTCTCCTCCTTATACATGCAGCCATATAATGCTATAGTACACACACGTGTGGACACACGCGCGCAAGCTCACACACGCACACACACACACACACACACACACATATATATATATATATATATAATATATATATATATAAATATATATATATATATATAATATATATATATATATATATATATAATTATATATATATATATACACGCGCGCGCGCGCAATTCCTATCTAATTTTATTTCTAATCACTTATTCGACCCACTTCTTGAACCATAACATCCTTTGGGGTGAGGGTGAGGTGACGGCAGAAAGACACGAGGGAAAGAGGGGAGGGGGTTGGGGGTGGATGGAGGTAGAAGAACCGAGGGTGGTGGTATCCAAAGTACTTTTACAAATAAAAATCTTCTTCCCCCCCCCCCATCCCCTTCCCACACCTTCCCTCCTGCCTCTGTTTTTTTTTTCAAAAGAAAGTTGAGATGGAAAAGGGAAAGCAGAAATTATTTCAGACTGCCTGGTTTACATAATTGAAGATTTCAGATAAAAGTCACCTTTCATAATTATGCTTCATCATCCCCCCACCCCCACCCCCACCCCACCCCCTCCCCTCGTGAGGATGCCGGGGTCCTGTTAGTATAAATAGCATCCCCATCTTCTGGAAATGATTTGCCAGGCATTTCCTCTTTTCTATCCCTCTCTTTGTTTCTGCCTTGTTCCTGTATTTTCCCTGTCACCTCCTTCTTGTCTTTTTTCTGCTTTCTTGGGCCATTTTCCTGCCGGTTTTTTTTCCCCTAGAAAGACTTTTAAAAAATAAACACTTTCTCCCACGCCGAAGTCGAACCCACTGGGCCTGACTTGTCAGGCGCTTAACGGCAGCGCAACGCATTTTCGCTGATATGACAGACCCCAATAGTTACTGCCTGAGCGCTAGCCGAACAAGAAGAAGAAGAAGAATATGCTTAATCAAACGTCTTGTTTTTGTGTCTTTGTTTTATAGACAGCAAGAAACGTCCCTATCTTTCAATATCTGGGGTCTATAGTATTGGTTGAAGGATCAAAACTTGTGCTGCAGTCCTATAATGCCGGACAACTGAAAGATCTGGAGAAGGCACTGCACAGCCTTAACACTTTACGCACAGAGCTCCAGTGGATCCCCTCCCACTGCGGCATTAAAGAAAATGAACAAGCAGACAAGATGGCCAAAATAGGGGAAAGAGAGGAGCAAGAGAACAATCCTGTCAACCTAATGGAGATGAAAACCATCATCAAATCTCTCTTCAGAACACCACTCAAACCAGACCCTTATCACCAGCTTTCACGACAAGCACAGGTGGTCATTTTCAGACTACGCACAGGGCACAACAGGCTGAATAAACACCTCCACAGAAAATTGAAAATTGCACCATCTGCTATGTGCCCCTGTGGAGAAGAAGAACAGGATACGGCCCATATCCTACAAGACTGCAGGACTCTCCAGACGCTAAGGCTGGAAGTGTGGCCTGAGCCCACGCCTCTGGAGCAGAAACTGCAGTCAACTGCTGAAATTCCTTAGAAGATCTGGTCTCACAACATAACCCAGGCAACGCAAAGAAGAAGAAGAAGAAAACTTGAAATTCTCTCCAGGATAGCCCAGACCACATCTGCAATGACCAAACTGAAAGTCCTCTGGAACAACAAGACCATCGTCATCAGTTTCAAGATCAGACTGATGCGTTCCCTGATCATGGCCACATTTTCGAATGTATGTGAAAGGTGGACCATAACAGCAGACATTGAAAGAAGGATTCAAGCAATGGAGATGAGATGCTTTCGCAAACTTCTTGGGATCTCATACAGAGATCACATAACTAACAAGGAAAAGAAAACCAGAATTGGAAACGCCATCGGGCCATATGAAGAGCTCCTGACCATTTTTTTTAACCACACAAACCGAAGTGGTACGGGCACGTGACACAAACATCTGGACTGGCCAAGACTGTTCTACAGGGAACAGTACAAGGAGGGAGACGAAGAGGCAGACATAGAAAACGATGGGAAGACATCATCAGAGAGTGGACTAACTGGCCTTGACTGGAACGAACTGCTACGAAAGCTGAAAACCCCGAGGAGCGGAGGAAGCAGGTTACAAAATCTTCAGTGTTGCCCCAATGGTCTACTAGACTACAGGACAGATGAGGTGAGGTGGGAGAATTTGGTTCTGTGAGAATCGCACACTTTCATTCTGATAAGAGTTAACGTGTCACAGTTCTTTGTTACGAAAAAAGTTGGTTTAGAGGACTCAGATAATGATTTTACCCCATTGTATGTGTATGAAGACCTACTGACCACGGTGAAAAAGAGGAAACTCAGATGGTATGGGCACGTAACACGCTCAGAAGGGCTTGCAAAGACCATCCTGCAAGGAACAGTCCAGGGGAAGAGAAGACGGGGCAGACAGAGGAGAAAGTGGGCCGACGACATCCGTGATTGGACAGGGAAGGACTTCAGTGTCACCCAGGCACTCGCCCACGACCGCGCTAAGTGGAGCCAGCTGGTCCACCGTTCGTCCACCATGCAGCGCCCCTACGACCCTGGCGGGTTACGGGACCAGTAACAGTAACAGTAACAATGTGTCGTTTGAAATACCGTGGTGATAGCTACCTTTCACCTCCGTGAATCCTCCCTCCCCAGTAGCGCTAGAATCCTCTCCCATGATCTGCTGACCTGGGTTCGAATCTCGTTCAAGGGGATTTTTTTCCTCTGGAGTTAACGTCAGTGCCGACTCCACTCCACTCCCCCCCCCCCCCCCCCCCCAAAAAAAAAGTCCTTCAGATGGAACTACAAACTGAGTTCCCGTGTGCGAACGCACGCAGAACATCTTGCGCACACGTTAAAACCCGTCCCGCTTTTTCGGAAGAGTAGGCCATTGTGTGCTGGTGGGAACGGATGACAAAATTGACAAAACTGCATACACACGGGGACTGGATGTAAAAAAATGTGCAGGAGTGCTTATTCCATTATTCTCGAAATATTTTTTTATAATCCCTTCCTGAAGTCCCAAAGAAACCATAACTGTGGCATTTCCTTCTCTCTTCCACACACAGAAGGATGATACAGCACTACTAGCCGACAACTTTACCAGCATGAAGAGAGCAGTACACAGACAAGATGTAACAGGATGAAGACCAGGTCTCCAGCTCAGTACCACAAAGACAAAAGTGCTGCATGTTGCCAGTAGAGCCAGCTGCCAAAAAGAGCATGGAATAACAACGATCGACAAAACTTCTGCAGGAAAATGTCAAAGACTTTAAATATCTCGGTTCAGTCAAAACAAATAATGAATCATGTACCAAAGACATAATAAACGAGAATAGGTATGGCTAAAAGTAGAAATATCCAACTAAACAACATCTGCAAAGATCGTAACATTCCTTACCAGCTAACAATGAAAATAAGGAAATGCTTAGTATGGCCTGCCGTGTATTTATTTATTTTATTTTTTTAATTCTTTTATGCTATATCATGACTGTGAATCCTGGACACAAAGAAAAGAATATGAAAAAAGAATCGAGGTAACTGAGATGTGTATTTTTATAAGGCTGCTCAGAGTCGACTGGACAGACAGAAGAACAAATAAAAACATGCTACACAGACTGGAACAAGAAACCTTCAAATATCGATAGACAACGGGGACATTTCTCTCTCTCTCTACCTAAACTACATCTTCTCTCTCTCTCTCATCTCTCTTCATCTCTTTTTATTTATTAATATCTTATCTTTCATTGACATGTTTGGACCGAAAGATATGGAAAATAGTGATGTAACTGAATTGTAATTTATAAGCTGTCTATGTAAAAAAAAACCAATTTAAATCATTACCAGTGAACAACAATTCAATCGATAACGGGAATTATGTTTTTTCTTGAATACACAGTTATCTCTCTTTTCTTTAAATATATAATCGTTAACTTTTTGTTGTTGCATATTTGTTGTATTTATATCATTTTTTGTTTTGATAAAACCTCTAACCAGGTTAATCCGGATGAAAACAATGTAGTGTGAATTATGTTAACTTGAAATACAAGTATCTCTCTTCCTCTTAAATCATTTTACCCCCTTTTGCTCTGCATTTCTTTCAGTTATCTTTTCTCTGTTTCTGTTCTTGATCGTCCTACCTCAACCATGAAAACAATTAGTAATGCTTATCTTGAAAACATACCG
>CM054136.1:75455175-75457675 GCA_028751875.1 Rapana venosa | reverse complement strand
TAACATTTTGGTGGGGTTTTGTTGATTGAAAAAATGTTGTTGTTGTTGTTAATGTTGTTGAGTTAGGTTACATTTGAGTTATATGTTGATGGGTTTTGTTTATTGGAAAAAATGTTGTTGTTGTTGTTGTAAATGTTGTTAATGTTTTTGAGTTACATTACATTTGGGTTACATTTTGGTTGGGTTTTGTTTATCGCAAAAATGTTGTTGTTAATGTTGTTAAGTTGTATTACATTTGGGTCACATGTTGGTGGGTTTTGTTTATGTAAAAAGTATTGTTGGTAATGTTGTTGAGTTACATTACATTTGGGTTACATTTTGGTTGGGTTTTGTTTATCTAAAAAAAGTGTTGTTGTCGATGAATGATTTTGTCATGTCTTCCTTAGCTTAACACTCGCAGGGTCTCTGAAAATGTGCACTCTCTCTCTCTCTCTCTCTCTCTCTCTCTCTCTCTCTCTTCCCACCCAGGACTCATTGTGAGATTGAAAGTACACACTAGATGAGAAGTTTGCATGAATGACCCCATTCAATTACCTGCCACAAAAGAAAGCATCCATACTCTGACTGTGGAGGATTTTTCCCTCTCCTTTACAGGAGAGTACAGGTTGTTACGTTAAGAGCTTGTCAAAGCTGAAGACAGTCTCAACAGAACATTTTACAGCCAAAAAAACACAACATTTTAATACAGGCTTCGCACTTTGCTTACAACAAGAACAGACACAGCTTTTGGTCTGGGACAATTATCGAAGAGTGACTTTTTTATATAGAGCTGTACTTGTTTTGTTATCAGTAAGTTAGTTTTTGTTTGTAACATAAGGGACGGAGGGATAGCTTAGTGGTTAGAACATTTAACTTGCAATCTGAAGGCCCTAGAGGCACCAGTTTAAGGGAAGTATTTTCCTGGAGTTTATTTATGTATCTATTCTTTTGATATCGAGGATAATGGAATAAGCACTTATGTGCTTTTCTACATCCAGTCCCGTGTGTATGCGGTTTTGTAATTTTTTTCATCTGTTTCCACCGGCACACAATGGCCTACTCTGAGTTAGCATCAGTAGGGACTCCACTCCCTCGTTTTACAGAACATGTTTTAAAAACTCCTTGTGGTTTTAGCTGACTGCATTGTATGCAACATTCCGCGTAAAACAATGAAGTAGCAAGAATAATAAAACTGATCATGAAACCAGTAGGCTAATACTTCTGCTGGAAAAAAATGCTCTCTCTCTCTCTCTCTCTCTCTCTCTCTCTCTCTCCTCTCTCTCTCTCTCTCTCTCTCTCTCTCTCTCTCTCTCTCTCCTCCTTCTCCTCATCCTCCTTCTCCCTCCTTTCTCTCGGTTAATTATTGTGTGGACTCAATCACTTCAGGCAGTAAGAGTGTAATTTAAAGTGCAAATCCACCTTCTACCCACCCGGAAAACCAGCCCTGCTCTCCCCCTCCCCCTCCCCCAGCCCCATCCCTCTCTTCACCCCTCATCCCCCCCCCCCCTCCTCCTTTTATCCAGTCCTCCCCTCGTTTGTCTACCTCTCTATACAGTCTGGCACCTGTGAGCCGTGCCCACACCTTGCAGCCACTGGTAATAGCTGAAGTGAACCTGGGTGTGGTGCAGCTAACCATAATCATTATGCACTTCAAGGTAGAAGTCCATCTCGATTGTAGGTGCCAATGTAGGACGGTGTAATGCGATGTGTGTGTGTTTGTTTGTTTGTGTGTGTGTGTGCAGACATAAATTTCCTTTATGAAAAGTAACGGTAAAGGTGCCCTCATAACCTATGTGGTTGTAGGGGAGCGAGGCATCAGAAACCTCAACTTCTCTAGGGGCCAGCATATTGAGAACTGTGCCCATCTCCCCTCCATCGCTGCTTTACCTTCCCTGACCCTAAAGAGGCAGGTACCCGTTTACATCTGGGTAAATTGGGGGACTATACTAAAGCCAAGGCACACAAACGGTCACCCATCCAATAATTGGCAACCACCCTAGATGCTGCTTAACATTGGCTGGGGGAAACCGAGTGCTCTGACCACTGAGCTATCCCCTCCTTTATTAGAACTGTTAAAATTCTTCTCCCAGGAATTGTGGTTTCTTTGTTTGTTTGCTTGTTGTTGTGTTGCGGGGGTTTTTAAAGATTTTTTTTTTTGTGGGGACGGGGGTTGTAGTGAATGTCTGGTTTAGGGCGAAACGACACCAGGCATCATGAACAAGGTGAAAGGTCTAAAACACACACACCACACACACACACACACACACACACACACACACACACACACACACAAGGTGAAATGACGCAGAGAAACATGACACGAAATGACACAGGGCTAAATGGCACAAACTAAAATGACACAGGACAAAACGACATGGAGCAAGATGATAATATAGGGTGAATTGACACACAGAGGTATCATAGAGCAAAAGAGACAAAGGACAAAATGACACAGATGGAGATGACACAAGACAAAATGACATGGAACAAAACAATACAGCACAAAATAACACAGAACCAA
>CM054136.1:75442675-75450175 GCA_028751875.1 Rapana venosa | reverse complement strand
GGTAAAATTCAGTGCAGGCAGTGACCCCCAACAACTCCTGAAGAAGTTAAGGGGGAGAAGTCAAGTCATGGTTATTGAAGTTGTCTGTTGTCAAGTCAAGTCTAAAACTAAAAGACTTTAAATCATGCAATGAAAGGCAATTACAGAGTAAAGTGGTTGCGGTTGTAAAGTGGTTGTGGTTGGAAAGTGGTTGTTGTTGTAAAATGTTTGTTATAATAAAATGGTTGCTGTTGTCATAAAGTGGTTGTTGTTGTAAAGTGGTTGTTGTCGTAAAGTGGTGGTTGTCGTAATGGGTTGTTGTCGTAAAGTGGTTGTTGTCGTAAAGGGTTGTTGTCGTAAGTGTGTTGTTGTCGTAAAGTGGTGGTTGTCGTAATGTGGGTTGGGTTTCTGTCGTAAAGTGGTTGTTGTTGTAAAGTGGTTGTTGTCGTAAATTGGTTGTTGTTGTAAAGTGGCTGTTGCCGTAAAGTGGTTTTGTTGTTGTAAAGTGGTTGTTGTTGTAGTAAAGTGGTTGTGTTGTCGTAAAGTGGTTGTTGTTGTAAAGTGGTTGTTGTTGTATAAGTGGTTGTTTGCGTAAAGTTGTTGTTGTTGTAAAGTGGTTGTTGTGTTGTTGTTGTAAAGTGGTTGTTGCGTAAAGTGGTTGCTGTTGTAAAGGTTGTTGTCATAAGTGGGTTGTTGTCATAAAGTGGTTGTTGTCGTAAAGTGGTTGTGTGGTTGTTGCCGTAAAGTGGTTGTTGTCAAAGTGGTATGTTCGTAAAGTGGTTGTGGGTTGCTGCCGTAAAGTGGTTATTGTCATAAAGTGGTTGTTGTCATAAAGTGGTTGTTGCCGTAAAGTGGCTGTTGTCGTAAAGTGGCTGTTGTCGTAAAGTGGCTGTTGCCGTAAAGTGGTTGTTGTTGTCGTAAAGTGGTTGTTGCCGTAAAGCGGACAGGCTCAACAGAGATAGAAACTCTTCCCTGTGTCTGGCAACTTCTGTTGAAAGCAGCCTCCTTTAACTCACCAGGTGGGCTGCTGCCAATGCACAGACTGCAAATCTCCAGACAAACGATTCCAAATCTGACCACTTCAATTTCTCTGTGAGCGTGCAAATTAACAAAACAACAGACTTTCCCCTGGAAAAGTTGGAGAGTACTCGTATAACGTTCACAGACCCGACTTTGTCTTTCTTTATCTAATACCTTTTGATGATGCCGTTATTTTGGGTCGTGTTTTCATGAGCCTTGATAGAAAGCTGATGTGCTAAGCCGTTTCCAGACTGAGGGAGAAGTTCTTGTGTCCTTGAGCTCGTCCACTTTGTGACACATCATTCGTGTATGCACACGCTATCGTAACATCTTGCCACACGTTAAAAACTCCCATATTATTACATTTTGGGTAGAGGTGTAGATCAGCAAAATGGCAGATGATGATGGATCCACTTCTTTTTCTCTCCATTCTTTTGTGGGGTAGGATGGACAGTGCCTGGTCTTCTCCTGTGCTAGTTTGTAACTCTGCAGGAAGTTTGACCCGCTGGCCTCAGCTCACATATTCCCGACTTCTGAGCAGCTCAAATTTTTTTTTGGGGGGGTGCATGATGTTTTCTGGGTATCTATATGTCTCTATAACCCCACCCCAGACGCTGACAGAAAAAAATCTTTAACGTGTATATTTGATTTTCTGCCTGTGTATACACTCGGCACTACTGCGCAGAGCCGAGGACCGAGATGGATGGAGGAGGCTTACCACGGCATCGTCTTTCCTGTCTCCTCCACGACCGCCAAGGTCACGGGACCGATGATGATGATGATGATGATGATGATGATGATGATGATGATGATGATGATGATGATACACGAAGAGAATTGAAAGATTAGGTTGCATTTTAAAGTTGAAATGGGAGATCTTAAAAATCTCCGGTACAGGCTGTATTCTGGGTATGTTTGCATCTCTTTAACCAACCCCACACGCTGACAAGAAAAAAATCTTTATCGTGCATGTTTGATCTTCTACATGTGTATACACGAAGAGAATTAAGGCACTAAAGGAGGAAGTAAAGGAGTCCCATAACCTATAAGGTCGTAGGGGAGCGAGGCGTCAGAGACCTCAACTTCTGTAGGGCCAGCATATTGAGGGCGGCGCCCATCTCCTCTCCCTCGCTGCTTTACCTTCCCTGACCCTAAAGAGGGAAGGTACCCATTTACGGCTGGGTGAACTGGGGGAACTGTACTGAAGCCAAGGCGCGCAAACGGTCACCCATCCAAGTGGTAACCACGCTCGACGCTGCTTAACTTGGCTGGGGGAAAGCGACCACTCCGACCACTGTCCCAAGGCACTAGTTGCACTTTTAAGCTGATCTGGGAGATCGTACAAATCCCCACACCTTCAATTCACCAGATGCTGTTTCCAAGATTCGAACCCACAACTTCATGGACTCACAGGATTGAAGTCCAACGGTTTTAACCACTCGGCTATAGCACCTGTCTGATGTTAGGGATGGCACGAACATACCTAGCATGATGTCTGCAGCACGCAGGGGGGGGGGGGGGGGGGCGAGGGGTCCGGGAGGGGGGAGGAGGGAGGATCCTGCCACTTTCGATTTGCCCAATTCATGTGGCATGGAAGTTTCAGGGCGGTTTGTTGCTTCAGGTAAAAAGGTAAAGGTGTTCCCATAACCTATAAGGTCGTAGGGAAGCGAGGCATCAGACACCTCAACTTCTCCAGCAGCCAGCATATTGAAGGTGGCGCCCATCTACTCTCCCTCGCTGCTTTAACCTCCCTGACCCTAAAGAGGGCAGGTACTCATTTACAGCTGGGTGAACTGGGGGACTGCACTGAAGCTAAGGCGCACAAACGGTCACCCGTCCAAATGGTAACCACGCTCGACGCTGCTTAACCTTAGCTGGGGGGGAAAGCGAGTGCTCTGACCACTGAGCTATCCTGACTGCAGGTAAGTTCTGGAAAAGTTCAGCCGAGAAGAAGACAGTGTTGAGGATTACCATCAAAAAGAGATGGGAGTGCAGTATATGAGATACACAACGAAAACATGAATACAGAAAGAAAATTAATCAGCGACTGAGACGAGTGAAGGATCTAAGGAAAAAAAGGAAAAGAAAAAAATTAGAGAGAAATGATGGAAAGGGATGGAAGGAGGAAAGAGGAGGAAAGGGGAAGAATAAACAAATTAATGGATAATGAATAAATATAAAAAGATAGATAGAGAGGTAGAGAGAGGGAGAGAGAGAGAGCGATAGAGAGAGAGACAGACAGACAGATAGATAGACAGACAGACTGACAGACAGACGGGACAGACAGATAGATAGATAGATAGATAGATAGATAGATAGATAGATAGATATAGATAGATAGATAGTAGGTAGGGTAGGTAGGTAGGTAGGTGGGAAAGATAAATAGATAGATAGATAGATAGATAGATAGAATAAAAGAGATAAAAGAGATAGAGAGATAGATAGATAGATAGATGGGACAGACAGACAGACAGACAGATAGATAGATAGATAGATAGATAGATAGATAGATAGATAGATAGATAGATAGATAGATAGATAGATAGATAGATAGATAGATAGATAGATAGATAGATAGATAGATAGATAGATAGATAGATAGATAGATTTAAGCCAAAAACAAAAAAACAAAGAAGGCGGCTGCGAGCTGGTAAGTTAGCGAGGCAGGAGGAGGCGAGGCGCGGAAAGGATGGAGAGGGGGGGGGAAGGGGGGGAAGCGAGGGAGGGTGGGAGGTGGGGGGGGGGGGGGGCAAAGTTGATGTAGGGGGTGTTTGTACAAGGGCGACATCTACCCTCCGTGCATCAGAAAGAAACCTAAACACAACAACCCACAAACACCAGCAGGTAGGTAGTGATGGTGGTGGTGGTGGTGGTGGTGTGAGAAGCGAGAGCAGGGGGAAGGGGGAGATAACAGACAGCTGCTGGCTCAAAGGAGAGAGAGAGAGAGAGAAGAGAGAGAGAGAGAGAGAGAGACTTCAGACTTCAAGAGCGAGAGAGAGAGAGAGCGAGAGAGAAGAGCGAGAGAGAGAGAGAGAGAGAGAGAGAGAGAGAGAGAGAGAGAGAGAGAGAGAAAAGAGAGAGAGAGAGAGAAGAGAAGAAGAAGAGAAAAAGAAAAGAAAGGTAATCAAAAGAGAACGGAACCTACCGTTTCCCATCCCTGAAGCACACACACACACAAAACACAACACACACAGAACAGACAAGATAGATACAGACAAGATCGCTGCTTACTGGAAGACTTGGGGGGGGAAAGATAATAATAATAATAATAACAGGAGGAGGAGGAGGAGAATGAGAGGAGATTTGAAGAAGAAAAAGGAGGAGGAGGAGAAGGAGGAAAAAAAAGAAGGAGGAGGAGAAAAAGAAGGAGAGTAGGAAGAAGAAGAAAGGAAGATGGAGGAGGAGCCAAGAGAAGGAGGAGGAGGAGGAGGAGAAAAAGATGATGGAGGAGGAGGATAAGGAAGAAGAAGAAGAAGAGGATGATGGAGGAGGAGGAGGAGCGGAAGAAGAAGGAGGAGAAGGAGGGGGAGGAGGAGAGGGGAGAAGAAGGAGAGAGAAGTAAGAGGAGAGGAGGAGGAGGAGGGGGAGGAAGGAAGAAGAGAAGAGAAGGGGAAGAACAAGAAGAGAAGAAGAAGAAGAAAGAAGAAGAAGAAGAAGAAGAAGAAGAAGAAGAAGGAACAGGAGGAAGAGCAAGAGCAGGAGGAGGAGGAAGAAGTTGTTGATACACAACTCAGGTTTCAGCCCCGTCTCCGGGGTGCCTGTTTGTTCTGGCACACTGCTTTACAACACCTTGACGCGCGTGAGTACACTTCACCTCCTGAGGTCTCCCTGCGGGGGCCCTTGCCCACCTGACTAGACGTCAACCCGCCCACCTGCCTGCCTGTCTGCCTGCCTGCCTGCCTGTCTGCCTGTCTGCCTACCTGCCCAGGCCTCTTCGTCTGCTACAGGGGGCAGGTAGGTAGGCAGGTAGGTAGGTACAGGCAGGTAGGTAGGCAGGTAGGTAGGTAGGTAGGAAGATAGGTAGGCAGGTAGGTAGGTAGGTAGATAGGTAGGTAGATAGGTAGGTAGATAGGTAGGTAGATAGGTAGGTAGGTAGGCAGGCAGGCAGGTAGGTAGGTAGGTAGGTAGGTACAGGCGGGTAGGTAGGTAGGTAGGTAGGTAGGTAGGTAGGTAGGCAGATAGGTAGGTATGTATTGTATGTTTGTCCGTCGTGTTCGACGATGACCTCCAAACAGCAGGTAGGTAGGCACGCAGGTAGGTAGATAGGTAGGTAGGTAGATAGGCAGGTAGGTAGGTAGGTGGGTAGGTAGGTAGGTAGGTAGGCAGGTAGGTAGGTAGGTAGGTAGGTAAGTAGGCAGGTAGGCAGGCAAGTAGGTAGGCAGGTAGGCAAGCAGGTAGGTAGGTAGGTAGGTAGGCAGGCAGGTAGGTAGGTAGGTAGGTAGGTAGGGAGGGAGGGAGGTAGGTAGGTAGGGAGGGAGGGAGGTAGGTACAGGCGGGTAGGTAGGTAGGTATATGTAGGTAGGTAGGCAGGTAGGTAGGCAGGAAGGTAGGTAGGAAGGTAGGAAGGTAGATAGGTAGGTAAGCAAGTAGGCAGGTAGGTAGGTGGGTAGTTAGGTAGGTAGGTAGGTATGTAGGTAGGCAGGTAGGTAGGTAGGTAGGCAGGTAAGAATGCAGGTAGGTAGGTAGGTCGGCAGGTAGGAATGCAGGTAGGTAGGTAGGTATGTAGGTAGGTAGGTAGGTAGGTAGGCAGGTAGGCAGGCAGGTAGACTCCTTGCCTTACCTTCCAGTTTTCTCATAGGCGTAGGTTCCTGCCTCTCGAAGTCGTGTACATGGGTGGGCAGTCTCCTAAACTACTTCTAGGGGACGGGACAGCTAAGTAATGGTCAGAGCGCTTGTTTTCTTTCCCCAAGCAGCGCTCATCCCCGTAGAGGGTGGGGACGGGATAGCCTAGTGGTTAGAACATTGCGCTCGTAATCTGACGACCCGGGTTCGATTCCCGTTCAAGGGGGATGTTTTCTCCTGGAGTTAACATCAGTGCAGACTCCACTCTCCCCAAAGTCCTTCGGATGAGTCTATAAACCGAGGCCCTGTGTGGGAACGCACGCAGAACATCTTGCGCACACGTTAAAATCCTGTTCCGCTTTTCGTAAGAGTAGGCCATTGTGTGCCGGTGGGAACAGATGACAGAATTTGCAAAACTGCATACACACGGGGACTGGAGGTTAAAAAGCACATAAGTGCTTATTCCATTATCCTCGATATAAAAGAATAAAAGAAAAGAAAAAAGAAAAAGAAGGGAGGGGGATGGATACCAGGGGCTTGTCAGTATAAACAGCATCTAATCCCCGCGTTCTGGAAATTCTATGCTAGGGATTCCCTCTTTTCTATCCTTCTCTTTTCGTTCCTGCTTTTTCTGGTTCCTTTTCTTCCTGTCACCTCTCTTGGTCCATTCTTTTGCCTTTTTTTCAAGAAAGACTTGAACTATAACGGTTCTGTCCCATGCCGAAGTCGGATGTGCTGGGTCTGACTTGTCAGGCGCTTGACGGCAGCGCAGCGCATTTTTGCTCATATGATGACAGACAGTAACAGTTGCTGTGTGAGCGTTCGACGACGAAGAATAAGCAGCGTTGAGCGTGGTTGCCTCGCGGACGAGTGACTGTTCTTGTGTCTTGGCTTCAGTACAGTTCCCCCAGTTCACCCTGCTGTAAATGGGTACCTGCCCTCTTTAGGGTCAGGGAAGGTAAAGCAGCGAGGGAGAGTAGATGGGCGGCCGCTCTCAATATGCTGGCCCCTGGATAAGTTGAGGTCTCTGACATCTGGCTCTCCAACGACAGCATAGATTATGGGAAAACCTTTTCTTTTTGTAACCTATAATACTGACCTTCCCCTAGGTTATGGGACACCTTTTTTTAACCCATAATACTTGCCCTCCCCCCTCCCCCTCCCCACGTGCCCATGTAAAAAAAATTTAAGATACTTATCACTTATCACTGCTGAAGTTTAGAAAACAAAAATGTAGATTAACATTGAAGTAAGTTTTATCTCATTGAAAGAGGGAAATTGTAGTGCATTTTACCCGTTTAAAACACACACACACACACACACACACACACACACACACACACACACTTGGAAGAGTAGGTCATTGTGTGCCGGTGGGTACGGATGCCATATTTTACAAACTGCATACAGGCTGGAAAAAAAGCACACGAGTTTTTATTCCATTATTCTCGAAATAAAAGAATAAAAAATAAAATGATAAATAAACAAACACACACACACACACACACACACACACATACACGCATGCGGTGACGTCACACTAGGGAGACTTCAGAGGGTGTTGAACATTACGCTTTCTGTGGCTGGTGCTTTTAGTTTTTCTCACCTACTTTATTTTATAGGCTCCTTCTTGTACTCCCCCCCCCCCCCCCCCCCCCCCCCCCCCCCCCACCCCCACCCATTCGGAAACTGTAGTTCTCATTTGCTAAACTTTATAGA
>CM054136.1:75425175-75430175 GCA_028751875.1 Rapana venosa | reverse complement strand
ATCTGTTCCGCTTTTCGGAAGAGTAGGCCATTGTGTGCCCAAATTTGGGAACGGGTGACAAAATTTACTAACTGCATACACACGGGGACTGGATGTAAAAAAAGCACATGAGTGCTTATTCCATTATCCTCGATTTAAAAGAATAAATAAATCATCATCATCATTAACCATCACACCCAGTGGTGTGTAGGGCAGCAACAAAGCGCTTCCACTCCTGCCTATCCTGGGCCAACCTAGTCACTGATCCCCAAGAGTGCTGCATGGCCTTCATCTCACTTTCTACAGTCCTCCTCCACGTTGCTTTTGGTCTTCCTTTCTTTCTCCTTCCTTCTGGGGTCCAGTGCAATGCTGTTCTTGTGATTGACTGTGGGTCTCTTCGGAGGATGTGCCCAATCCACTTCCACCGTCGTCTGGTGATGATGGTTCCCATGTCTTCTTGCCTGTATCTCCGTAGTAGGTCTTCATTGGATATCTTCTCTGGCCAAAAGATCCGGAGTATTCTTCGGAGGCATATAAATAAATAGCACTAACACACACGCACGCACGCACGCTGCATGCGCTCGCACAGGGACGTTAGTTTACAGTGTCATCCCACACATTTTCAGGGGAGTGGAGTCGGTACTGATGTAAACTCCAAGGGGAAAAAAGTCCCCTCGAACGAGTTCCTCGGTGGTAGGCTCAAACCCTGGGCCGTCAGATCACGAGCTCAATGCTCTAACCACTAGGCTATTTATTTATATAACGCTATATCCACAGCAGAAAGGGTCTGTGGTTACAACAGAAGCAGTCGTATCATTTTGAAAACTTCAAAATGGCATTAAAAGATAAATAAACATATCACTGTCATTTTAAAACCAGAACAAAACATATCACTGTCATTTAAAACCAGAACAAAACATGATTATCACTGACATTTAAAACCAGAACAAAACATATCACTGACATTTTAAAACCAGAACAAAACATATCACTGTCATTTAAATCAAGAACAAAACATATCACTGTCATTTAAATCAAGAACAAAACATTTCGCTGTCATTTAAAACCAGAACAAAACATATCACTGTCATTTAAATCAAGAATAAAACATATCGCTGTCATTTAAATCAAGAACAAAACATTTCGCTGTCATTTAAATCAAGAACAAAACATTTCGCTGTCATTTAAATCAAGAATAAAACATATCGCTGTCATTTAAATCAAGAACAAACATATCACAGGCATTTAAAACAAGAACAAAACATATCACTGACATTTTAAAACCAGAACAAAATATATCACTGTCATTTAAAACAAGAACAAAACATATCACTGACATTTTAAAACCAGAACAAAACATATCACTGACATTTAAAACAAGAACAAAGTGCGTAAATTTCACTCTTAATTAACAGTGCCGCCCAGAAACCTGCTGAAACTGTAACCTGTCTCATTACGTAATGGCATTAGTACAGACGAACGAAAGGAATATTAAAGCCACATATCAAATTTTCGGGAGACACATTAGTCTCTTATAGGCTGGGTATCTGCGTGGGCTATAGCTCAGTGGTCAGAGCACTCGCTTTCCTCCAGCTAAGGTTAAGGAGCATCGAGCGTGGTTACCACTTGGATGGGTGACCGTTTACGCGCCTTGGCTTCAGTACAGTCCCCCAGTTCACCCAGCTGTAAATGGGTACCTGCCTCTTTAGGGTCAGGGATGGTAAAGCAGCGAGGGAGAGGAGATGGGCGCCGCCTTCAATATGCTGGCCCCTGGAGAAGCTGCGACCACATAGGTTATGGGACATCTTATCCTTTATCTTAGCTGTAGAACAAAATGACTTTGCCTTCTTGTAATCTTTTTTTTAAAAGAAGTTTGCATGTATATATTTTATCTATTTGTTTATTCCTTTATCTCGAAGATCATTTTCTTTTTACATCTAGTCCCCATGTGTATGTAGTTTTGTAAATGTTGTCACCAGTTCCCACCGGCACACAATGGCCTACTCTTCCGAAAAGCGGACAGGTTCTAACGTGTGCGCAAGATGTTCACGTGGGTAAGGTAGGCGTGTGTGAGTGCACGCGTCTGCATTTTTGTGCCTGCGCACAAACTTGTCTGTATGTATGCAGGCAGACATACGGATATGTGCGTGTGCGTGTGCATGTGCGTGCGCCTGCGTGTGTCCCCGCGCTGTGTGCGTGTGTCTCTGTATGTCAGCACACCTGCTATGTGAGTGGGTGGGTGGCTGACTGTGGACGTGGGCGTATGTGCGTGTGTGAAGTAGACGTGACAAAAGTAGAATGACATCACTTCAAAGTAATCTGATGGCTGCGTAAGTTGAGACAAACTGCTTTGACAGAAAGAGAGTTATCGCGCCACCATCTCTCTCTCTCTCTCTCTCTCTCCTCTCTCTCTCTCTCTCTCTCTCTCTCTCTCTCTTCTCTCTCTCTCCACCTTCTCTCTCTCTCTCTCTCTCTCTGTGCTTGGAAAGTGCGTGGGTCATTTTAATCACCGATCAGTATCGACAACTGATACACAAAATAGGCCACTGTTGCCAAACTGGGCACAAAACAGCCTCTCCGCCAGACGAGATAAAACTAATGGCCACATGGTCCACCCCGAATGTCACGAAGATCGAATGCTGAAAATAGTGCATGTCTTTGTTTTCAAAGGTAGCCCCCCCCCCCCCCCAGGCCACTCAGCAAAGTGGGTCTAGCCCTGTGATTAGCTGTTGTTTTTGTTGTGATTGACATCTGCATCCGCAAAAACAAAAAGTCCTCGAAGAATAATGAATGATGAATGAATGAATGAATGAATGAATGAATGAATGAAATAGAGTGACCAAATTCAAATTCTGCTCACTCTCGGTATTTTCACAATTAATTTTGAATTATATCTCCCCAAGAGCTGCACGAATTGTAGCAGGAATGGTGAAGCTCAAGACTATCTGGAAAGACCGAAACATCTCTCCCAGGACCAAGGTCAAGCTACTGCATGCATTGGTCATCTCCACATACCTGTATGAATGCGAATCCTGGACACTGAATGCAGATCTACAATGGAGGATCCAGGCTTTGGAGATGAGATGCCTCAGAAGACTCCTTGGCATTTCATACACGGACCACATTACCAACGAAGAAGTCCGACAAACCATCACCCAACAAGTAAAGCATTAAAAAGACCTGCTGACCACAGTCAAGAAAAGGAAGCTCTGATGATATGGACATGTGACAAGATCAGATGGGCTCTCCAAGACCATACTGCAAGGAACAGTGCAGGGGAAGAGAAGGCGAGGCAGGCCGAAGAGGAAATGGGCAGACAATATCATTGAATGGACCGGGAAGAGCTTCTCCACAACCCAGGCACTCGCCCACAACCGCCGCAAATAGAGCCAACTGGTGCAACGATCGTCACTGCAGTGCCCCTACGACCCTGGAGGAGGTTATGGGGGCAGATGAGATGAGACGAGATCTCCCCAACCCTATATGAAAAAGAAGAAGCTAATAATCAGCCAATGCCGAAGGGGCGGGGATAGCCTAGTGGTTAAAACATTGAGCTCATGATCTGACGACCAGGGTTCCAGTCACCACCCAGACACCCGTTTCAGCGGAGCTTTCCCCTGGAGTTATCATTATCATTACCCACTCCACTCCCCTGAAAGTCCTTGGGAGGGGACTATAAACCGAGGTTCCGCATGCAGAACATCTTGCGCACACCCGTTCTGCCTTTCGGAAGAATAGACCATCGCATGCCGGTAGGAGCATATGACAAAATTTCAAAAGCGCATTCACACTGCTATCGTGTTTAGAAAATCCTCCCTGAAGTCGGAATGCAGCTACCTAATGGTGGGTACATGGTTGCACTAGCACTATAGCACAGTCAACCCAGCCTTTCCACTAACACTATAGCATAGTCAACCCAGTCTTTCCACTAACACTATAGCATAGTCAACCCAGTCTTTCCACTAACACTATAGCATAGTCAACCCAGTCTTTCCACTAACACTATAGCATAGTCAACCCAGTCTTTCCACTAGCACTATAGCATAGTCGACCCAGTCTTTCCACTAACACTATAGCATAGTCAACCCATAGTCAACCCGATGAGATCGAAAAAAGCATGAAAGTGGGCAACAGTAAAAAGGCACACGACACCCTGAAGAAACTCACAAAACCACTTCAAACCAAATCATCAGTCATTGAAGACAGCTCCGGAAACCTCCTCACAGAAAGCTCAGCTGCATTGAATAGGTGGTCTGTGTACTGTCAAGAACTATACAACTACCCAATCCAACCTGACAAGAGCATAATAGAAGAGGAAGCAGCAACATCAAGAGTACCCTCGCCATTACCTATACTGAGGGAAGAAGTGGAAGAAGCCATCCGCAGTTTACCAGTAGGAAAGTCCCCAGGAGCAGACAACATACCAGCAGAGCTGCTCAAGCATGGTGGCTAAACAGTTATCACACATGTTACAGCTATCTGTCAGAAGATTTGGGAGACAAAACAGTGGCCAACAGAATGGACACAATCACTCATCATACCTCTGCCCAAGAAGGGGAATTTTACGCCAATGCCAAAACTATAGAACAATCAGCCTCATCAACCACGCCAGCAAGATCATGCTCAAAGTTATTTTGAATCGACTCAGAAGGAGCAGAAGAACACCTTGCAGAGGAACAAGCTGGGTTCAGGGCAGGCAGGAGCACAATCGACAGATTTTTAACTGCCACATCCTGATGGAAAAACTTCTTCAACATCAGAGAGACCTGTTCCACAACTTCATCGACTTCAAGAAGGCTTTCGACAGAGTATGGCACGAAGGCCTGTGGCAGGTCCTCAGAATGTTTGACATTGAAGATGGACTAGTGCAAACCATTCAAGCCTATACAACACCGCAAGCAGTGCAGTCCTTCTGAACAATCAGGTCGGAGACTACTTCAAAACCACAGTTGGGGTCCGACAAGGATGCCTGTTATCTCCAGTCCTGTTTAATCTGTTCTTGGAAAACATGAGATAGACCT
>CM054136.1:75397675-75417675 GCA_028751875.1 Rapana venosa | reverse complement strand
TATATAGCCATCGATATTGTGTGTCGTTATATAGCCATCGATAGTGTGTGTCGTTCAATAATTCTGCGCTCTTTTTTTCTGGAGGGAGCGGCCGGTAGGGCGGGTGGGGTGGGGGGGGGTGGGGGGCAGTGTTCTCTAGAGTTTCCTATCTGTGACGCTTGTTTTGGCGTCTGTGCTCAGCTCCTACTCAACTTGTTTGTTTGCTTTTGTTTGGAGGGTGGGGGGTTGTTTGGTTTCATGTTGTTGTTGTTTTGTTGTTGTTGTTGTTGTTGTCGTCGTTGTTCTTGTGTGTTGTTGTTGTTGTTGGTTGATGATGATGATGATGATGATTGTGATGATGATGATGATGATGATGACGACGACGACGACGACGACGATGACGACGATGACGATGACGACGTGATGATGCGACAAGGATAATGGTGGTGGTGGTGGTGGTGGTGGTGGTGGTGGTGGTGGTGGTGGTGGTGGTGGTGGTGGTGGTGATGATGACGATGATGATGATGATGTCCCGGAGGGCGGGGGGTGTATTGTATCCCGATGCTGCACCTTCCCCCACCAGGCAGACTTCTCGTGTCAAGCTGACCACACACACAGCCACACCCAGAGAGCTCACAGCCACACTCAGAATCACAGCTGCGCAGAAAGCCGCCCAAAGGCCACCGACTGAAGGACTCCCTGCCTCGCTACAGTGTCGGCCCTGCAGAGGTGGTACATTGTCAGCAGTCCTGCCCTGATCCAACGTGAGACCCACACACACTTTCTGCTCTGTTTACCCCAGAGGAGATGCCGGGGGCCTGTCAGTATAAACAGCACACCCACCTTCTGGAAATTCTGTACTAGGAATTCCCAATTTTCTATTCCTCTCTTTGTTTCTGTCTTGGGGTGGGTTTTCTTTCTGTCACCTGCTTCTTGTCCATGTTCTATGTTTTATGGTTCATTCTCCTGCTTTGCTTTCCAGAAAGACTTCAATTTCTCTCCCACGCCGAATTCGGGGGGATGTGCTGGGCCTGACTTGTCAGGCGCTTAACGGCAGCGCAACGCATTTTCCTTCATATGACAGACAACAGTAGTTGTCTGAGCGTTCAACGACAAAGAAGGAGAATGTCCGCTTATCTTTCTGCTGATAACGTAAAGAGGTTATCCCTGGAGCCAGATTGATACAAATCCCTTAAACCAACACTTTTCAACAAAACAAACAAAAACACACACAAAACTAACTAACAAAACAGATTTCAATGATTGTGATACACATCCATCACCACAGCCATAGAAATGAGGGGGGGAGCTTAAAACTGAGGCCATCAGCAGACCACAACTTTTTATTTTGGATTCTTCCTCGGCTAGAGTTCCAAAGTTCACCATTTTGCGTATGAGGGTGGTTTCCTATCATTAGGGTACCCACAGATCAGTGCAGAGAAGACCCAGTTGATGACAAATTGCGCCAATGGCATCAGCGCTACTATTTATTATTTATTTATTTATTCTTTTATATCGAGGATAATGGAATAAGCACTCATGTGCTTTTTTACATCCAGTCCCCGTGTGTATGCAGTTTTGTCAATTTTGTCATCTGTTTCCACCGGCACACAATGGCCTACTCTTCCGAAAAGCGGAACAGGATTTAACGTGTGCACCAGATGTTCTGCATGCGTTCGAACACGGTGCCTCGGTTTATAGTCTCATCCGAAGGATTTTAACACTCAGTTCGATTTTTTTGTCAAACTGTGAAGAAAGGGCGAGGCTGGGAATCGAACCCAGAACCTCACGGTTTACTTGTTGGCAGGCGAACGTCTTAACCATCCTGCCACCTTCCTTCCTAACATTATTAGAGACACTAAAAACATTTGAGACATTCCATCGCTTTAAATACCCAGGAGCTGGTGACAAAATAGTACCAATGGCATCATCAGCACTAACATTATCATAGACAATAAGAAAATTGAGACCGTCCACAGCTTAAAGTATCTAGGAGCTGTATAGTATCAGATGACGGAACAAAACCTGAAGATTTCTCCAGGATAGCCCAGACCAAAGATGCAATGACCAAAGTTAAAGTCCTCTGGAACGACAAAAGCATCGCATAAGATCATCGCAGCTACTGGCATATCCCGGAAATTTGAAGATTATTTTGTTTACTCTATGGCGCCCATTAAGTGGTCTTTGCAATTACTATTGGCTACTCTGAGAGGGGATATCTCAGTGGTCAGAGCACTTGCTTTCCCCAAACTTAGGTTAGTAGCAGGGTCGGTAGGGGAAAATTTCATTGGATCATGCAACTTTGGGTAGTATATTGCGCAAGAGGAATAATTTCTATCTGAAAGAGCATGATATCGTTGGTACGCAACGTCACTATAAGCAGCATTGAGCGTGGTTACCAAGTGAACGGGTGACCGTTTGCGTCCCTTGGCTTCAGTACAGTCCTCCAATTCACCCAGCTGTAAATGGGTACCTGTCCTTTTTAGGGTCAGGGAAAGTAAAGCAGCGAGAGAGAGGAGATGGGCGCCGCCCTCAATATTCTGGCCCCCAGAGAAACTGAAGTATTTGACATCTCACTCGCCAACCAGCGCATAGGTTATGGGACACCTTGACCTTTTTACACTTTGCTCTGCTTAAGGAGAGAGAAATACAATTCTTTTATTGAGAAGAGGGGATGAATGGTGTTGGTTGATTGTGTTTTGTGTTGTGGTGAGCGGTTGTTTTGGTGGGGAGGGAGTGGGGTGGAGGTCTGGGTTTGTTGCTGTTGGTAGGGGTAGGGGTAAAGGGTTATTGTTGCTTGTTCTCCTTTAAAAAAAAAACAACTAGGGGGTTGGTTTGTTTCTTTGTATGTTCGTTTTATATCTTTTTATGTTTGGTTTGGTGAACATAGTTGAAACTGAGAAAAACACTGAAGTGTGGAGCGATGTATCCACCACTACTTGCCAAGAAGCTGACGGTTCACTCACAGGACTTCGAGAGAAACGTAGAGACAACGTACGTGTTCCTGTTTGCTGCTTATTTTTCAGCAGCATCCATATGACTATGCAGGCCCTACCTAGGCACACATTCTCATGCCCGAACATACTGGCAAATGTGCGCTCACGCACGCACATGTTTGTAGGCATGCACGTATTATACACTTGAGAGAAGGAGAATGGCCCGAGGAAGAGGAGGGACCAAAAGAAAAACTAAAAAACAACAAAAGAAGATTTTCAGGCACTCAAAAAGAGATATTCAGCATGCACACGCTGATGTTTTGCATTCTCATACACACATACTACATCATACATACATACACACATACATACATACATACATACTATCATACATACATACATCATTCATACTATCATACATACATACATACATACATACATACATATACACACACATGTATATGTGTGTGTGCTATATAAATTCCATACATTATTATTATTATTATTATTATTATTATTATGACATACATACACACACACTCTTTCACACACATCATCACACATGCGCGCGCGCGCACACACATACATACACACACGCAGCACGCGCACACAAAGACACACCGCGCGCACACGCGCACACACGCAGCACGGGCACCAGAAGAGAGAGAAAACCCCTTTAAGTGAAGAGACGTTAAATTAGAGAGACATACAGACAGACAGACATATAGACAGATAGACATGCAAACAGAGACAGAGAGTAGAAACTGCAAAATAAACGACACATTGCACAACTTCTTTTTTCTTTTTATACCAACGAGACCTTAAACTTTTTCTTTTGGTGAGGTTGTTTTTTTCATGACGTCAAAGAAATCCACACCCGACCTTGGGGTTGTGCGTGCGTGCGTGCGTGTGTGTGTGTGGTGTGTGTGTGTGTGTGTGTGTTACGCGTTTTGTGTGTGTGTGTTGTGTGTGTGTTGGTGTGTGTGTGTGTGTGTGTGTCTGTACGTGTGTGTGTGTGTGTCTGTACGTGTGTGTGTGTGTGTGTGTGTGTGTGTGTGTGTGTGTGTGTGTGTGTGTGTGTGTGTGTGTGTGTGTGTGTGTGATGTGTGTAATTTTGTGTACATGCGTTGATACTCTTATTTTGTTTTTGTGTTGTTCCTCTTTGACTTTTTTTCCTTAAAATCTTCTTCATTTTTTTGTGTGTCAGGTTTGTTGTGTCTACACCATGTCTGCAACAACGCTAGCATTTTCAATCTTCACGCCAAGAGAGAGAAGAGAGAGAGAGAGAGAGAGAGAGAGAGAGAGAGAGAGAGAGAGAGAGAGAGAGAGAGAGAGAGAGAGAGAGAGAGTGCAATATTTCACCCACAGAAAAAATAACTACAAGAAAGAAACAAAAACCAACCACCACCACCCAACAGTCTTCTGTCTGTCTCACCTCAGACAACATGGTGGCTTTTCACACCTCAGTCGGCACGTCAGCACCGAGAAGGGAGGTAATTCCCGTGGCCTAACTGAGAGTGATCTTCCCTTTGGCTGCCAAATCTCTGGCAGACCCTGAAGGCTTAACGTGCTAGCAGCACTAGTAGGGGTTGGTGTTTGGGGGTTTTTGTTTGGTTTTTTGGAAGAGGTCTTTTAGTACGGAACTTTCTCCGCTACGCAGCTTTTCTGAAGTAAAAGAAAGATCCAATAAATGAAGGAAAGAAGGAAGGATGGAAGGAAGGAAAGAAGATCTTTCAGTGGCTGGTGACAGGATGAAAGATGAACAAAAGGGTTTTTTAAATATCTGAATTTTCAATCTTTGTGGTGGAGAATTATATCCCCCCTCCCACCCCCTCAGTGCCGCATAGATATGGCAAGTCAAGTCATGTTCGGCCTTTATTTTCCCACGTCCCATTGTTGCTTTAAGCGCAGACTTCATGAAAGATTGTTGTGTGAGTGAGTGAGTGATAGAGACAGACAGACAGACAGACATAGACATAGACAAAGAGAGAGAGAGAGAGAGAGAGAGAGAGAGAGAGAGAGAGAGAGAGAGAGAGAGAGAGAGAGAGGAGAGAGAGAGAGAGAGAATGTGTTAAATTATTCATTGCGTATGTAAGCATTGCATAAAAGTGATGGTTAGAAGATTTATATTTCCTGTCTTCATAACATTGATTGCTATCAACAAGAAAAAGAATAATCAATTAAATTCTCTGTCTTATATGCGTTAAACATCAAATTGGTACTGGAAACGCAAAAAGATGAGAGATTTTTTTAAGTTAGCTATAATGCAAAATTGTGCATACGATCTGTGAACACAAAATTCTCAATAATCTTGTACTTGATTGCATTCTGAAGATTGCTTTCTTATGTCCCGATCAGTGTATTAACCTCGGCTTTGCCTATAGTATACACATGATAAAACTTGGAAAATGTGTACAGACATTTCTATACAGTGAATGAAATGTTACTGTGGTGATGTGATTCTGTGTGAATAAATAAATGTTAGCTGATACACACAAGAAAACTTAGAAAAGGAGCCCAAGACCTGAATCTGAACAGCTCACAATCAGTTGATTAATTTATTGATCGTGCTATTCACAGGCAACGTTATTCATTGTGAAGTGCACGCGAGCAAAATAAGCTGAAAATGTATGTATCATAATTATGTAAGCCTTACATGTTTCTCACTGTGTTTTTATGACTGCAAAACAGGTTTCGTTCAGTGGAGCACAATAAAAACATTTTATCTGGTTTGATTTGATTTTGATTCGAAGTGCCTTGTTGTCATGACTCATCTTCTCTTGTGGTCTTGTTTTAATTAAATGTTGTTTGGACTTTTTTTTTTATTGTTGACTTGTTTTAACGCCATGTTTAGTTGGTGTTTATGTATATCTTGATAGTATTGATACGCACCATCACCAACACCCCTACAAAAAGTAATAAAACTGACTTCTTTTAACGCCGAGTTTCATGGACTTGTAGGTATATCATGAGAGTACCCACCACCACCACCACCACCCACCCACCAAAAAAAAAATAGCAAAACAAAACCAACCACTACCAACAACAACAAAATTCCAGGATAAGAAGACAAAATGTGTTTTTTTAAAACCCTAGTCGTTTTCTCTAGAATCTTGTCACTCGTGGGCTTAGCTTTCTGAAGCAGAATTTCTCCATGGAATAAAAACAACTCAGCGACAGCACGACAGGATAAGAGTAGCAATGACATTGAGCCAAACGTTATACCCTTTTACCAGGACACTGGCCTTCACTTCACCCAGTTCTTCATGCAAGCTGTTTTTTGCCAACGTCCTCTGAAGGTAGTACTGAAGAATGCACGGTAAAACCTCATCCAGACATCTCAATGTGACTCAACAACCAGTCATCTATCATTCTTCATCCCCCTCCCAAAGAAAATCGGTCAACACGCAACGAGAGAAACGACCTTCCTGTGAGAGACAGAGGCTTAAGCATTGGGGCAAGGAATCCTCTTCAGGCTGATCATCTAGCCGTGCCGGTGATACTGTGGAAGTGCACTTGCTTTGAGACTAGATCTACTTGATAGGGCTGTTCTGTGGGCCTCCTGTCATCATGATATATCCCTGCGTCAACTGAACCCTCGAGAGATACAGATCCTTTGCAGTGTTGATCAGGTAGTTTGAGCAACACTCTCAAAATTGTGGATATAACGTGGATGAAGTTCGACTGTGTTGATGCCATTGTTCTTATGAGCCCATAGCAAATTCACACTTAGTAGGAGCTGGCTAGAGTCAGAAAAAGAACCTTATGACTCTTATGGGATTTGAACGTGTGACCTTCCAACCAGGGACCCACAGCGCTAACCACTGCGCCATGGTGGCTGGTGTGTGTGTGTGTGTGTGTGTGTGTTTTATATAGGCCTATGTGCGTAAAGAAAAAAGTCTCCGTTCACACCAAAGAACCTCACTCAAATCAACATCTGTGTAGAGCTCACGGGTATGCTGCAAAACCTTAAGCTGCTATCACACGCCAAGTTTTCTACAGTCCCCCTACATCCTCATGCTTGAGTCTAGTGGAGGGAGGCCAGATCCACCGATGCCATATTAGTCACTTAATAATAATAATAAATGGAATTTATATAGCGCTATGTCTTGCAAAAAACAAACCAAAGCGCTTTCTTTCATCCTACTCATTCACATGCAGCCAGTTACAATGAAATTCAAATGTATACCACACACGCTCGCACGCACGCACGCACATACACACACACTCACGCACACACATCAAGGTTGTACACTCCGCAGGGTGATGGGGTTTGGGCTGTTGAGGGCAGGACAAAAATGAAGAGGGGAGAATCTTAGGTTTGAAATAAATGTGTCTTGAGGCTGGATTTAAAAGCGTCATAAGAAGGCTTTGACGAAGGGAGAGAGAGAGGTTATTCCAGATCACCGGACCAGAAACAGAGAAAGAGCGATGGCCAACGGTGGACTGGTTGAATGTAGGTATTCTTAAGCACAAGGTGTCTGCAGCAGAACGGAGGGAACGAGAAGGAGTGTACAAGTCCTTGCTACTTGTACTTGCTCTCAGCTTATGCACCCGAGCTATCTCCGGCCACTGTTCATACTGATGACAATTCTCTGTTTAGCTTTTCTTTGCAATGCATCTGGCAAGTAGTTTTGGAAGAAATGGGTGAAATGTGCTGTTTGGCTACAAAGTTTGGCGGATTATTCTGTTTGGCGGAATACATGCCATTGGTTATTAAGTTTTGGTAGAATATGCCGGGATAGCTCAGTGGTCGGAGCACTCGCTTTCCCCTAGCCAAGTTAAGCAGCGTCGAGCGTGGTTACCAGTTGGATGGGTGACCGTTTGCGCGCCTTGGCTTCAGTACAGTTCCCCCAGTTCACCCAGCTGTAAATGGGTACCTGCCCTCTTTAGGGTCAGGGAAGGTAAAGCAGCGAGGGAGAGGAGATGGGCGCCGCCCTCAATATGCTGGCCCTAGAGAAGTGAGGTCTCTGACGCCTCGCTCCCCTACGACCTTATAGGTTATGGGACTCCTTTACCTATCCTTTACTAGAATATGCCATTGGCAATAGGTTATCAGCTTTTGGCGGAATGTGTCATTGGCAATAGGTTATCAGCTTTTGGCGGAATGTGTCATTGGCAATAGGTTATCAGCTTTTGGTGGAATATGCCATTGGCAATAGGTTATCAGCTTTTGGTGGAATATGCCATTGGCAATAGGTTATCAGCTTTTGGTGGAAATATGCCATTGGCTAGAACGTTTTGGTGGAGTACGCTGTTTGGTTGGTAGTTGTGGTGGAATATGCTACTTGGTTCAGAGTTTCAGTGGAATTTCCTGTTAGGCTGGTAGTTTGGGGGGGGAGGAATATGCTGTTTGGTTGGAAGTTGTGATGGATGGAATATGCTGTTTGGTTGGAAGTTTTGATGGATGGAATATGCTGTTTGGTTGGAAGTTTTGATGGATGAAATATGCTGTTTGGTTGGAAGTTTTGATGGATGGAATATGCTGTTTGGTTGGAAGTTTTGATGGATGGAATATGCTGTTTGGTTGGAAGTTTTGATGGATGGAATATGCTGTTTGGTTGGAAGTTTTGATGGATGGAATATGCTGTTTGGTTGGAAGTTTTGATGGATGGAATATGCTGTTTGGTTGGAAGTTTTGATGGATGGAATATGCTGTTTGGTTAGAAGTTGTGATAGATGGAATATGCTGTTTGGTTGGAAGTTGTGGTGAATGGAATATGCTGTTTGGTTGGAAGTTGTGATGGATGGAATATGCTGTTTGGTTGGAAGTTGTGATGGATGGAATATGCTGTTTGACCGTAATGTTCACGGAATTCCTCTCAGAGAGATTTGTTGTTGGTTTTGGACTACCTGGTCATTAATGTGCTATAACATTCTCATTCCCAAAGTAAAGTGGTAAGGACACAGTTCTGGTCTAATGTCATCTCGAGGTTCGTGTTGTACCGGGAGGACCTTGCGTCTGGTCTTTTATTTAACTTCTTCGTCGAACGTTCAGACAGCAACTATTGTTGCCTTGTCATATGAACGAAAATCCGTTGCGCTGCCGTTAAGCACCTGACAAGTCATGCCCAGCACATCCGACTCAGCGTGGGAGAGAATTGTTATCTTTTAAGTCTTTCTAACAAAACAAAAAGGCAGGAGAATAGACTAAAAAGGCAGAGAATAGACAAGAAGAAGGAGGTTACAGGAAGAAAAGGAACAAGGCAGCAACAAAGAGGAGGGAAAGAAAAGAAGGAAGTCATAGCACAGAATTTCCAGAAAGTCTGAGTGTTATTTATATCAACAGGCCCACGATATCCCCTTTGAGGGAGGGGAGGGGGGCGGTATTTTAAATGCAGGATTTGGGTATGACTTTTTTTTGTTCATCATCGTATCTGTCAGTGCTGCAAAGGCAGGTAAGTCTCTTTTTAGTTGTAGAGAAGTCTTTCAATGTCACTGGAAAAGATGAAGGGCTTGGGATGTTTACTGCGTGTAAGTGTATAATATATGGAATGCCTGGCATGAATGTTACGAAAGAGATAAGAAAGGGTGGTGATGGTGATGGTGGAAAATGTTTTTGTTTTATTACAATCCTGTTTATTCTGGTCACACGTCCCACGCACATTTGGACCGGCCAAGACTGTCCTACAGGGAACAGGACAAGGAGGGAGACGAAGAGGCAGACAGAGAACACGATGGGAAGACAACATCAGAGGGTGGAGGACTGGCCTTGAGTGGAACAATTTGCAGAGGACCACAGGGAGTGGAGGAAGCTGGTAGCAAAATCTTCATTGGTGCCCCTACTACCGTCCATGGGTCTGAGGGTTTGGTGAGGTAAGGTGAGGATTCTAGTCAGTTGTGTGTGTGCGTGCGTGTGTCTGTGTGTGTGTGTGTGTGTGTGTGTGTGTGTGTGTGTGTGTGTGTGTGTGTGTGTGTGTGTGTGTGTGTGTGTGTGTGTGTGTGTGTGTGTGTGTGTGTGTTTTCCTCGGGAAGAGCCCTGAGGTTCACCAAAGTTTAGATTTTTTCGTATACATCTCCCCTCACCACCACCACTATCACTATTAAGGTAGCCGCATTCCGACTTTGGGGATATTACTTTTTTTTTTTTTGTTCCGAGGTTAGACCTCCGAGGTTCACCAATGGTGAGATATTTTGCTGATGTGACCGTTTTTGCCTACCGTGAAGGTAGCTGCATAATAACTTCGGGGTATATTGCAGTTCTGTGTTTTTGCTTTTAAAGTGTGTTTTCTACAGTCACTGTAATAAATATGACACTGCAATAGTTTGTTTTATATTCTTCTCTTTCTCCGTCTTTGACTGTGCCTGTGAATGGCTCTGTCTCATTGTCTGTCTGTCTGTCTGTCTGTCTCTCTTTATCTATCTATCTACCTATCTGTCTATCTATCTATCTGTCTATCTATCTATCTGCCTATCTATCTGTATGGTTCTCGGCCTGTCTGTCTGTTAGTGCATGTGTGTCTGCGCACAATATCGTGGAACAAGTCCTGCAACATGATTATCCAGATTGAGATCCCCAAAACATGATAACGACACACACACACACACACACACACACACACACACCACAACACAACACACACAAACACAACACAAACACAGCACAACACACACACACACACACAACACAAACACAAACACACACACACACACAACACAACACACACACACAACACAACACACACACACAACACAACACAACACACACACAAAACAGCCCCCACCCACCACCCACCCCCAGAGAAAAACAAAAGTGCGCGTGTGCACCAGTCACTCTCTAAAACTGCACACAAACCCAGCCAAGCTAATCCCCCACCCCACCCCCCAACCACCACCAACCACCACCACCACCTACAACACCACTCCACTTACACCAACAAACACCACCTACAACACCAACAAGGAAAACAAAAGGTGTGGGCTGCGGTTAGGGTGGGGAAAAAAGGAGAACCCTCATAAACCTGAATCCAGGTCGACTAGCGTAGGCGTTGGCGTAGGCGTTGGCGTAGGCGTGGCGGTGTGGGCAGTTATCCTGGCGAGATAGGGGTGGATAGATAGATAGATAGACATCATCATGGCAGCTGGTGGCTGTCTGCACGGGCACTTTGGGGCCAGCCACGCCATTAGCGGCTTGGGCAGGCCTCCCCCGCTCCCTACTGGGGCCTCGTTACGGCAATCTCCTTGGTCTCTTTAGGCTAGTGGGATCTGGCACAATAACGGGTTTTCGTTTCCCAGAAACTGATGCTTGCCTGGCCTGGTCTGGCCTGGTCTGTTTGCCTGCCTGCCTGCCTGCCTGCCTCCCATCAGCCTGGGAGCTGTGCTAAAGTGACCAGATTTTGTGGGCAGCCTTGTTGTTGTTGTTGTTGTTGTTGTTGGCTTGGTGGTTATTTTGAGCGTGTCTTTTTTTTTTTTTTTGCTTGGTAAATCTGCCCTGCTTCTCCCTTCTCTCTTCTCTCTTGTCTTTTCTTGATTTGTGTTTACTAGTTGTGTACTGTTATAGAAGGCTGGATGTTTTTGTTTGTTTTTTTTAAAAAGAAGGCAATTGTCATACTTATTCCTTCACCTTCTGAAAATAAACTTCAATCAATCAATCAATCTTGTCTTGTCTTCTCTTCTCTTCTCTCTTCTCTCCTGGTCTCTTTTCTTCCCTTCTCTTCTCTTCTCTTCCCTGCTCTTCCCCAGGGTGAGTCTGCAACAGGCAAGGTGAGATCATCCTTCTGTCTTTGGTTTTTTTCTTTGGGGGGTGGGGGTGGCTTGCAGGGGTGGAGGTGAGGGTGGGGATGGGTGGTGGGTGGGGTGAGTTGGTGGGGTATAAACAAAACAAATCAAAAAGACAGAAGGAAAGTAAGCACCAGAGACAATAAGGATCATCACACCATACGGAAGAAACTCTTTTCTTTTTTCTGTCTCTAATGCTTAGTTCGTGTTTGTTTTGTGAGACTTTTGCCTTTTGTATTGTATTTTGTTGTGTTCTAATGTGTTGTGTTGTGTTATATTGTATTGTATTGTATTGGGGTGGTGCGGTGTGGTGTGCTGTGTTGAGGTGTGGTGTGGTGTGTTGTATTGCGTTGCATTGCACTGTATTGTATTGTATTGTATTGTATTGTATTGTATTGTTCATCCTTGTCAGTGATCAGCTCGTTCTTCCAACAACCTTTTTCATCTCTTACCATCATGAAGTATTCTTTTCCATCACCAGAATCTTCCACTTTTGTCGCCTCTGCGTCACCTCCAAGTAGCAGCCATGTGAATAATAATTCATGACTGCCTTTTAAGATTTGTGTTCCAAATTCCAAATTTTATCGGCCAAGGCCAGTCAACATGTCATACTGAAACTTTCTTGAGTTCGGTTAACAGTTTTGCGTGTCCAATCCAATCCAGTCTTGTTTATAGCTCCGCCGACCACAAAGGCCATAGAATTATTAGGCCTGTCATCTCGTAAAATTTTAAATCTCATATTCAAACTGTGCAATTGTATGCAGATTAAAACAGAATATAAAATAATTCTACTGTCCTTCCTTGTATCAGCGCCCTGGCCAACCATAAGGGTCAACGCAGGACAGTCACCACGTCGTGTTGCAGGTTCCTGTGTGAAGGCTAAAACTACGGCATCAAATATCAAGAATCTTCTGAACTTCTGCACAAATAAGCTTTGAGAGAGGGTGATGACGTTTTCTAGTGTGCTGATGTCGGTCTATCTGTCACCTTAAGAGAGGAGCTCACATTTCTTAGGGAGCAGAAATATATATATCGCCTTGAGAGAGGGGCTGACATTTCCTAGAGTGCAGAAACATATATATCGCCTTGAGAAAGTGGGTGACATTTCCTAGAGTGCAGAAACATATATATCGCCTTGAGAAAGTGGATGACATTTCCTAGTGTGCAGAAACATATATATATATATATATATATATATATATATATATATATATATATATATATATATCGCCTTGAGAAAGTGGATGACATTTCCTAGTTTGCAGAAACATATATATCGCCTTGAGAGAGGGGATGACATTTCCTAGTGTGCAGAAACATATATATATATCGCCTTGAGAAAGTGGATGACATTTCCTAGTTTGCAGAAACATATATATCGCCTTGAGAGAGGGGCTGACATTTCCTAGAGTGCAGAAACATATATATCGCCTTGAGAGAGGGGATGACATTTCCTAGAGTGCAGAAACATATATATCGCCTTGAGAGAGGGGATGACATTTCCTAGAGTACGGAAACATATATATCGCCTTGAGAGAGGGGATGACATTTCCTAGAGTACGGAAACATATATATCGCCTTGAGAGAGGGGTTGACATTTCCTAGAGTACGGAAACATATATATCGCCTTGAGAGAGGGGTTGACATTTCCTAGAGTGCAGAATCATATATATCGCCTTGAGAGAGGATGACATTTCCTAGTATGCAGAAGTCTGTCTTCCAAAGCCAGGCTCCGTGAATGTTCTGTAATGCAGTCAGAGCTTTTCCTACAGAAAAAAACGCCTGATGGCAAGTTCTGAAGGCAGGGATTGAGGACAGTAGTACGCACTGGCAAACGAGCTGTGGTGGTTCACCATTAAAACATTATTATTCTTCATACCTCTTCTTCTTCTCCATGTAAC
Source organism: Rapana venosa (assembly GCA_028751875.1). Taxonomy (NCBI): domain Eukaryota; kingdom Metazoa; phylum Mollusca; class Gastropoda; order Neogastropoda; family Muricidae; genus Rapana; species Rapana venosa. Next base: position 75,404,141 of record CM054136.1, on the reverse strand, counting down.
GCTCAGACAGCAACTATTGTTGTCTGTCATATGAGCAAAAATGTGTTGCCCTGCCGTTAATTAAGCGCCTGACAAGTCAGGTCCAGAGTATGCGTCTTGGACGTGGCCAATCCAATCCTGTTGTTCATAGCCCCGCTGACCACAGAGGCCACATCAGGGATATCACCTCGTAAAATTTTAAATCTCAGATTTAAAATGTGCAGCTATATATAGATTAAAACAGGGTATAAAACCAACTCTACTGTCGTTCCTTGTAGCAACGCCCTGGCCAACCATAAGGGTTAACCCAGGACGGGCACCGCGTTGTGGGAAAAACCACATTAGCCACACATAAAATGAGATAAAACCAAAACCAGATTCCTTAAAACGACCCGTTCTTAAGTGACTAACTGTTAACAATTTCACTCATATCAGACGGAAAAAGCCCGATTCTCTCAGGAAGTTGAAAAATGTTGTCCTTTGAAACAACAGGAAAAATGATATTTAGGGTGTCTGCAGTAAAATGCTTCCCTCCTAATATCGTGGACTTTGGCGTGGGAGAGCATTGTTCTCTGTTAAGTCTTTGTGAGGAAAAGGCAGGAAAATGGACCAAGTCTGCAGAAAATAGACAAGAAGGAGGTGACGGGAAGACAAGGAATAAGGCAGAAACCATGAGAGGGATAGAAAAGAGGGAATTCCTAGCACAGCTGTCCCCTAAGGAGGTGATGCTATTTTTATTGACAGGCCCAACCGGCATCTCCACAGGGGACTTCATAGTCATGTAGCCTACCTTCCCACGCCGAAGTCGTAAGGGCTGGGCCTGCCTCGTCAGGCGCTTAACGGCAGCACAACGCATTTTCGCTCATATGACAGACAACAATAGTTGCTGTCTGAGCGTCCAACGAAGAAGGAGAAGAATTATTGCCATGCTTTTTAATATGATCTTGAGATTATTCTCACCCCTGACGAGCCTCTCTCTCTCTCCTCTCTCTCTCTCTCTCTCTCTCTCCCTCCTCTCTCCCTCCCTCTTTCTCTCTCTCTCTCTCTCTCTCTCCTCTCTCTCTCTCTCTCTCTCTTTACTGTCTTGTCTCTCTGGCCAGATGAAATAACCACCACAATGTATACCAGTAACCTTTGAAAAATAAAGATCTCTCTCTTTCTCCCTCTCCCAATCCCTCTCTCTCTCTCTCTCTCTCTCTCTCACTCTCTCTCTCTCTCTCTCACTGTCTCTGTCTCTCTCTCTCTCTTTTCTCTTTTCTCTCTCTCTTTTCCGCTCTCTCTCTCTCTCTCTCGCTCTCTTATCTCTCTCTGTCTCTCTCTCTCTGGTCTCTCTCTCTCTGTCTCTCTCTCTCTACTCCTCTCCCTCTCTCTCCTCCCCTCTCTCTCTCTCTCTCTCTCTCTCTCTCTCTCTCTCTCTCTGGCCAGAAGAAATAACTATGTACAATGTTTACCTGTAACCTTTGAAAAATAAAAATCTCTCTCTTTCTCCCTCTCTCTCTTTCTCGCTCTCCAATCTCACCCCCCACCCTCTCTCTCTCTCTCTCTCTCTCTCTCTCTCTCTCTCTCTCTCCTCTCTCTCTCTCTCTCTCTCTCTCCTAGCCAGAAGAAATAACTATGTACAATGTTTACCTGTAACCTTTGACAAATAAAGATTCTCTCTCTTTCTCCCGCTCTCTCTCTCTCTCTCTCTCTCTCTCTCTCTCCTCTCTCTCTCTCTCTCTCTCTCTCTCTCTCTCGCTCTCTCTCTCTCTCTGGCCAGAAGAAATAACTATGTACAATGTTTACCTGTAACCTTTGACAAATAAAGATCTCTCTCTTCTCTCCTCTCTCTCTCTCTCTCTCTCTCTCCTCTCTCTCTCTCCTCTCTCTCTCTCATCTCTCTCTCTCCTCTCTCTCTCTCTCTCTGGCCAGAAGAAATAACTATGTACAATGTTTACCTGTAACCTTTGAAAAATAAAGATCTCTCTCTTTCTCCCTCTCTCTCTTTCTCGCTCTCCAATCTCACCCCACACCCTCTCTCTCTCTCCTCTCTCTCTCTCTGGCCATAAGAAATAACTATGTACAATGCTTACCTGTAACCTTTGACAATAAAGATCATTCTCTATTTCTCTCTCTATCTCTCTATCTCTCTCTCTTTTCCTGTCTCCTCTCCCCTCCTTCCCTCCCTCTTTTTCCCCTCCTTCCCTCCCTCCCTCCCCCCTCTCTCTCTCCACCCCCTCTCCTCTCTTTCTCTCACTCACTCATTCACTCACACTCCTACAGTTCACATCCCATTACAAGCTTTGAAGCCAGTCCCCTTGCTGGCAGGTACACATCGTCTGCTCACTGAGCTGAGAGACTTTAAGATCCTCCCCCCTGGCCCATCAAGAGGGTCCCTCAAAGGCAGCCACACACACACACACACACGCACGCACGCACGCACACACGCGCGTGCGCACAGAGAGAGAGAGACAGAGAGAGGGAGAGAGAGAGAGCACGCGCACACACACACTACACACACACTACACTCTCTCTCTCTCTCTCTCTCTCTCACTCACTCTCGGCACACACACACATACACAGAGAGACAAAAGAAAGAAAAGGGTGGAGAGAGAGAGAAGAAAGAAAAAAGGTGGGAGAGAGAGAGACAAAAGAAAGAAAAAGGGTGGAGAGAGAGAGAAGAAAGAAAAAAGGTGGGAGAGAGAGAGAAGAAAGAGAAAGGGTGGAGAGAGAGAGAAGAAAGAAAAAAGGTGGGAGAGAGAGAGAAGAAAGAGAAAGGGTGGAGAGAGAGAGAGAAGAAAGAGAAAGGGTGGGGAGAGAGAGAGAGAGAGAGAGAGAGAGAGAGAGAGAAGAAAGAAAAAGGGTGGAGAGAGAGAGAAGAAAGAAAAAAGTGGGAAGAGAGAGAAAAAAGAGAAAGGGTGGGGAGGAGAGAGAAAAGAGAGGAGAGGAGAGAAGAGAAGAGAGAGAGAGGAGAGGAGAGAGAGAGAGAGGAAGAAAGAAAAAGGGTGGGGAGAGAGGAGAGAAGAAAGAAAGAAAAAGGGTGGGGAGAGAGAGAGAAAAGAAGAAAAAGGGTGGGAAGAGAGAGAGAAGAAAGAGAAAGGGTGGGGAGAGAGAGAGAGAGAGAGAGAGAGAGGAGAGAGAGGAGAGAGAGAGAGAGAGAGAAGAAAGAAAAAGGGTGGGGAGAGAGGGGGGAAAGAAAGAAAGAAAAAGGGTGGGGGAGAGAGAGAGAGAGAAGAAGGAAAAGGGTGGAGGGAGAGAGAGGAGAGAGAGAGAGAGAGAGAGAGAGAGAGAGAGAGAGAGAGAGAGAGAGAGAGAGAGAGAGAAGAAGAAAAACGTGGAGGGTGAGAGAGAGAGAGAGAAGAAAGAAAAAGGGTAGAGGGAGAGAGAGAGAGAAGAAAGAGAAAGGGTGGGAGAGAAAGAGAGAGAGAGAGAGAGAGAGAGAGAGAGAGAAGAAAGAAAAAGGGTGGAGAGAGAAGAGAGAGAGAGAGAGAGAGAGAGAGAGAGAGAAGAGAAAGAAGAAAAAGGGTGGGGAAAGAGAGAAGAAGAGAAGAAGAAGAAGAAGAAGAAGGGAAGGAAAGAAGAGAGAAGAAAGAAAGAAAAAAGGTGGGGAGAACGAGAGGAGAGAGAGAGAGAGAGAGAGAGAGAGAGAGAGAGAGAGAGAGAGAGAGAGAGAGAGAGAGGAGAAGAAAGAAAAAGGCTGGGGAGAGAGAGAAAGGGAGAGAGGGAGAAACCTGAAAAGGAACATGATGGGTACTTCCGCAGCCACCCTCTATTCTTCACTGTTTGCAAAGGGCCAGACACATTTATGGTAGATCAAGTGATTCATTATCAGACCGGAGACAAAACGGGGCAGACGGACAAAGAGAGGGATTAGAGTGAAGGGATGGTGGTACAGGTTTGTGAAAGAAACCTTAAAAAACACACAAACGAAAAACGAAAAACTCACTATTTGGATACAGACAGGGGGGGTGGGGGGGGATATGGGGGGGGGGGGGGGGGGTGTCAAGGTGGACAAATTAATGGAGAGAAAGAAGAGGTGAAGGGAGAGGAGGAGGAGAGAGAGAGAGAGAGAGAGGAGAGAGAGAGAGAGAGAGAGAGAGAGAGAGAGAGAGAGAGAGAACATGAACTCGAATATTTTAATGAGGGTAATTGGATAAGCCAGAGGCTTCTTTACTCCAGGCCCTCATGGGGAAAAAAGTGAGAGAGAGAGAGAGAGAGAGAGAGAGAGAGAGAGACATTATTATTATCATTATATGAGCGCAAGATTCAGCGCTATATAAATTCCGTACATTATTATTATATTTCGAGGATAATGGAATTAGTAATTATGTGCTTTTTTCATCCGATTCCCGTATGTATCCAGTTTTGTAAATTTTGTTATCCGTTCCCGCCGGCGCACAATGGCCTACTCTACCGAAAAGCAGAACGGGTTTTAATGTGTGCGCAAGATGTTCTACGTGTGTTTGCACACGGGACCTTGGTTTGGGAGAGAGAGAGAGAGAGGAGAGAGAGAGAGAGAGAGAGAGAGAGAGAGAGAGAGAGAGAGTCAGACAGACAGACAGAGAACTCAGAACTCTGAACTCTGAAATTGTTTAATGTACGTCGGGCTTAGGCCACAATACACTTTGAGGGGCAAAAATGGAAGAGGCAAAGAAAATGAAGTATAATTTCTCATAAACTTTGGTAGAACTTTGGCACAATACCTTGGCGTGCACTCAAAACTGGATACTCTTGAATATATGCATATTCCAAAATCATGACTAAATAAAGGCTGACGTAGGCCAGAAAGACAGGCAGACAGACAGACAGAGATTGATTGATTGATTGATTGATTGATTGATTGATTGATTGATTGATTGATCGATTGATTGATTGGTTGGTTGGTTGGTTGGTTGGTTGATTGATAGTCTTGATTCCCAAGGGTTACAGATAAATGTTGACATACTTTTTTTCATCCAGCCCTTGCCCTGAGAAGGGACTATCCTTAATAATCAGAGCTAATAGGTTCAGAAGGGAGAGAGAGAGAGAGATGAAAACAGGCTTGCAAGAAAAAAAATAATGCCAACAACCAAAAAAAACCCCACCTCACCTCACTCAGAACGAACTCTTGATTTTTTATTGACAGACACTTTCATTTTTGCATACTCTGCACTTTCCAGTGCAACATTTCCACATCTGTAGTGCATGCAGTGTCTACCTTTTTTTATATAAAAACAACAACAACCCAAAAACAAACAAAAAACCCACCAATCTTGGAAATTGTATCATATCTCCACAGACAGTCAGACAGACAGACAAACAAACAAGCAATCAGACAGACAAGAGGCTGAGAAACACACGGACATACAGACAGACGGAGGGAGACAAGAGGCCAAGAAACTGACGGACAGACAGACAAATAGACAGACAAGAGGCCGAGAAACTGATGGACAGACAGATAGACAGACAGACAGACAGACAAGAGGCCGAGAAACAGACAGACAGACAGACAAGAGGCCGAGAAACTGAAGGACAGACAGACAAGAGGCCGAGAAACAGACAGACGGATAGACAAATAGACAGACAGACGAGAGGCCGAGAAACAGACCGACAGACAGACAGCTAGATTGACTGACAGACAGACAGAGAGACAGGCAGGCAGGCAAGCGGAAAGGGTTTATGAGCTATAGGCTTAGAGTGTGTGCTTGTCATGTGTAACCAGGTGGCCGTGTCCAATCTACCGGCTCTACAAATTGTACATTTCATGCTTGGCCTCAGACTGCCAGTGGAACAGGTAAGACGGAAAGAGAGGAGGAGGGGGGGGTAGGGGGGGGGCTGGGGTGGAGAGGGGGGGGGTGAGTTGAAGGATGGAGACAGGCTGATGGGTTTGGGTGGGGGGGGTGCAGGGGGTGGGAGAAAAGGGGGGGAGTAAGGAACGAACAGAATGAAAGGGAAGGGGGTGATTTGTCGGATGGAAAGAGAGCGGGGAGGGGTGGGGGATGGGGGGTGGGGGAGGAAGGAAGGTGTAGGAGGATGGGAAAGGGGATATGAGTTTATTAGGAACGTCGGGACACACAGTCTGTGGGGGGGATTTTTTTTTTTTTGACATTTTTTTTTATGTTGATTACAGTTGACGGCTTTCTTCAAAAGGGTTGACTGACACCGCAGGTGACTATTTTGTCCCTGACCTGTTTTCTGGTTTTTTCGTTTTTCGGGGGTTTTTTTTGTTGTTGCAAGGATGCTTTATGGCGTCTGTGTATGTATATATGTATATATATTTTATCTTCTTTTTTTTTCAAAGTCAGCGGGGTGAAAAGTGGAGCCAATGTAATACATAGTGACAGAGATGAAAGAGATGAGAAGATATTTATTATTCACGTGTGAAAATCAGGCACCAGCACGCATGGTCTCTATCAATGTAACCATTTTTTTGTATAGTAAAGAAACAAAAAAAATGAATTAAAGTGTTTTGTTTTCTACAGTATTATTAAAGGTGTCTCATAATCTATGCGGTCGTTGGGTAGCGAGA
>CM054136.1:75372675-75385175 GCA_028751875.1 Rapana venosa | reverse complement strand
CCCCCCCCCCCAACACCCCCCCACCCCCCCAAACATCCCCCAACCCCCCAACCCCCTTGACAAAGCTCACTCGCTTCCAGCCTGCAGAAATTCTGTAATTACCTGGTTGTCTCCCCTCCCGGACAGGGTCGCGAAAAACTAGGGCTTCGCTTATTGGGCGCATGCATTGTCAGGAGGAGAGAGAGGAGAGAGAGAGAGAGAGGACTAGTTGCAATGAACCAACTTTCATAATGTCTGCGAAGGGGGGGGGGGGGGGGGGGAGATAGACCTACTTGTACGCACACGAAGAACACACGCAATTAAAATTAAACACACACACACACACACACACACCAGAGAAACAACATAGCAACGAGCAAAAGAAACTGAGAGAGAGAGAGAGAGGAGAGGGAGAGAGGAGAGAGAGAGAAGAATGGTGGGAAAAGACTAAGAGAGAGGGGCGGGGATAGTGAGAGAAGATAGATAGATGTAGATGTCGAGAGAAGAAGCAGACTACTAGCAAAGATGGATAGAGAGAGAAGAGACAGACAGGCGATAAGATAGATAGATAGATAGATAGATAGATAATAGATAGATAGATAGATAGATAGATAGAATAGATAGATAGATAGATAGATAGATGAGACGGAGGATACGGACGGACGGACGGACAGAAGAAGAGATACTAGATAGCAAATAGATGGATAGATAGATAGAGATAGACAGAAGACAGACAGACAGACAGATAGTAGATGATAGATAGATAGATAGATAGATAGATAGATAGATAGATAGATATAGATAGATAGATAGATAGATAGATAGATACCACAGAGACAGAGACAGACAGATATACTATGCAAATAGATTGATAGAGATAGAGAGTGACAGACACAGAAACACGCAGACAGAGAGATTATGCAGACAGAGGGATATAAAAATAGAGACAGACAGACAGAGACAGGTAGACAGACAGACAAACAAAGACAGAGAATGGGGTAGAGGGGGTAGGGGAGGGGAGGGGGGGCAAGCAGCACAAAACACTGGCTGCAGTCAAGGATGCTCGAAATCAAATTAGGTCTGTGTTCCATTTCTAACATAGAGCAAACTCTCTCTCTCTCTCTCTTCTCTTCTCTCTCTTCTTTCTCTCGTGCTCTCTGTCTTCTCTCTTTTCTGTCTCTCTCTCTTCTTGTTGTCTTTCTTCTTTCTCTGTCTGTCTTCTCTCTCTCTTCGTCTGTCTTCTCTCTCTTCTCTCTCTCTCTCTGACTGTCTGTCTGTCTGTCTATTCGTCTGTCTGTCTTCTGTCTCTCTCTCTGTCTCGTCTGTCTTTTGCCTTCTCTTCTCTGTCTCTCTCTCATCTCTCTCGATCTCTCTTCTCTCGATCTCTCTCTCTCTCTCTCTCTCTCTCTCTCTCTCTCTCCTCTCTCTCTCTCTCTCTCTCCTCTCTCTCTCTCTCTCTCTCTCTCTCTCTCTCTCTCTTTGTATATCCATCTGCCTATCGATCTATCAGTCTATTTTGCTGCCTGTCTGTCTCTCTATCTCTGTCTCTCTCACTCTCATTTATGAAAGAGCTTAAAGAGAGACTACACAAATTGTTACTACAATAATATTGGGGAAACCCTTTAGTTTCTAATCCTCGGTTTTCCTTACACGGCAAAATTGAACTCAGATTTGTGTTTTAGAAAACTATGTTAACATTTTCTTCTTTGAAATAATTATACAGAAATATCCTGGCGCAATTCAGAATAGGCGTGTAGAAAAAGATGTATATGCAGGCCTTGGTGTATAATATTTTAAAGTGTAACTATATTTATATGTAGTCTGATATGGTCAGAGCACTCGCTTTTCCCCCAGCTATGGTTAAGCAGCATCGAGCCTGGTTGCCAATTGGATGGGTGACCGTTTGTGCGCCTTGGTTCAGTACAGTCCCCCAGTTCACCCAGCTGTAAATGGGTCCTGCCTTTTAAGGGTCAGGGAAGGTAAAGCAGGAGGGAGAGGAGATGGGCGCCACCCTCAATATGCTGGCCCCTGGAGAAGCTGAGGTCTTTGATGCCTCACTCCCCTACAACAATATAGGTTATAGGACACCTTTACCGTTGTTTTTACATATAGACAACTGTACTCCGACTTCGGGTGATTTTTTTTTTTTTTTTTTGGGGGGGGGGCATCCTTTGATGCAAAAATGAAGATTGTTTTGCATGAAACTCTTCATGCCTAGAGACAATTTACAATAAACTATTTCAAAGTATTACAATATTTATATTTATTTTATTTTTTTATTTATTCTTTTATATTGAGGATAATGGAATAAGCACTTATGTTCTTTTTTACATCCAGTCCCCGTGTGTATGCGGTTTTTTATATGCAGACCTTGGTATATAATATTACAAAGTATAACAGGATCTGTGTGCAGGCTTTGGTACTTAACTCAAGGTAATCTCTGCATGCTAAATCTTTAGGCCAAGGTCTCGTTTTCATTTTTCATAGTCAACATTTTCCAAACAAGCCCGTTTGCTATTTTTGGTAGTTTCTACATCTGCTTCACATCATACCTTATCTCTGGAATATTTTGTTTTCATAAATAGTGCTGTCTCTGCAATTCTGAACCGTTTAAAACAAAATTTTAAAAAATAGAATGTGGGAAGGAGGATTGGGAGACAAAGTACAGGGAAAAAAAGAGGAAGAAAGATTGAGTGGCAGGCATATACAGAGACAGATGGAGAGGGAGAGGGGAAGGACAGACAAACAGATAGACATTCAGACAAACAGAGAGAGAGAGAGAGAGAGAGGAGAAAAGAGACAGAGAGACAGACAGAAAGAAGAGAGAGAGACAGAGATGACAGAACGAAGAGAGAGACAGAGAAGCAGACAGACAACAGACGTAACAGAGACACAGAGACAGACAGAGACAGACAGGCACAGAGACAGAGACACAGCGAGACACAACCCGGTGGTAGGATAAGGAAGGGAATGGAGGAAGGTGGGTGGGGAATTATATTTCTACTTTTCAGTGTCTGCCTCAAGCCACCCCTTACCTAACCTAAGGCCACCCAAGTCAGGAAGCAAAAGCCAGCCACCCTCACTCACCACCACCCCTCTCCCACCCCCACCACCCCAAAAAAACGAAAAAAAACCAGACTTCTTTATACATCAATAAATCAGGACAGGGGCAACAATTTTACACACGTTCAAGAGGGAACACCACGCTGAAATATATGCCTGTGTATTTCAACACACCTGACACCAGAACCAATAAAGTTTTCCAGTCTATTATTATTATTATTATTATTATTATTATTATTATTAATGTGTGCTATTCTACGAAAATGTTGGCACGACTGTCGAAGCGAAGGCAGAGGGGGGTAAGGGACGGGTGAGGGGGGGGGAGGAGAGGAGGGAGGGAGGGAGAGAAGGGAGAGAGGAGGAGGATGGGGGAGGAAAGGTAGGGGGTTGAAAAATAAATTGCTGTGAGCTGCTATCTGTAGTATAGTAAAAGTAACGTCTGCTAGAAAAAAAGACCGACAGATAGGCAAGACAAGACCGACAGATAGGCAAGACAAGACAGACAGATAGGCACGACAAGACAGACAGATAGGCAAGACAAGACAGACAGATAGGCAAGACAAGACAGACAGATAGGCAAGACAAGACAGACAGGCAAGACAAGACAGACAGATAGGCAAGACAAGACAGACAGATAGGCAAGACAAGACAGACAGATAGGCAAGACAAGACAGACAGATAGGCAAGACAAGACAGACAGATAGGCAAGACAAGACAGACAGATAGGCAAGACAAGACAGACAGATAGGCAAGACAAGACAGACAGATAGGCAAGACAAGACAGACAGATAGGCAAGACAAGACAGACAGATAGGCAAGACAAGACAGACAGATAGGCAAGACAAGACAGACAGGTAAAGATATGGGCAGAACGAAACGCGGACAGACACAAAAAAAAACATAGAGACAGACTGACAAAGAGATGGACAGAGTGAGAGAGGAGAGAGAGAGGGAGAGAGAGAGAGAGAGAGAGAGAGAGAGAGGAGAGAGAGAGAAAGGAGGAGGAGGAGAGAGAGAGAGAATAGAGAACAGACAGACAGACAACAGACAGATAGACAGAGACAGAGACAGACAGACGACGATAGAACAGATGAGTGAGAAAAAACAGAAAAATAATAGACAGAGACAGACAGAAACAGATAGATAGATAGATAGATAGATAGATAGATAGATAGATAGATAGATAGATAGATAGATAGATAGATAGATAGATAGATACATGTTGATGTGATGGATGATGATGATGAGATGATATAGATGATAGATAGATAGATAGATAGATAGATAGATAGATAGATAGATAGATAGATAGATAGATAGATAGATAGATAGATAGATAGATAGATAGATAGATATGAATTGATTTTTTATTTGTTTTGGTTATGATTTGGCTTTGATTTGTTTTTGCAAGATATAGTGCAATGTAAGTTCCATTTATTATTTATATTATAGCAAACAGATGCTTAAAACAAGAGGCTACATCTGTACGTCATACGAAATTAAAATTATGCTCGTATCTTATTTTTCCTTTAGTTTCGCTCCTTGGCTAAAAATCCCAGATTTACCCATCGTGAGAGTTTTGCGTATGCAACCAGTTTTTCCCACCATTAAGGTAGCCGCATTCGAGTTCGGGAAACACTTGTATCTCATTTCTTATCATAAACAACCTGCACCCTCCTTTCAAGGAGAGAAAAAAAAACTCCTCTGAAGTCGGAGTGTGGCTGCCTATGTGGCGCGAGGTACTTAAAAAAAGAGTCATACACGAAAACTTCTCGTCCGGTGTACTTCCTATCTCGCAGTGATTCCTCAGGTGGGATGAGTGAGTCAGAGTGCATGTTCTGGGTGACCCCCAGTGTGTAAAGCTGGGGAAGCACAACAACAACAACGACATTTTGATGACGACGCATAGAGAGAGTTGTAACAAAACCTTACTTGAAAAAAAAAGACAGAAACAGATGAAGCTTAGAATTGCAGAAAAACAGTAACATAGTTGATAAATAAAAGAGAGAGAAGGGCGATTATTCAAGAATAGGTTATTGCTGATGCGCACGACAGTCGCATTGACGCCACACCATATGACAACAATACTGTATAAAACTTAATGTTCATACACTGATTGTTCCACGAATAGGTAATAGGAAGCAGAGAGAGAAGGGCAGACAAAAAAGAAAGAAAGAAAGAAAGAAAGAAAGAAAGAAAGAAAGAAAGAAAGAAAGAAAGAAAGAAAGAAAAAAGAAAGGAAGGAAGGAAGAAAGAAAGAAAGAAAAAGTGAATTAATTAATTATATTTATTTTTCTAGGGTTACAGATAAACATTTACACGGTTGTTGGTGGGTTTTTTTTATCCAGCTCTTTCCCTGATTAAGGACTACAAAATGAAATTCATCCTATATGATTCAAAGGGGGAAAAAAACTAATGAATATTCAAAAACAGACAGAATCCTTGAATGGCTCAAACATTAACATCAAGACAAAGTCAAAGTCACAAGTCAAAATTCTTTATTCCAAAACCCTCCCAGTTATATCCAACTGAGTACGTAGCCACAAGCTATGCTCTGGTTCTGTCCTTGTGACACAGATATAATTATTAATTATAGCTAAGTAAGCTAGATAGAGCGAAACAGAGAAAGAGACAGCAGAAAGCTCGAGAGAGAGAGAGAGAGAGAGAGAGAAGAGAGAGAGAGAGAGAGAGAGAGAGAGAGAGAGAGAGAGAGAGAGAGAGAGAGAGAGAGAGAGAGAGAGAGAGAACTCGAACTCGAACTCGAACTCGAATGATTTATTCACAAAAAGGCCATTGGCCCATACATGAAGGGGGTTGCCGAACTGCTTAGTATTTTGGTTAAAAAATAAAATAAAATAAACAAAAACACACACACACACAGACAACATGTTACTGTATAACAAAAAGTCAGCTACAAAAATATCACTTAGGATAACATTATCTCTCTTATTCTGAAAGCTCTACACAAATATAAAGTGAGGCTGCGCACAACCTCAGGATGACTTGATGCCAGGAGTAAACAGAGTCTAAATAAATTAGGGCTGTCTAATATATTAACGGGAGGTATTCTGCCTAACATCCACCTCAAAAACTGGACAGCAACAACACATAATGTACTTCATCCACGGGTGCTTGCTTACCTAATGGGCAAGCATAGCAGCCTGAGGTCGTCTATATCATGGTTCTCTGTATCTGAATTTATACATTATTATCTGATACAACCACTCTAATCTTAGACATAATTTCTTTTCAAATGTAATCCATATCAAGTTTTTAGATAAGGTTGACATCATGCGAACTTATACAATTGTCTGTACAATTTGAAATCTTTCACTGTTTTAGTATATGATCACTCCAATTTGCCGATCGGCAGTCACAGTCAATCTTTGCCTGAAAGCGTTAATAACCCTCTACAATTTCCGACCCTTGATTGAGCCAAACAAATCCAAAACCCGAGTCACACAAAGAGGTACGTATTTGTGTCGCCCAGTTGTTTTTTCCCGTTTGACTCTAGAACATAAAGCATCTTGAGGATTTAAAAGGGTAGCCTGCTCCTCATTCATATGCAGAAGCTTATCCAATATCTAATGCATCTTTACAGCAGCATTAACAGAGAAGGGTATCCATTAGTTTCACTATAAAACAAGATCAAGGTGTACGTCCAAATCTAAAGCCTAAAAACTGCTTTAAAGCAAAGAGGTCACGGATTTCACAATGTGCTACAGCTGCAATCCAAGCCCCAAATTTCTGAACCATATTAACACAGTGGGTTTATTGTGCATCAAATATTCTTAATGAACAATCAAAGAGTTATTATTCAAATTCGTAGTTTTTTTCAACACAAATAACAAGCTCGGTTACCTCCGAAAAAACCTCGAAGAACGACTCGACTCGGAGAAACGAAGAGCGACTTGCCAAGATTCTTTACATGCAGTAGTGAAACTACGCTTAGTAGAAAAACAGATACCTAAATAATTTATATACATTAATCACAGGCATGATATTTCCATTGTAACAAACCATTTTCATGAGCAAGCTAAATATCCAAACCTTTTCTGAATACAACGATACTACTCTTACTCAGAGTAATTCTTAAAGATCCAGTGATGTTGCAGCACTGTTTAAGCTGTTTAACTGCTTGTGTAACCTACAACTGTTTCAGATAGCAGGATAACACAACAGCAAGCAGGAAAATAAACAACTCTGAGAAATCTTTGGAAGTGGCACCATGTTTACCATATTGATGATGTCTCTGGCTAACTCATTGATAAAAACAGAAAACAATAAGGGGCAACGGAGAGAGAGAGAGAGAGAGAAGAGAGAGAGAGAGAGAGAGAGAGGAGAGAAGAGAGAAGAGAAGAGAGAGAGAGAGAGAGAAGAGAGCGAGAGAGAGAGAGAGACAATGACAAATTCTTTTTGACAAATTCTTTATTCGAGAAAATGAATAAGCACATAGTGGCTTTTTTACATCCAGTCCCCGCCCGTTAGGGATACATCTTAATAATAATAACCCAATACTATACATTTCACAATAAAAACAAGGGGAAATAACCCTTTTCAAAACAGCTCCCCCCCCCCCCCCCACAACCACCCCCCCCCCCCCAAAGCAAGCAAAATAAAAGAAAACCCTAAAATACCCACCCCCAACCCCCACCCCCCCCCCCCGGGGGGGGGGGGGGGGGGGGGGGGGGGGGAGGGGGGGGGGGGGGGGTGGGGGGGGGGGGGGGGGGGGGGGGGGAGGGGCGGGGGGAGGGGAGGGGGGGGGGGGGGGGGGGGGGGGGGGTTTTATCCCTAACCAAAAACAAACAAAACAAACAAAAGAGAAAGAAAAAACCAAACCCAAACAGAAGAAGATAAAAAAGAGAAAAAACCAGACCAAAACAACAAGAACAACAACAGAGCCAAGAAAAATAACACAACAAACTGATAATTCATAAAGATAAACAATCTCTACACAATGTCAAATGGTACACATACTTTTTACACATATCTAAAAGAATTGAAATAGGGCACTCAGTTAAAACTTATGTACAAGAGGCAAGTCCAATAAAGTATTGAAATTATAAAATATAATCCTTCATCAGGATACACTAGAACTATAAGCGAGACGATAAAAGGGTGAGAAGAGACAAGAGACAGAGAGAGTGTGTGTGTGTATTTAAGATAATATCCAATATATAATTCCCAAAACAGTATGCATCCTTCACACCATTTTAGATTACAGTCGTGTTCAAATTATATGTCATGAATAAGGAAATAAATTAATACCCATACATCCACACAATAAAAACTAGAAACACAACAAAAGAAGAAATCTCAACCATACAGTCATTGAGGGAAGATATGAGTGATGAGGTGAGTGAGTGAGTGTGTGTAATGTATGTGTGTGTGTGTGTGTTGTGAGTGTGTGTGTGGTGTGGGGGGTGGGGGGGGGGGGGGGGAATTCAGAGATCAATACTAATATGTAATACTCAAATTAAGCACACGATCAACACAACACTTTTTTAATTATACCATCACAATTGTAAGTCCAATGATAATAAAATAAGTGCCAATACCCATACACTCACATAATAAAGGGGGAATAAGCCAATAAAGTCATAAAAAGAACATCTACACATTTGTAAGTAATAGAAACACATTTTTTTTCTTCAGGATAATGAATAAGTACTCATGTGCTTTTTTTACTACCCGGGTCCCCGCCCGTGGGGTCACATTGAAAATGCACTCAGACTCATATTTTCAACAGTAGAAGCAAAGTGGGGGGAAAAAACTTTTTTTTAAAGCAAAGAGAGAAAAGAAAAAAACAAACAAACAAACAGAACAAACCAACAAACAAACAACCCCGGCAGCAACGACAAAATAAAACCCCAGAAAACGACGCCCCCCCCCCCCCAAAAAAAAAAAAAAACAACAACACCAAACAAAAAACAAACAAAAAAAAACTCAAAAAAAACAACAACAAAAAACAAATAAAAAAGAAAACAAAGGGAGAGAGGAGAGAGAGAGAGAGAGAAGAGAGAGAGAGAGAGAGAGAGAACAGACGAAAAGACAACGGGTAGACAGACGACAGACAGAAAAGACAGACAAAAAAACAGACATACAGACAGACAGAGGCCCTTTTTCCACCCCCACCCCCTTCCTTCCCCCCCAAAATTTTCCCCTTTTTCAATCACCCCGGAAATAACAAAACAAAAGAAAAAAAAAAAAAAACACCCAGTAAAAAAGGGAAACACGACTATACATAACCTGACTCCTAATTTATCACTTTGTAACACCTTTCAAAAACCAAACCCCCCACCCTCACCCCCACCCCTCCCTTAAAGCGCTTTACCCGGATGCTGAAAGCGGGTAGATCAGTGGGGAGTCTTGGCTTTTAGGGGTATGGGGATCTTGAAGATACATGTCAATGAAAACGGCTGAATGGATCAAAGACGACCAACAAAAAACACCCCAAAAAACCAAAACCCAGGACGGTTAGGTGACAGAGTACTTCCTTGAGACTTACGAGTGTTTTGTGGGGGGAAATGTTTTCGTTGGTGAACAGTTTTTTTTTTGATGTCCACTCTCTTTGTTTTTTAAAGGGTAAATTGCCCCTTTTAAGAGCTTTTTTGAGGGTACCGTGTAGGTGGGGGGTGGGGGGGGGGCGAGTAAATAAGAGAAATAGCTCTATTATCTAGGACAGAGGAAAAGGGGAAGCAGAGGGGGAGAGAGAGAGAGAGAGAGAGAGAGAGAGAGAGAGAGAGGAGAGAGAGGAGAGAGGGGGGAGGGGAGAGAGAAGAGAGAGAGAGAAGAGAGGAAAAGGGGAAGCCCCAAAAAATTGCGACATAAGGTCAAAAAAACCCGTTGCCCGGGTTGAGAAAGATCACTTAAAATAAAAACAATGACGATGTGTTTTTGTGTACAAAGGGGTGGGCACTGTGAATTTTAATTTTAACACTGTCATTTTTCAAACCCAAACCCAATAGCGGGGGGGATGGGGGAGGGGGGAATCCCCTTTAACGGACAAAAAAGGAACTTTTCGCTTCAGTTGTCGACATCTTTTAGAGAAGACCTCCGTAAGCAATACGTTGCTGATTCCTCACAGCCAACATAGTCTTCTTTCAGTTTTCTGTATGGAAGCCTTTTCTTGGGGTTTTGATGTGTAGAAGTTTCATTGCCTTCACGTTGGGCTTTATCACAGTTCTTGATTAAAACCCCTTGACATTTAAGGAAAAAAGCAAAGGAGAGACTGTTGACGGGGTTTCCCCTCATGGAATTCCCTTTACGCTTATCTTTAGTGACGACTATGCTCTCTCACAGGAGGCTTTACTCCCCCGGGCCTTTTGTGCTGCAGCCCGGGGGGGGTGGTTGGCCCTTTTGGAGAACTCTCCAACGGATGTCTTTGCCCATGTGGGCCCAAGAGTGGAAAAGGTGTCTCCATAAATCAAAAATTTTTGCCCAATTTCCGAAAAGCAGTTGCCCCCTCTCTTTTTTGAGGTCATCGTCGAACACTTGGACAAAAAATAAATTTTTGGAGTCATTTTGGGCGTGGGTTGTTTGGAAAAGGTGGTGGGTTTTAAATGCGTGAAGTATACCATCGTGACTATGGTCTGTTGTTCTTTGTTTCCTTTGTTTTTTCTTGAGTGTAATATTTCTTTTCGTTTCCTTAAAAGCTATCAATTATTTGATTCTAGATTGTAGATAGCTGGTTGCTCAATCTTCGGTGGTGCCCCAAAGGTCTACTAGACTACGGGATAGGTGAGGTGAAGGTGAATTGTAGGAACCATAAACGTCAATAGCTTGATGAATGCACTCTGTGTGCCAGTTGTGTCTGAAACTTCACCCCTATCCACTAAGCCGTAAGTGGTGATGTGGGTGTTAGTCTTCAGGGTCAGTCTAGAGGTAGTGCACCTGCCTAGAAAGCGAAATTCGATCTGTGTCTGGGTTCAAATTCCGTCTGTGCTTGCACCTGAAACCTCCCACCCCCCCCCCCCCCCCCCCCCCCCCCCCCCCCCCCCCTCCCCCCCCCCCCCCCCTTGGATTGGTGGTCTATAGGTAACGCCGCTGTCCTTGAAAGCGAAAAGTCCACGTCAGATAGGTGCGGTGGTTCGAATCCCGTTTAGGCCTGAAACTTTTTCCCCATCCATTAGACCATGAGTGGTGGTCTGAGCGCTAGTCTTTCGGATGAGACAATAAACCGAGGTCCCGTGTGTTACACAAAATTTTCAGCGCGCGTTAAAGAACCCACGGCAACAAGAGAGTTGTCCCTGGCAAAATTCAAAAAAAATTGTGGCGCTGCTCTTGTGGCGACGCGCTCTCCCTGGGGAGAGTAGCCCGAATTTCACGCAGAGAAATCTCGTGACTTAAATGGCATAAAATAAAAATAAAATAAAATAAAAAATGAATAAATAAAATGGTTTGGGTGTTAGTCTTCCGGATGAGATGATAAACTGAGGTCTGTGTGCAACACCCATTCAGCACACGTGAAAGAACCCATGGAAACAACAGAGCTCAGTTGTTTCTGGCAAATTTCTGTAGGAAAAGGCAACTCTGATAGAAAAACAAATACACATGCAGACAGAATTTTTTTGGGGGGGAATAATGGGTGCTTTTGCCCTTGTGCCCAAGTGCTCTCCCCAGAGCCTGGATTTGACACAGAGAAATTTGGGGTGACTGTAAGGGGTATGTGATATAATGCATAATGGGCAGTGTGGTAACATCAGGGGGATGCAGTCATACTACCAGCAGTAGTAGCAGTGGCAATAGCATCAATAAAAGGAGAAACAGAAGAACAGCAATGATGGTAGAAAGGAAAACAGCAATAACAGGTATACCACTGATCACGGCTTAAACAGAAAACTTGAGAGGAGAGGGGGGAGACAGAGAGGAAAGGGAGGCTGTGTGTGTGTGCGTGGTGTGTGTGTTGTGTGTGTGTGTGTGTGGTGTGTGTGTGTGTGTGTGTGTGTGAAAAGGGGCAAGTGAGTAAGAGAGATACAGATAGGTACACAGGCTGATTGACAAACAGTCAGAGAAGAGAGGTAACGAGAATGCCCACACCCTAAATTTTCTGTACACTGTGTGAATAATCTTTAGTCACAGTATATAAGGAAAACTTAAAGCAGTACAGCAAGCAGACAAGTGACAGAGAGACAGACAGACAGAAACAGACAAAGAAAGATAATGGAGAAAGATGCAGAGAGAGTAGACTGGCTAAAGCTAAAACAACATGTCCCAAAGCTTCAATCTAAACCATCACTGAGGTAAACTCCAAAAAAACAACAACAATGATGCAGAGGTTTGTGTTTTGCATCTTACAAACGTATGACGTTGACCCTCGTCCTCCATAGCAAACCACCCAGTGAGGAAACACAGTAGTCTGCTTTCTGCTGGACAGCCTCACGCTTCACTGCACTGGGTTCCATTCACAGCGTGGCCGTGGACAGACGGTCAGCAGTGAGAAGTTGCTGGGTGCCCAC
>CM054136.1:75357675-75367675 GCA_028751875.1 Rapana venosa | reverse complement strand
TAGCCTTGTTTTCATAACCTTGGGACATTGTTCCTCCTCCATCAGGACTACAATACTGGACAGGCTGCTGCTGTTTGAGGAATGGGAATTTCCAAACTTAGGAAAGGAATATCTTGACCCAGTTCAAGCTTCAGCTCACAATAAGCAGACCAAATACCACACCTGGCTGTGTATGAGTGACTAGGCAGTTGTGTGTCTTTTGTGCATAGCCAATGTTGCTTTTCATAGTGTGTACCTTTATAGTGGGCAAAAAATGGTCATATATGCATAATCTCACCATTGATGAACCTTGAGTCTCTAGATGAGGAATTTTAAAAAAGAGCTTCTGTATCTTCTAAAAAGAACCCACATTAGATTATTTTAATGATGAACAGCAAAAGTAAAAAGGCCATAGTTTAATGTTGCTACTCAGTGCAAATTCTAATATACATGTGGGTTTTTTCTGTTTTTTCTGTTGTTTTTGTTTTGTTGAGGGTTCGGGGAGGGAGGTGGGTTTGTTTGTTTGCTGGTTATCTTTGTTTTTCTTGGAGTTTTTTGTTTGCGTTTTTGTTTGTTTTGTTGTTTGTTGTTCTTGTTGCTTTTATGGGGGGGGGGGGGGGTTAGTATACCAATCTGGCCTTGAGAAAAGAGAACAAAAGAAGCAGGCTATAATATCCGCGTTTGTGAATGACCACGCAGTAAGCTCAATGAGTAAATCACAAGTGGATTCCATGTTTTGTCAGTGCTCAGTACGCTCTGTCCTGAAGTGAGTTGGCGATATCTCTACAGCCAGTTAGCAAGCCCATCAACATAATTTATGGTGACGGTTGAAGGCAGGGAGAGGTGGAAGGCTAGGTGAGGTGAGATGAGGTGACGGGTTTTATAGTAAACATCGCATACATAGTGAAGACTACATTTAGGTTACAGGATGTTCTCTCTCTCTCTCTCTCTCTCTCTCTCTCTCTCTCTGCCTTGTACCGTAGACCAGTGTGCTGTTTTCTATGTACATAATTATGAAATGACAGTCGCTGACAAAGAATTGTCAATTCTGACAGAAAAAAAGAAAAACTGTTTGTTATGGATGCCAAGTCAAACTTTTCGTTGCGTTGGATTCGTTCCATGCTTGATAAGCTGTACAGAGTTAACGCAATAAAATGTGTTCAATGTTCAATGCTCTGTCTCTGTCTGTCTCTGTCTCTGTCTCTCTCTGTCTCTGTCTCTCTCTGTCTCTGTCTCTATAGATAGATAGATAGATAGATAGATAGATAGATAGATAGATAGATAGATAGATAGATAGATAGAAAAGAGATAGACAGATACATGGATAGATAGATAGATAGACAGACAGACAGACAGATAGATAGATAGATAGATAGATAGATAGATAGATAGATAGATAGATAGATAGATAGATAGATAGATAGATAGATAGATAGAAAAGAGATAGACAGATACATGGATAGATAGATTAGATAGATAGATAGATAGATAGATAGATAGATAGATAGATAGATAGATAGATAGATAGATAGATAGATAGATAGATAGATAGATAGATAGATATCTGTAACTAAGTGACAAGGTCTACATTGACATGTTGTTAAGATATAAAATGTTATGTTGGGATTGCCTTCCGCCATGACAAGCTCTTAACACAACCTGCACTCTCCTTTACAGACCAAAAATAAACTTCTGACGTGGAAGTATGGCTGCATAAAATTAATGGCAAGGTACTTCTTTTTTCATTCTTCGGCTAGAGCTCCGAGGTTCACTAATGGTGAGGTTTTGCATATGCGAACGTTTTTGCTTATCTATTTATTTTTTTATATCGAGGATAATGGAATAAGCACTCATGTGCTTTTTTTTACATCCAGTCCCCATGTGTATGCGGTTTTATAAATTCTGTTATCTGTTCCCACCGGCACACAATGGCCTACTCTTACGAAAAGCGGAACAGGATTTAACGTGTGCGCAAGATGTTCTGCGTGCGTTCGCACACGGGACCTCGGTTTATAGTCTCATCCGAAGGACTTTTGGGAGAGTGGAGTCGGCACTGATGTTAACTCCAGAGGAAAATATCCCCTTATGACAAATTGACAAATTCTTTTATTTCGAGGATAATGAAAAAGCACCCATATGCTTTTTTACATCTAGTCCCCGCCCTTATCGTGGAGGTAGCCGCATTCCGACCTCGGGGATTGCTAAGGTACTTAAAAACAGCCATGAACGCAAAACTTCTCATCCCCTAAATCGGAAATCTCCGCTGGGCGGTAAATATAATCACAATAAAAGTCTCACTTTAGTATGCAATTTCAGTCTCACAGTGATTCCCAGGTGGGTTGAGTGAGTCAGAGTGCATGTTCTGGGTGACCCCTAGGGTGTTAAGCTGGGGAACGCACAACAACAACAATTACTGTTGCGAGAGTTGTATTGTTATTATCAATGTTACTTATCTGCTTGTACACAGACTGGTCCTGAGGTTTTCATGTAAACAATCGTACAACATTCAACATCGCATGCACTGGCTTTTACACGTATCTACATTAACATATATATCAAACGTATAAAAACTTAAACATAAATCTGTCGATTCTCTTTTACAATTATCGTTATCTTTATTCATCTATTATTTTATATCGAGGGTGATGGAATAAGCACTCTTGTGCTTTTTTTACATCCAGTCCCCGTGTATATGCAGTTTTGTAAATTTTGTTATCTGCTCCCACCTGCAAATAATGACCTACATTTTCGAAAACCTGAACAGGTTTTAACGTGTGCGCAAGATGTTCTGCGTGCGTTCGCACATGGAGTCTCAACTTATAGTCTCATCAGAAGGACTCCTGGTGGAGTGGAGTCAACAGTGATGTTAACTCCAGGGAAAAAATCCCCTCGAACGGGATTCGAATCCCGGTTAGCAGATAAGGAGCGCAATGCGCAACTTTCTAGCCACCAGGCTATGCTGTCCCCCTCTGGCAAAATGAGTGAGTGGAAGAATTAAGTTTAATGTCTCATCCCACAAATGGGCGATGGAAGATATTTCAACAACAGAAAGGCGTTCTTACATAGAAAAGTTATCATTAGACAGAGACAGACAGAAGGCAGACAGACAGGCAGACAGAGAAAGAGAGAGAGAGAGAGAGAGAGAGAGAGAGAGAGAGAGAGAGAGAGAGAGAGAGAGAGAGAGAGAACAGAGAGACAGAGAGAGAGAGAGGCAGAGACAGAGATACAGAGACAGATAGAGACAGACAGAGAGGGAAAGAGAGAGAGAGGGGGGGGGGGGGATGGTAAGTAAAGGATGAAATAACAAAACACAAGAAGAGAAAAGAAGGGGAGAAAGATGATAGAGAACACGAGTGTAATTGATTTCTTGGCGACACTGATGAGTTCAGTGCACATCTTTTCCCCAAAAAGATAGGAGTCGTCATTCAACATGGAAAGCACATATAAAATATAAGAAAGGAAGTCGGTCAATATCTGTGATGAAGACGCGGACATAGCGGAACCGGAAACCTGCTCCCAGCATGCAGCGCTTGCAGTGCGTCATGCTGACCTTCAGGGGTCAGGGTAACCGTCCAGCCAATGAATGACGTCTGGCGCCATAGAGGTCATCCCCTGACCTTCACTCACTCTGTAGGCTGCTGCCAAAACTCGCCAGACATATCATTCCTTTCTTTTCTGGCCTTCAGACATAGACCGTGGCCTTCCTTCCTTCCTTCCTTCCTTCTTCCTCCCCTGGCCTGCAACTTAGTTGACTAGAGGATTCAGTTGAGGATTTCAAGATTCGATTGAGGATTTCAAGATTCAGTTGAAGATTTCAAGATTCAGTTGCGGATTTCGAATCACACTTGTATTGATTAAAGTTGGAGGGTTTTTTCCTCCTCCTCCTCCCTATAGACTTGATTTGTTGACTTGATTGCTTTGCTTTAGACGTGTGTGTGTGTGTGTGTGTGTGTGTGTGTGTGTGTGTGTGTGTGTGTGTGTGTGTGTGTGTGGTGTGTGTGTGTGTGTGTGTGTGTGTGTTTCTGAGTGTGTTGTGAGTAAGTGTGTGTGTGTGTGTGTGTTCTGAGTGTGTTGTGAGTAAGTGTGTGTGTATGTGTGTGTGTGTGTGTGTGTGTGTTTGTGTGTGTGCGTGTGTGTGTTGTGAGTGAGTGAGTGTGTGTGTGTGTGAGTGTGTGTGTGGTGTGTGTTTAGACTTAAAAGTGTGTTGTGTGTGTGCATGTACGTGTGTGTGTGTGTGTGTGTGTGTGCGTGAGTGTGTGTGTATATGTGTGTGAAAGAGAGTGTGTGTGTTGTGTGTGTGTTTAGACTTTAGTGTGTGTTTGGTGTAGTGTGTGTGTGTGTGTGTGTGTGTGTGTGTGTGTGTGTGTGTTGTGTGTGTGTGTGTGTGTGTGTGTGTGTGTGTGTGTGTGTGTGGTGTGTGTGTGTGTTGTGTTCTGTGAAGTGTGTGTGTGTGTTGTGTTGTGTGTGTGTTGTGTTGTGTGTGTATATATGTGTATATACGTGCGTGCGTGCGCGTGTGTCTGTGTTGGTTGCTTTGGGTTGGTTTTGTGTTGTTGGTTTGTTTGGGGGGGTTGGGGGATTGAGGTGGGGGGTGGGGGGGGGGGGTAGGGGGGGGTCTTTTCACCATAATTTCTTTAGTTCATTCATACTGCTGCTGTTGCACGTCTACACATCAGTGCGCAAATGCTTTTTAGAACGAAAAGCATGAAAGCTTACACAGGATTCATAGAGATACGAGGTATGGATGGAGTGATCCTGGGGAGGGAAAAATCAGATGAAGGATTGAGAGAACTCAAGTGGAAACAGTACATCATGGGGTTTTTTTGTTGTTGTTGTTTTTTTGTTGTTGTTGTTTTTTTGGGGGGGGTTCGTCTTCTTTTTTTTCGTTCTTCTACTAGAGCTTCCATGTTCCTCAAAGGTGAGATTTTTGTGTCTGTGACCAATTTTTTTGCCCACCATTAAAAATAAACGCTTTCCGACTTAAAACACGACATAAGTTTGCATTTCACCTTCATTCACCTATCCTGTAGCCCCTTGGACCGTGGAGGCAGCACTGAAGATTTTCCAACCAGCTTCCTCCACTCTCTGCGGTCCTCTGCTTTTCGTAGCAGATCGTTCCATTCAAGGCCAGTCCCACTCTCTGATGTTGTTTTCCCATCGTTTTCTCTGTCTGCCTCTTCTTCGTCTCCTTCCTTGTACTGTTCCCTGTAGGACAGTCTTGGCCAGTCCACATGTTCGTGTGACGTGCCCGTACCGCTTTAGTTTTCGTTTTTTCACTGAAGTCAGGAGCTCTTCATATGGTCCGATGGCGTTTTAATTATGGTTTCCACTTCCTCATTAGTGATGTGATCTCTGTTGATACCAAGGAAAGAACCTCATCTCCATTGCCTGTATCATTCTTTCAAAGTCTGCTGTTACGGTCCATGTTTCACATGCGTACAATAATATGGACATAACATGATCATGAGCAAGTTTGCATACTTTATTTTCAAATATATTGTTTATTTAATCTGTTCTTAGGGGCACAAATGGCCAACTCTTCCAAAAAGCAGAACCGGTTTTCAACGTGTGCGCAAGATGTTCTGCGTCCCTTCGCACGCGCGGGGCCTTGGTTTATATATTAGTCTCAACCGAAGGACTTGCACTTAGTACAGAATGTTGTCAACTTGTTTAGTAATAGAAAACTTCATCTTCTTCGAACGCTCAGACAGCGACTGCTGCTGTCTGTGTGTCATATGAGCGAAAATGCATCACGCTGCCGTTAAGCGCCTGACAAGTCCGGCCCAGCGCATCCGACTTCGGAATAAGTGAGAGAATTGTTATCTTTTAAGTCTTATTGGGGACGGGATAGCTCAGTGGTCGGAGCACTCGCTTTCCCCCAGCCAAGTTAAGCAGCGTCGAGCGTGGTTACCAGTTGGATGGGTGACCGTTTGCGCGCCTTGGCTTCAGTACAGTTCCCCCAGTTCACCCAGCTGTAAATGGGTACCTGCCCTCTTTAGGGTCAGGGAAGGTAAAGCAGCGAGGGAGAGGAGATGGGCGCCGCCCTCAATATGCTGGCCCTAGAGAAGTGAGGTCTCTGACGCCTCGCTCCCCTACGACCTTATAGGTTATGGGACTCCTTTACCTTACCTTAAGTCTTACTGAGGGAAAAGACGGAAGAATGGACCAAGAAGGCAGAAAATAGACAATCACGCTCAGAGTGTCGGCACACTGTTGGAAGGCAAGGGTGTGTTGCAAAGTCGGGTAGCGATATCTCTGCAGTAAGCGGCTAAAGCCCACCTCGGTGATAATTTATGATGGCAGTTGAAGACAGTGAGAGTCTAAGGGGGCTAGGCAGGGCAAGGGTTTGTTTCATGGTCAACGTTATTGCAAACATGATAAATACTTCTTGTGCAGATTAAAGAGCTTCTATGTCTTCCTGTCTGTCTTTGTCGCTGTCTGTCTATCTGTCTGTCTGTCTGTGGGTCTCTGTCTGTCTCTGGGTCTTTGTCTCTGTCTGTGGGTCTCTGTCTTTGTCTGTGGGTCTTTGTCTATCTGTCTGTCGAGCGCGCGCGCGCGCGTGCATATGGGTGTAATTTCTTTTGCGTAATTTCCCTTTGTTTAATTATATGACATTTGTTTTTTGTTTAGTTTACTATTGCTACTGTTTTTCCTTTTTAAAAAAAGATACTGAATTGGTTGACGCTTATTTCCCCGTTTGCCAAATGATACTATTTACATGGTTGTTCTCCTTATATGTGCAGGGTTTTTTTCGGGAGGAGAATGGGAGTGTAAAATTCCTTTGTGTGTGTGTGTGTGTGTGTGTGTGTGTGTGTGTGTGTGGTGTGTTGTGTGTGTGTGTGTGTGTGTGTGTGTGTGTGTGTGTGTGTGTGTGTGTTGTGTGTGTGTTGTGTGTGTGTGTGTAAAACAATACTGTGTGAGCGTATGGGTATTGGGCTTATTTTTGTATCATGGTGTATCCCTAAGGGGGGGACTGGATATGAAAATAAGCACATGGGCGCCTATTCATTATCGTCCAAATAAAAGAATTTGATTTAATTTGATCTCTCTCTCTCTCACTCTCTCTCTTGCTCGCTCGCTCGCTCTTTTGCAAGCCCACCCACACCACACACTCACACTCCACACACACACTACAAACTCTCATACGCTACTGTCCTCCATACGAAACACACACACACACACACACAACACACCACACACACACAACACACACACACACACACACATGTAGATCGGTGGTCTAGAGGTAACGCGCCTGTCTATAAAGCGAAAAGTCCGGGTCGGAAGTGTGCGATGGTTTGAATCCCGTTTGGACCTGAAACTTTTCCCCCATCCATTAGACCACGAGTGGTGGTCTGGGCGCTAGTCTTTCGGATGAGACGATAAACCCCAGGACCCGTATGTTACACATGATTATTTAGCGCACGTAAAAGAACCCACGGCAACAAGAGAGTTGTCACTGGCAAAATTCTGTAGAAAAAAGCCACTCTGATAGAGAAACAAATGCAGCTGCAGACAGAAAAAAGAAAAAAATAATGGGTGGCGCTGCTCTTGTGGCGAAGTGCTCTCCCCGGTGAGAGCAGCCCGCATTTCACGCAGAGAAATCTGCCGTGACTTAAAGTGGTGTAAATAAATAAATAAATAAATAAATAAATAAATAAAAATAAACACACACATACAAAACACACACACACACCACACACTTCACACACACACACACACACACACACACACACACACACACACACACACACACACACACACACACACACACACACACGGGATAGCCTAGTGGTCAGAACATTGCGCTCGCAATCTGACGACGACCCGGGTTCGATTCCCGTTCAAGGGGATATTTTCCCCTGGAGTAAACATCAGTGCAGACTCCACTCTCCCCCATAAGTCCTTCAGATGAGACTATAAACCGAGGCCCCGTGTGCCAACGCACGCAGAACATCTTGCGCACACGTTAAAATCCTGTTCCGCTTTTCGTAAGGGTAGACCATTGTGTGCCGGTCGGAACAGACGACAGAATTTACAAAACTGCATACACACGGGGACTGGATGAAAAAAAGCACAAGAGTGCTTATTCCATTATCCTCGATATAAAAGAATTTTTTTATAAATAACACACACACACCACACACACACACACACACACACACACACACACAACACAACCACACACACACACACACACACACACCACACACACACACACACACACACACACACACACTACGAGGATGAAAAACCCTAACACTCGCCAAATCACCAGACATTTGAGTCATCCTTGTAAAGGGAAACGACAAGAAGTTTCACGAGAACACAAAGTAAGAACATCATGAGCAGAGAGGAGAGGGGGGAGGGGGGGAGGGAGAGGAGGGAGAAGCAGCAGGGGGGGAGGGAGGGGAGGGGAGGGGGAGGGGCAGCAAGGGGGATGGGATGGGAGGGTGAAGGGAGGGGGTCGCAGCAAAGAAACGAGGTAGATAAGAAGAGTAAGGGAAGTGGAGGGTTAGGGTTAGAAGATGGACAGACAAATACGTAATTGAAAGACGGGAGGAAATGTAAAAGAGAGAGGGATAGAAAACTAGAGTTGGGACATGACGAGGTTATGTTTCGGGTGTATAAAAAAAAAAGGAAAAAAAGTTGGGGGGGGGGGGGGGGGGAGACGTAGGAGTGGGAGAGAGGTTGGTGGTGGGAAGATTAAGGGGAAGGTTGGGGGGGGGGTTAGTTGGGGGGGGGGAGGGGAGAGGAGGAAGGGAGAGAGGAGGGGTTTGAAGATATGTGTGCCATCGATTCTCGGCCAGAAGAGTGAGACATCTGACCCAGACGGGACGTCAGATTTCTCTGGAGGGGGAGAGGGAGGGGGGGGGGGGGGGGGGGGGGGGGGGGGGGGGGGGGGGGGAGGGGGGGGGGGGGGGGTGGCCGGCACACTGTGAGCGCGTAAAACACTTGTCTCCCCTTGACGAGCAGCAAAAGGGTGTAAGTCCATTTCTTGGCCAGAAAACAAAAAAAAACCAAAAAAGATGATGTTGAAATAGAATTAAAATGAGGGGGGAGAAAGAGAAGAAGGGAAAGGAGAGAGAGAGGGGAGAGAGAGAGAGAGAGAGAGAGAGAGAGAGAGAGAGAGAGAGAGAGAGAGAGGAGAGAGAGAGAGAAGAGTAGAGAGAGAGAAGAGAGAGAAGAAGAGAGCGGGAAAGGACAGACAGATAGAAAGACAGAAGGAAAGAAATGGAAGGAAGGAAGGAAAGAAAAGAAAAGAAAAGAAAGAAAGAAAGAAAAGAAAGAAAAAGAAAAGAAAAAAAGACAAGTCAGGCAATAAAGACAGACAGAAAGGGTATGACAATACGAGAAACAATAGAGAACAAATTTGATAAAACAATAACTAAATCACATCATTCCTGAACTAAAGACAGCATCAGACCTTTGAGAGCAACACAGGTCAAAAACTGTGTATTCGCTACTCTGAAATGAAATAAAACGAAATGAAATATACCCAATGGAA
Source organism: Rapana venosa (assembly GCA_028751875.1). Lineage (NCBI taxonomy): Eukaryota > Metazoa > Mollusca > Gastropoda > Neogastropoda > Muricidae > Rapana > Rapana venosa. Next base: position 75,358,188 of record CM054136.1, on the reverse strand, counting down.
TAGAATACACCATGTCCACTTTTCTTACAATTCAAAACAAAACAAAACAAGTAAAGCGTCCACCAACCCCCCAACCCCCCCCCCCAACCCCCCCCCCCCCCCCAAAAAAAAAAAAAAAGTTCAAATGAAGTGATGAAATTATTACAAGAACAGAACAAAATCAAAGGGAAAAATAAAACGGTATCGAGTGGAGTAAAACAAGGAGAAGGTATTTTAAAGAGGAAAAAAGAAAATACATACCTGAACATGTTTTCCTTTGAGACTGAATAATTATGTGTGTGTTTTGTTTTATTTTATTTTATTTTATTCTTTTATTTCGATGATAATGGAAAAAGCACTCATGTGTTTGGGTTTTTTACATCCAGTCCCCGTATGTATGCAGTTGTGTGAGTGTGTACCACCGAGCCATCTGTTCCAGGGGAATTTTCCCTGGAATTAACGTCAATAGCGACTCCACTCCCCCGAAAGTCCTTCAGGATGATGCTTTACACCAAGCCTGTGCACGCAGAACAT
>CM054136.1:75340175-75347675 GCA_028751875.1 Rapana venosa | reverse complement strand
GACAAAATGACCATGAAATGGCCCCACAAAAACCAGGAAAATGCACTCCAGACACTCTCCTCAATGTCTTTCTGGGTGGGGTGTTTTTTTCCCACGTCCATATTCCCCACCACCACCTTCTCTTTCAATTCCCACACCCATCTCATTTCTCTCCCCAAGAACTAGCACCCAAAAAAAAAAAGGGGTCAGACGCCATGCGTCATATTGAGCATGCGCAAGTGTTCAGGAAGTAAGCAGCGCCACCTGGGAATGGAGTTGTTTTGCGAAAGTCTGGTCTTCCGTGATATGACAAGAATCACTTCACGATGACCGACTTTTTGTTGGGGATGGGGGGGGTGGAGGGAGGGGGGAGAGGGCTTGACAAATGGAGTTTTGCCGATAAGCCAGCGCCACCCTGGAGTGAGATGCTGTAAGTGAGCCACAAGCACACTGGGCTGGAATTTACGAGCAAATCGTTTCTGCGCAAATTCTGCTGGGTTTCAGAATGGATTTGTTGTTTACGGAGTGTGCAAGTTATTTTGCCCTTCTCACCTCATTCTCCCGTCTGTCAGTCTGTCTGACTGTTTTCTCTGTCTCTGTCTGTATGTATGTCTGTCTGTCTGTCTCTGTCTCTCTCTCTCTCTCTCTCTCTCTCTCTCTCTCTCTCTCTTCCCCCCCTCTATTTTTTCCTCTATCTAAATTGTTTGAATTGTAATCAATTTATCTGCTGTAATATTAACGTTCGAGCAGTTGGGGATTGTGTGTTTATTGAAACATATTTCTCTCTTTTTTTTTCAAAATAGTTATGATTATGTATCTGTCTGACACTCATCTTCAGGTCAATTGGGGATTATGACTGTGTTTGTTGAACATACATTTATCTCTTTCTTTATATCATAGGTTGAACTTTTGTTACTGTTGTGGTAGTTGGGGTTTTGTTTTGATAGTCCCTAATCAGGGTAAAGGCTGGATGAAAAAAGTATATGAATACTTTCTCTGTAACCCTTGGAAAATAAAGATCATTTATTCAGTCAGTCAGTCAGTCAGTCAGTCAGTCAGTTTCTCTCTCTCTCTCTCTCTCTCTCTCTCTCTCTCTCTTCTCTCTCTCTCTCTCTCTCTCTCTCTCTCCTCCCTCTCTCTCTCTCTCTCTCTCTCTCTCTCTCTCTCTCTCTCTCTCTCTCTCTCTCTCTCTCTGGGGGACGGTGATAGCCTGGTGGTTAGCAAGATGTGCTCGTGATCTGCTGACCCGGGTTCGATTCTCGTTTAAAAAGATTTTTCCTTTAGAGTTAACATCAGTGCCGACTCCACTCTCCCCAAAATAGTCATTCGGATGAGACTATAAACCGAGGCCCCGTGTGCGAACGCACGCAGAACATCTTGCGCACACGTTAAATCTACGTAAGAGTAGGCCATTGTGTGCCGGTGGGAACAGATGACAGAATTTACAAAACCGCATACACACGGGAACTAGATGTAGAAAAGCACAGAAGTGCTTATTCCATTATCCTCGATATAAAAGAATAATTTTTTTTTACATAAATAAATAAAAATCTAGCTATATCTCTCTTCCTCCCCTCTATTTTTCCTCTATCTAAATTGTTGAATTGTAATCAATGTATCTGCTGTAATATTAACGTTCGAGACAGTTGGGGATTGTGTGTTTATTGAACACATATTTCTCTCTTTTTTTTCAAAATAGTTATGATCTATGTATCTGTCTGACACTCATCTTCAGGTCAATTGGGGATTATGACTGTGTTTGTTGAACATACATTTATCTCTTTCTTTATATCATAGGTTGAACTTTTGTTATTGTTGTGGTAGTTGGGGTTTTGTTTTGATAGTCCCTAATCAGGGTAAAGGCCGGATGAAAAAAGTATATGAATACTTTCTCTGTAACCCTTGGAAAATAAAGATAATGCATTCATTCATTCATTCAATCAGTCAGTCAGTCTCTCTCTCTCTCTCTCTCTCTCTCGAACTGAACGGGTGTGCTGTTAGTAAGCTGCTGCAAATTTTTGCATTTTAGCTTCAAAATGTCAGTTACTGGCCTTCCAGCTACTGTAATAACAACTTTAGACGCCCTGCTGATCGACAACGTCGTATCGAGTTGGAAAGTCGCGGGGGAGAGCGGCAGTGTTGTGTTCTCTTGCGAATGAAGCCAGCTGACAAGCCAGTGTCAACAGAAATGGCGGACCCGGTGCTGAACCGTAACTCCCGTGTTCAGTACTATCGCAAGAAACCCCCTTGTCAAAGACGTCGCGATGTTCAAAGAAGTAGACAACACCAAGAAAGACAGGCAAGTCGCCAATGTGACAATAACAGTGTCTTGGAAGAGCCGGTCTTGTGTAACATTGACTCCCTGCTCGATGTGGAAACAGAAGGAAACAAACCAGTGTGTACACAGAACTATGTGTCAGCAGTGAATTGAATGCCTCAGCCACACCAGATTCACTTGTTCTACTGTGTGATCCAGCAACAGACAGCAGATCGGTGTGTCTTCTGAGGCGCCTGATGTGCAGGAAGAGCTGACAGTTGGCTGCACAGTGGATGACTCTGATACTGATACTGGTATTGTGAAACAGTATGTGTCTACTCTAACTGACAAACGTGTACAGCGTCGATTAAGGGGACAGCAGAGAAACACACGGTTTCGAAAGGTGGTGGTACATAGTTCGGTTGATGAAAACATTTGTGATGTGTGAATCAGATGACATCATCCTGGAATACTCTTGGAATGGAGATCCTGGCGAGGAATCTAAGTGTGTGTTTGGTACATCAAGCAAGAGAGAAAAACATGTTGCCAGAAGAACGTGTCAGGCTTGCCAGACTTCGTAAAGGGAAACAGTTGTACTAACACACAACACAGAGACAGTGGTGGCGAGTGCTGAGCAGGAGTTACATCATCTTCGGGACCTGATCCGGTCTTACATGGGCTGACTTCGCTGGCTGTAGACTGGAAAAGGAAAGGCTGGTTTGAAAATTGAGACACTTGAGACACAGACAATAATGTATCGAATCTTGATGTACATACCACCACTGCCATGGTTTCCATGTCATTGTAATCGCGTCGCGTTCGATATCGTTGTTACCGCGCCGCAGCGCTATATGGCTTGATTGCTAAATAGCAATAAAATTGTGTCAAATTGTCAAAATTGTGTCAAATTGTCTCTCTCTCTCCTCTCTCTCTCTCTCTCTCTCTTCTCTCTCTCTCTCTCTCTCTCTCTCTCTCTCACTCTCTCTGTGCTCGGGATCTGCTGACCCGGGTTCGATTCTCGTTTAAGAGGATTTTTCCTTTGGAGTTAATATCAGTGCCGACTCCACTCTCCCCAGAAGTCCTTCGGATGAGACTATAAACCGACATGCCGTGTGCGAACGAACGCAGAACATCTTGCGCACACGTTAAAACCCGTTCCGCTTTTCGGAAGAATAGGCCATTGTGTGCTGGTGGGAACGGATGACAAAATGTGCAAAAGTGCATACACACGGGGACTGGATGAAAAAAGCACATGAGTGCTTATTGCATTATCCTCGAGATTAAAAAAAGAAAATGAATAAAAAATCTCTCTCTCTCTCTCTCTCTCTCTCTCTCTCTCTCTCTCTCTCTCTCTCTCTCTCTCTCTCTCTCTCTCTCTCTGTCTGTTGTCTGTCTGTCTCTCTCTCTCTCTCTCTCTCTCTCTCTCTCTCTCTCTCTCGCTCTCTCTCGCTCTCGCTCTTTCTCTTTCTCTCTCTCAAAGGTGTTTTCAACGCTTGGAAAGTACGGCAGGATTTTGTTGAAATTTTGGAGAAGGGACAACAGAGAGTGTGTTTGAGGAACACGACTGCCTCCAGTGGACTAGTTTGTCCTTCAGTTTGCTGGTCCCATGTTCACATCAGTCATGTTTGGGCAGTGGCCACATAACTGCTGTCATGTTTTGGTTTTATTTCTTTGTTTTTCCTATGCTTTGGTTGATCCCATTCCAGAGGCTGGAGGCCTGAGGAATAGAATGATACCAAAACATGTGAATATTTTATCTGTTACCCTTGGAAATAAAGAGTAATATTATCATATCATCATCATCATCATCTCTCACTCTCTCTTTCTTCCTCTCTCTCTCTCTTCCTCCCCCCCCCTTTCTCTCTCTCTCTCTCTCTCTCTCTCTCTCTCTCTCTCTCTCTCTCTCTCTCTCTCTCTCTCTCTCTCTCTCTCTCTCTCTCTTTTCCCCCCTCTTTATTATGAGAGTGTATGGGTATTGCACTTATTTTATTACCATGACATTCAATTTGCATGAACATAATTAAAAAGTGTTTGTGTTGATCGTGTGCTATGTGAGTATTCATATTTAGTATTATCCCTGAAACACCCCCCACCCCACCCCCCCCCACCCCCACACACACACTCAAACACACACACACACACACACCACACACACGCGCGCGCGCTCAAACACACACACACACACACACACATACTCACTCACTCACCGACCCATATTCTCTCCCTAAACGACTGTATAGTTTTTAATTTCTTCTTGGTTTGTTTCTTGTTTTTATTGTGTGGATGTATGGGTATTAAATTTATTTCATTATCATGACATATAATTTGAAACGAGTATAATCTAAAATGAGTGTTGATGGGATCGCATACTGTTTTGGGATCTATATATTGGATATTATCTCTGAAATACACACACACACACTCTCTGTCTCTGTCTCTCTCTCTCTCTCACCTTTTATCGTCCTGCTTATAGTCATAGTATATCCTGATGAAGGATTCATATTTTTATATTTTCAATACTTTATTGGACTTGCCTCTGTACTTAAGTTTTAATGAGTGCCCTATTTCAATATCTTATAATTATGTGTAACAAGTATGTGTACCATTTGACAATGTGTAGATGTTTATTCTTTATGACTTATTAAGTTTGGTTGTGTTATTTTTCTTGGCTTTGTTGTTGCTCTTGTTCTTGTTGTTGTTGTTTGTCTGTTTTTCTCTTTTTTATCATCTTTTGTTGGTTTGGTTTTTCCTTCTCTTTTGTTTGTTTGTTTGTTTTGGTTAGGGTTTTTTGGGGGGGGTGGGGGTAGGGGTGGGGTATTCTTAGGATTTTCTTTTAATTGCTTGCTTTGGGGGGGGGGGGGAGGGTTGTTGGGGGGAGCTGTTTTGAAAAGGGTTATTTCCCCTTGTTTTTATTGCGAGACTGTATAAGTATTGGGTTATTATTATTAAGATGTATCCCTAACGGGCGGGGACTGGATGTAAAAAAGCACATGTGTGCTTATTCATTATCCTCGAAATAAAAGAATTTGTCATTGTCATTGTCATTGTCTCTCTCTCACACACTCTCTCAAAGGCCGGAGGGGAAAAATCCATATGAATTCTTATCTGTAACCCCTCAAAATAAGAATCATTCATTCATTCTCTCTCTCTCTCTCTCTCTCTCTCTCTCTCATCTCTCTCTCTCTCTCTCTCTCTCTCTCTCTCTCTCTCTCTCCTCTCTCTCTCTCTCTCTTTCTTGGTAAGGGAGAGCAAGTGAGTGTGTGTTGGGGGGGGGGGGGGTTGGGGGGGGGGGGGGGGGGGGTAGGGTATGCTGCGAGAGAAAAAGGGAGGGAGAGAGGAAAGACAAAAGACGCAGAGAGAGACAGACAGAGACATACAGACACACAAAACAGACAGACACAGACAGACAGACAAGCACATACACACACTCCTAATATCACAATTTCTGAAGGGACGTAAAATGAATCAAACAGAGAGAGAGAGAGTGAGACAGAGACAGAGAGAGAATGCGAATGCGAATGGTTTATTTTATATATATATATATATATATATATATATATATATATATATATATATATATATATATATATATATAAAAGACAGAGAGAGAGAGACACAGAGAGAGACAGAGAGAGAGTTGTGAGGAAGAAAGAGGGGTAGATGGATTTTGTTGCGGGCTTGTGTCTAGACTTGCACTGCACTCACTGTAATGGCAGCGGCTGATACAGTAATAACCTTATCATTTTTCTCTCTGCTTTATTGTCCAACCCACAGCTTTGGGCCACATCAACATTGATAACCTTTTTCGTGCATGCGCGCGCGCTCACACACGCTCAAACACACACACACACACACACACACACACACACATCCCCCCCCCCCACACACCACACATGTAAGCACGCACTCACACACACCACCACCACCACTACCCCCCCCCTCCCACACACACACACACGTGCATGCACACACGCACGCACACGCACACACGCACAAGCACACACGCACAAACACACACATGCACGCACGCAAACACGCACACACACATACACGATATTGCAATTGCATTCAAACAACCACAAACCTATTTAAAAAAATAATAAAAAACACCTTTTTGTAAAATAAAAATAAAAAAGCAACAACAACAACAACCCGACTTGAAAAAGAAAAACTCCAAAGAAATAAACTCGCGCTACAGCATATAATAAACACAGATTATATCCAAAACATTACCACGAAAGCTGAAAAACATCACTTTGAGAAGAAGAAAAAAAACTAGTTTAGATAACATGAAGTTATTACATACAATAAACACACATGCATGCCCATACGCACATACACATACACATACACATACGCACGCACACACACACACACACACACACACACCACACACACACACACACACACACACACACACACACACACACACACACATTTTATTTATTTAATGTATTTTTTTATTCTTTTATATCGAGGATAATGGAATAAGCACTCATGTGCTTTTTTACATCTAGTCCCCGTGTGTATGCGGTTTTGTAAATTTTGTCATCTGTTCCCACCGGCACACAATGGCCTACTCTTACGAAAAGCAGAACAGGATTTTAACGTGTGCGCAAGATGTTCTGCATGCATTCGCACACGGGGCCTCGGTTTATAGTCTCATCCGAAGGACTTTGACATTCAGTTCGATTTTTTGTCAAACTGGGAAGAAAGGGCGTGGCTGGGAATCGAACCCAGAACCTCACGGTTGACTTGTTGGCAGGCGAACGTCTTAACCATCCTGCCACCCTCCTTACATGGGTGGATCAGTGGCCTTGAGGTAAGGCACTTGCCTAGAAAGCGATAAGAACGAGTTGAAAGTGTGTGGTGGTTCGAATCCTGTTTGTACCCAAAACTACCCCCCCATCCCCCCCCCCCCTCCCCCCCCCCCCCCCCCCCCCCCCCCCCCCCCCGCATCCCCATCTACTGAGCCGTGGGTAGCGGTCTAGGTCTTAGTCTTTCGGGTGAGACCATAAACCGAGGTTCTGTGTGTGCAACATGTATTTAGTGCACGTAAAAGAACCTACGGTAACAAGAGAGCTGTCCTTAACAAAAATCTGTAGAACAAAAGCCACTCTGATAGAGAAAAAAGTCCACATGCAAACAGGAAAAAAAAATAATGGGTGGCGCTGCTCATGTGGCGATAGGCTCTTCCCTGGGAGAGCAGAACGAATTTCACGCAAAGTAATCTGCCGTGATGTAAAAGCGGTATACAATACAAT
>CM054136.1:75312679-75327679 GCA_028751875.1 Rapana venosa | reverse complement strand
TTTTGTTTGGTTTGTTGGTTGTTTGTTGGTTTGTTTGTTGGTTTGTTTTGGAGGGGTTGTTTGTTGTTGGTGGTGGTTTTTTGTTGTTGGTTGTTGTTGTTTTCTGGGGGGGGGGGGGGTCATCTGTTCCTACCGGCACACAATGCCTACTCTTCTTCAAAAGGGCAGAATGTGTTCTTAACGTGTGTGTGTGTGTGTGTGTTTGTGTGTGTTTGTGTGCGTGCGTGCGTGCAAGATGTTCTGCGTGCGTGCCTTAGCACCACAGGGCCTCAATTTATAGTCTCATCTGAAAGACTTCGTGACATTCAGTTCGATTTTGGTTTTTTTCCGCGGTCAAACTGGGAAGAAAAAGAGCGAGAGAGAGAGAGGCTAGGAATCGAACCCAGAACCTCACAGTTTACTTAGTTTGGTAAGTGAATGTCTTAAAACCGTCCTACCACCGTCCTTCTTCTTCCGTCAACAGGGAAGGAAAAGGGAAGTGAGGAGACTGGGGGGAGGGGGGAGGGGGTGGAGGGGGTGGGGTGGGGGGGTGGGGGTGGGGTTGGGGGGTGTGATAAAGCAATGCGGAGACAAGATAGCCAGCCTGCTGCCTATAGGCCTAGGCCTATACTACCCCTCCCTGCTTTTCCTCCCTAAGTTCCTCTTGCAGGATCAGCACACAGCTCATTTGTTTGTCTGGAGGAAGGCAGTTTGTGACGGCCCCGCTGTCGTCTGCTCGCCTTTCTCCATTTCCTGTCCATATAATAATGTCGTCGTCTGTGATGGGCTGAACCTTTCGTGGAGGTGGAATGAGGTGGAAAGGGGAGGGTGAGGTGGAAGGGGGTTCATTGTGTGTGTGTGTGTGTGATGGGGAAGGGGGGTTGTAGTGTGTGGTGTGTGTGTGTGTGTGAGGTGGGGATGATGTTGTGGTGTGTGTGTGTGTGTGTGTGTGTGTGTGTGTTGTGTGTGTGTGTGGTGTGTGTGTGTGTGGTGTGTGTGTGTGTGTGTGTGTGTTAGTGTATGTGTAGTGTAGTGTAGTGTAGTGTGTGTGTGTGTGTGTAGTGTAGTGTAGTGTAGTGTAGTGTAGTTGTAGTGTAGTGTAGTGCGTGTGTGTGTGTTGTGTGTGTAGTGTAGTGTTGTGTCGTGTGTGTGTGTGTGTATCATGTGTGTCTGTGTCTGTCTGTGACTGTGTGTGCGAGTGAGTGTGCATCTGTGTGTCTGTGTGTGAGTGAGTGTGGTGAGGGCCAAATGGATGTTGATTAGATTTGATATGGCGTCATTTGTTTGTTTGTTGTGATAAAATGTTGTTGTTGCTGCTGCAGCGTTGCAATCTTCGTGATGTAGTTAGGATTTTTTTCTCTATGTATCTATTTATTTATTTATGCTGTTCGTATGATAGCTGAGTGGATGAGGCTATAGTTTTAGGCTTCTAATCCAAATTCCTGGGTCGATGGTTCGATTCCTGGGAGCCCTGAGTGGACTAACGGTATGGATCTTTGCTATGGAGTAGCATAGTAAGGTTTGTGCAGGCCTGCCCGTGTCGTGTTTGCCCGCGCGTGTGTATATACACATCGGCACGTTAAAGATCCCGTCAGTCATTTTAGTGACCCACTTCTGACATCTTGTAATGGATCGGATGGCTTAATGGGTTATCAATCTCATCTCAACTCATCTGCTCCCATAACCCCCTCCAGGGTCGTAGAGGCACTGCGGTGACGAACGTTGCACCAGTTGGCTCCATTTGAGGCAGTTTTGGGCAAGTGCCTGGGTTGTGGAGAAGCTCTTCCTGGTCTAATCAGTGATGTTGTCTGCCCATTTCTTCTTCGGCCTGCCTCGCCTTCTCTTCCCTTGCACTGTTCCTTGCAGTATGGTCTTGGAGAGCCCACCTGATCTTGTCACATGTCGACATCATCTGAGCTTCCTTTTCCTGACTGTGGTCAGCAGGTCTTCGTACTGTTTTACTTGTTGGGTGATGGTTTGTCGAACTTCTTCGTTGGTAATGTAGTCCGAGTATGAAATGCCAAGGAGTCCTCTGAGGCATCTCATCTCCAAAGCCTGGATCCTTCTTTCTAGATGTGCATTCAATGTCCAGGATTCGCATGAATACAGGTATGTGGAGATGGCCAATGCATGCAGTAGCTTGACCTTGGTCCTGAGAGAGATGTTTCGGTATTTCCAAATGGTCTTGAGTTTCGCCATTGCTCCAACTGTTTGTGCAGCTCTTGCGAGGATTTCGGTCTTAGCTTTCGGGGTTAGCAATACAGGCACATATTACGAAGCACGTTTTCATACAACACAGACGCCATCTTGCGTTCCTAAACCGGAAGTGCCGCTCGATCGTCTTTATTCCTAAGCGGAGCACAATTTTTAGTTGCAAATCTAAAACCACTGTAGGGTCACGTAAACACTGAAATACCCAGCATCTAACACAGGTGTGACCACTATTAGATTATGAAGGTGGTCAAGTGTTGTTTGCATCGTATTGTTTCTCAGTAGATAGGGTCAAGTTCATAATTATGGACCTTCAACTATGATGAAACCTCCCATGGGAAAACTGAGTCAAAAATGAAGTCTGAAAAACTGCTGGAGCCTGGCATAAATATGTAATTAGTATTTTTACATTGAAGGATAAAATGAAACCTGTTTTCTGCTTGTATTTGGGTGGGTGCGTGGGTGGTTGGTTGGGTGGGTTAGTTGATTGATTGGTTGGTTGGTTGGTTTGGGTTTGGGTGGGAGGGGGGATCAGTGAATCCAGTCCAGTCTTACAATAGTTATTTCCAGCAACATAGGTGGGTCTTTTCAGCAAGGTAGCCATCTTTTCCAGAGATGGAATATTTTTCAGCATAAAATTAAGCAATAGTGCGTGTGTGTGTGGTGTGTGTGTGTGTGGGGTGTGTGTGTGTGTGTGGTGTGGTGTGTGTAGTATGTGTTATGTTGTGTGAACTTAATGTTGTTTATCCTGTTATTATAAATGCCTATCATCTGTGCATGCGTTTTAATTATCTACTAGATATATGTTGCTCTTATCCGCCTATTACTGATATTACTACCCTTATCAACACACTTATTATTGGCATCATCAACGTCACATCATCATCATTATCATCATCATCGTCATAATCACCACTTTAGCAGCAGCAGCAACAGCAGCAACATAACAATAATATTTCTATTTAATCTGTTGACTTCTCCCTTCTTGGCACTTTTCCATCACGTGTTCAAATATGGCTGCCACGTTTATATGATTTATCATTGATAACTAATATTCTTCCATGCAATAATATCAATCCTAAAACGAAAACAGTTAATTAAGACCAGATGGGATGTAGTCACTTTGAATCAATAAAAAGAAAATAGAGAGTGAGTTTTACATCTGAAATATCATTTATTTTCTTTGATTAGCTAACTTTTATTTTTGCACAAGTAAATGGAAACTGCTTGTAATTGGTGTAGACTATTTCGATTTTTTGCCAGCGATTTATTTTTTACATAAAGTATTTATTGTTTAAAGCCCTCACACACACACACACACACACACACACACACACACACAACATACACACACACACACACACACACTATATATATATATATAATTATATATATATATATATATATATAAATAAATATTTATATATATATATATTTCATCCCAATACCCCTTTTGTTGCCAAACATATCATTGACATTCTGACATATTGAAAGGCAATATCAAACTCTACAATCTTACGATTGTTTAAAAAAAATTATTATTGGGAAGTAGTTTTGGAGAATTTTTCAAGGTTAAGCTTATCAAGGACATAATATTATAATATACAATCAGACAGACAGTCAGACAGACAGTCGGACAGACAGTCAGGCAGTCAGTCAGACAGACAGACACTCAGACAGACAGACACTCAGAAAAACAGTCAGATAGTAGACAGACAGTTAGTCAGACAGTCAGATAGACACTCATGGAGGCAGACAGACAGGCAGACATTTAGACAGACAGACAGTCAGTCAGACAGATAGGCATACAGACAAACAGACAGACAGGCAGACAGACAGTCAGACAGACAGACGGTCAGACAGACGGACAGATAGACAGACAGACAGTCAGACATACAGACAGACAGACAGTCAAACAGACAGACAGTAAGATAGACAGTCAGGCAGACAGACAGACAGTCAGACAGACAGACAGTCGGTCAGGCAGACAGTCAGACAGACAGACGGACAGATAAGACAGTCAGACAGTCAATTAGACAGACAGACAGTCAGACAGACAGTAAGTCAGACAGTCAGACAGACAGACAAACATAAAGTCAGACAGACAGTAAGACAGACAGACTGATAGATCGACACACGGAGAGACAGGGGAATCAATGTGATTGCATGGGCCCTCTTTGTTGACACATGCGAGCCAGGACGTGTGAGTATGTAGCTTGCCAGCCACCCTGCATTCTACCAAATGTGTCTGCCAGGCTGACAAAAAACAAAAAATCATTTTCCTTTAAAACATCGAGAGAGGGAGAGAGAGAGGGGGGGTGAGGAGAGAGAGAGGGGGGGGAGGGAGAGAGGAGATAGGAAGGAGAGAGAGAGAGAGAGAGAAGGGGGGAGAGAGAGAGAGAGAGAGATAGATAGAGATGAGAGAGAGAGAGGCTGGAATGCAAGAAGAAAAGCACAGAGTGATTATTCATTATCCTCGAAATTAAAAAATCTTATTTGATTTGATTTGATTTGATTGATCTCTTCTCTCTCTCTCTCTCTCTCTCTCTCTCTCTCTTGGGACTGGACGTTTTAAATATATATATATAAAGCACATGAGTGCTTATGCATTATCCTCGAAATAAAAGAATTTGTTTTAATTCGATCTATTGAATTTGATTTGATTTGATCTCTCTCTCTCTCTCATAACATCTCTTATTTCCTCTAATAATGTCTCTCCACCCACCTCTCTCTCTCTTTCTTAAAAACCACACACACTACACACACACACCATCACAGAGAAGCCTCGCAGCATCATTGAATGTTACGGGAAGAGTAACAAAGTTGGGGAAAAGTTTTGATTGATTAGAAATAGCTGCCAGATAAAATGATGAATTAGGGAGTCTTTACGACAGGTCGGTGTGGCGAGCGAAGTTTTCGTACGCGAGGCTGCCTAAGTTATCACAGGAAATGTCAAGCAAGTATTCATCTTGTGAGGATCTCGTCTGTTTGTTTGCTGCTTGCTTGCTTGACCGCGCTTGTGAGTTTTTCGATGTGTCTGCTTGTTTGTTTCTCCAGGTTCAATCAAAACCAGCAAGGAAGGAAGGGAAGCGATGATTTGGGATGTGGAGGGGGCTAGGGTGTAGGAAGTGTATGGTTGGGGTGTGGTGGGGGGGGAGGTTTGTTTTTTCAGTTAATATCGTGTTATGTTGTTTTTTCTGATTTGTTTGTTGCTGTTGCTTGGTTTGTTTGTTTGTGTTATTCTTGTATTTATGGCATCTTTTACTGATTTTGTTAGCTAGTTATTTGATATTCATTTGTTTGTTTGGTAGTTATTGTTATTCATTTGTTTGTTTGTTTGTTTTTCTTGTATTTATACATCTTTTTACTGATTGTTGTTATTGTCATTTATTTGATATTCATTTGCTTGTTTGCTAGTTATTTGTTATTCATTTATTTGTTTGTTTGTTTGTTTGTTTGCTTGTTTATTCTTGTATGTATGCATCTTTTACTGATGTGTTCTTGTCAGTTATTCGTTTGTTTGTTTGTTTGTTGTTGTATTGGCTCCCTTTTCTACTGTTTGTTTACATAAGAATATTTTCAGCTTGTGTTTATGTCTACGTATTACAAGCAGAAACAACATGCTTGACACTAATTCCAGTTCCATCTCCGGAGTCGGAATGCAGCTACCTTAACTATGAAGCAAAAACGTGTCGCATACACACCAAAACATCTCAACATTGGTGAACCTCGGAGCTCTAGCAAGGAATTTGGGGGGGGGGGGGATGGGATGGAGGGGTACTAATTCCATTCTGTACATGAACTCATCTGTCTTGAAGGGGTCCTTTCAAATGTAGACTCCTGTCTTCAGCGCAGACGATTTATACTGTAGTGACATAGAGCGCAAACTTGCATGCTAGATATTCACTGTAAGTTTTTGTGGATAAATTCATTGACTCGGTTGTTTGTTTTTTTTTCAATAATGCTCTCCTCTCTCTCTCTCTCTCTCTCTCTTCCTCTCTTCTCCTTCTCCTCTCTCTCTCTCTCCTCTCTCTCTCTCCCCTCGCTCGCTCTCTCCCTCTCTCTTCTCTCTTCCTTACTAGGTTGATTGATTTACTTTTTTTTCAGACTGAGGCTGGATGGGGGGGAAAAGTCACCATTGTACTTATTCTTTTCCCTCAATAATAATGTGTCAATTCATAAAAAATTGTTCATTTTTTTCTATTCACTTTCACTTGAGGTTGTTTTTTCAATAAAATATACTAAGAATCCCTGTCTTTTAGTTAGTTCATGTCACCATCCAAACCCCTACCCCACCTCATCTCAAAACTCAGTTCGTCACACACAACCTTTCCCTAATCCATCATCACCAAAACCTTTCCCCTAATCCATCCATCACACAAACCTTTTTCCAATAATCCATCATCACACAAACCTATTCCCTAATCCATCCATCACACAAACCTATTCCCCATCATCCATCAACAAACCTTTTCAATTATCACTCAAACCTATTCCTAATCCATCATCACACACAAACCTATTCCCCTAATCCATCCATCACACAAACCTTTCAAATCTCCATCATCAAAAACCTATTCAAAAATCCATCACATCTACAACTATTCCAATATCATCCATCACAAAACCTATTCAATAATCCATCATCCACAAACTATTCCAATATCCATCACACAAAACCTATTCCAATATCCAATCCATCACACAAACCTTTCCCATAATCCATCATCACACAAACTATTCCCCTAATCCATCCATCCACACAAACCATTCCATCATCCATCATCACACAAACTATTCCATAATCCATCCATCACAAAACCTTTCCAATAATCATCATCACACAAACCTATTTCCTAATATCATCCAAACCCACAAAAACTTTCCTAATCCATCATCACACAAACCTATTCCCCTAATCCATCCATGCACAAACCTATTCCAATAATCCATCATCACACAAACCTATTCCCCTAATCCATCCATCACACAAACTATTACCCTAATCCATCCATACACACAAACCTATTCCCTTATCCTATACACATCCAACCTATCCCTAATCATCTACCACAACCTTTCCCTATCATTCATCAACAAACTTTTCAATAATCCATCATACAAACTATTCCCAATCTAGTCATTACATCCTCCCCCTTACTTCTTTCCCTTTCTCATCCTACCCCCTACCCCCACCACTTCCTTCCCTACCTCTCTGCTACCCCCCCCTCCCCTTTTATTTCCTGAAATTGTCCAACCTAATCACTTCTTCTTTCTCTCTCTCTCTCTTCTCTCTTCTCTGTCCCACTTCTTTCTCGTCCTCTCTTCTCTCTCTCGCTCCTGTCTTCTCGTCTCTGTCTCTCTCTTGTCCTCTGTCTCGTCATCTCTGTCTCTCCTCCTCTAGTCCTTTTCTCTGTCTTCTATCTCTGTCTGTCTTCTTCTTCTCTCTCTCCTCTCGCTCTTTTCATCTCTCTCGTCGACTGCTTCTGATCTGCCCTCCCACTCCCAACTCAATCACCATACCCTCTCCTTTCTCCCCACTACCCCCCCCATTCCTCTCCTCTCTCTCCTCTCTTCCCCTCTTCTCCCTCTCTCTTATAAATATCCTTCCCAAACTATATAATCAAATCCCTTTACCTCTCCACACAACAACCACTGTCGGCAATTGCAGCATGCATCTCTTCTCTCATCTTCTTTTGTTTATCTTAATATTGTTTGCATCTGTTCTCTGCATAATATTCTCTATTTCTTCATTCTCTTCTTTCTTCTTCATCTTCTTCTTTTTTGTTTTAAATCTTTCCCACCCTCTTTCTTCCTGTCTCCTTCCATCTCCACCTTTCCCCCCACTCCCTCTATAAACCTCCCCTCCCTCCCCACACCAACCACACCACACCACCCCCTTTTTACGTATTTTGTCTGTCCGTTGCCCTGGCAGAATTTGTTTTCGTGAAAAAGAGTAGGAGGGGGGGGGGATTGAAAAGAGGTGGCTGTGGTGTGATGATGGTGTGGTGAAGATGTTGATGATGGTGTGATGTCTGACGGGAGAAGTTACATACTCGACTGGTCAGGCCCTTGCTCTTTCTTCCAACAACAGCTGTTGAGTGCCGGGCCAGAGGGACAGGGGGGGGGGGGGTAGATGTGGTCATGTTGAGACCTAAGGTCATGCTCCTTCCTCTTCTGCTGTCACCTCTTTTCCAACCCACCAACCCTACCCACCCCCTACCCCCCCCTCCTCAAGTGCCTCATTCACTTCTTACCATTCGTCAAAGGAAGATTATCGAACCCTTCTGTCGGAAAAAGATTCGTTAGCTATTTTGAAATGTTTGTTCCCCCTTCAAGAAAACCTCTCTGTTATGTGTGTTCTGAGTTACCTGTGTTTCTGTAGGTACTGTATGCAATAGGTAGCTTGATAATAATTCGATCACCTGAACTACATGTGCTCACTAGGCCAGTACGTAAATTGTATTTTGAATTAAGGACGTGTAACGTATGTTTCTTATTGGTTTCTGACATAGAAATAATCTTATCCCTCTAATTGTGTAACAGTCTTGTCCTCCTCATTGGAAAACATGATAAACGTTGTTTATGCGGAGAAATTGTATTTTTCTTGATTGTGACGTAAATATGCCACTACTGCTACCGTCAACAACTCTGAGTCACTTGTTATATCATGAGCCTATTCTGGCTAACCAAAGGTGAAGACGCTGGATCCTTTCCCTGCCAAGGATTGATTGGTAAGTCTGTACGATCAGTGTATCCTGTCCATCATTCTAATTATGACCCCCAATCACGCAACACAATGTCAGAAGTGGGAGTTGACTGAAGGGTTAGCTATGGAATTTAAATTCTCAAACTTTGATTTTGATGTGTAATCTGCCTGCCTTTGCCAATGTTCCTTCGTTGTGGGATAGCTTCCAAACTTCACAGAAAGGGGAAGTCAGACCAGAAGCTGTATACAGCATGAGTAAATCACACAAAGACTTGGACTGTCTTGGCCTGACAGCAAGACAGCAAGAAGTTGTGTATAGCTCTCAGAGAATATACTGCATTTCACCCAATGAAAATGTCATTGATAAAAGAGCAACGTTTACAAGTCTCAAAGATGGCGAGAGCATTAGGTATGTTAGCTTTGTATGAATTTTCAACAAGCAGATTTCCCAAGAGACAACAATTAGATAGTTAGTGTTGAGCCTTCTAACCTAGAGTAATATGAGGATAAAGTGACCTGCCACTGAAAAGCTATCCCTTGACAACAGATGAGTGTATAAAACAGCAAAGACTAGTGTACAGCTATCAACCTGTAGATTGGACAGGCATTCCAGTGGTCAGAGCATTGTTTTCCCAAGCTAGGTACAGCTTAAGCATGGTACCCAATGGAGTACCGTCTTGTGCCCTGGCTCAGTACAGTCCCCCAGTTCACCCACGTTATAAAAACGCCTCTGAGGTCGGAAAGGAAAGCAGCGTAGGGTGGAGAGGTGCCACCCTCATTAGCTGCCCTGGAGAGTTGAGGTCTCGACATTCTCTTCCTCAATGACCACATGGTTTGGGATCACTTACTTTCCCTGTAATCATGATCCCATATTTCTCGATTATAACCCACACTCGCCAGCTATTGTTGTCAAGTTTTTTGAATTAAGTTTTAAAAAAAATAAAGCCTACTACTTCTTGTGTACGAAAAATGAAATTTCTCTAAATCAGATTCACTGCTCTATTAGAAAACTTGATTACGTTACACTATTTGTTCATTTCCTAAAATGACATCTAGCTTTTTTGAGATAAATTTGACTGAAGATTGTTTCTTGGAGCTTTTGTGTATGTTGTTGACAGTATTGCTTTTCCTTGTGTGTGACGTGTAAGATGTTGCAGTATTGCTTTCTTTATGTTTGTGACGTGTATGATGTTGTAAGTATTGCTTTTCCTTGTTGGGGGACGGTAAGATGTTGACAGTATTGCTTCCTTTATGTTTGTGATGTGAAAGTTGTTGCAGTATGCTTTCTTTGTGTGTTGTGACGTGTATGATGTTGACAGTATTGCTTTCCCTTTTGTGTGTTGTGACGTGTATGATGTTGGCAATAATGCTTTCCTTTGTGTGTGTGACGTGTTATGATGTTGGCAGTATTGCTTTCCTTTGTGTGTGTGACGTGTGAGATGTTGACAGTATTGTTTTCTTTGTGTTTGTGACCGTGTATGATGTTGACAGTATTGTTTTCCTTGTGTGTGTGTGACGTGTATGCTGTTGACAGTATTGTTTTTCCTTGTGTTTGTGACGTGTAGATGTTGACAGTATTGCTTTTCCTTGTGTTTGTGACGTGTATGATGTTGACAGTATTGTTTTCTTGTGTTTGTGACGTGTAAGATGTTGACAGTATTGCTTTTCCTTGTGTTTGTGACGTGTATGATGTTGACAGTATTGCTTTTCCTTATGTTTGTGACGTGTAAGATGTTGACAGTATTGCTTTTCCTTATGTTTGTGACGTGTAAGATGTTGACAGTATTGTTTTTCCTTGTGTTTGTGACGTGTATGATGTTGACAGTATTGCTTTTCCTTGTGCTTGTGACGTGTATGATGTTGACAGTATTGCAGCTTTTCCTTGTGCAATAACCAGTCTAATTAGTGTCAGTCGAAATGTAGTTTTAACTAAATAATCACAATGTCGGGTGTATTTTTTTCATTTGTGACATCGTCTTTTGTGACACTGTCTTGTAACCACCACCACCCCCCCCCCCCACCACCACCACCACCCCCCCCCATACACACACAACACACATACACACCACAATACATACTATATATATTATATAAATATCTGCAAAATTTCTTGTCGGATAGATCAATTTGCACTAAATTAGGTTCAGTGTACTCATCTTTTAAACCTATCGACTTGGGTATACCACAGGGATCAGTACTTGCACCTATCTTGTTTTCTATTCTTGTACATGATCTCCCTAGCTCTTTGTCACCTAATACTCAAGTTGTTCAGTATGCAGATGATATTGCAATTTGGATAAATACGTCAGTTAGGAAAAACACGAAAACGAGAGTGATCAATTATGTTGAAAAAATATATCAGGAAGAATTAGATAAATTCTGTAGTTATATGAAAGAAAACAGATTAGAATTATCAGCAGAAAAAACGTGTCTTGTGCTTTTTAATAACGGTGACAACGCATTAAAATTACCAATACTAAAATTAGAAGGAAAGGTGCTTCAATACAAACAAGATGTCAAATTCTTAGGTGTATTTTTAACTAGAAAGTTGAATTGGAGGATGCACATCAACCAAATGATAACTGAAGCTAGGAAAAGACTTAATTTCCTAAAGATAATAAGTTCTCAGGCCTGGAGTCAAGACACTACGACTCTGATACATCTGGCTCTGTCCTTGGTACGTTCAAAATTAATATACGGACAAGAAGTTTATTTTTCTGCTGCAGATTATCTACTTAAAAAACTACAAAGTCTAGACAGTAAAGCAGTAAAGATAGCTTTTGGTGTTCCGGCTCATGCAAATACAGCTAATACTTATAAAAAAGCTCACTTACTATCTCTTTCTGATCAGCGAAAACTGGCAGTATCAAAATATGTGGTTCGTAGTTCTCTATTCCAAATTCAGTAAAAGAGGAAATATTTATTAATCAAGACACTGATTTTCCTAAACGGGCACGCAATATTTCATTTCTGCAGCCAATTAAAATTATACAGACACATTTATGAAAGAAAATGACATCGATATATCAACAATTCCAATTTTACGATTGTTCCACAATTACCTCCTTGGGAACATATTTCAGCTAAATTTGACATTGACTACACGGAAATAAAGAAAAATGAAGATCAAAATCTTCTCACCGTTGATGTAAAAAGTCACTTAGAAATAATTATTCTAATCACTTAAAAGTGTATACTGACGGATCTGTATTAGAATCAGGCAAAAGTGGTGCTGCATATGTGATTCCGACTTAAAGTTAAAAAATCTTTTCATTTTTGGACAACATTTTTCTATTTTTACTTCTGAATTATTTTGCAATTCTTATGGCTTTGAATTTTTTGTCTGATACTGCTATTGATGTTTGCCAAATTCTGTTTTGCGTTGACTCAAAGGCAGTGTTAATGGCATTAAAGTCATGGCATGGTAAATAAGGAATGATATTGTATTTGAGATAAAATTCCTGATACATTCTATTTCAAGCAGAGGCATCAGCATAACTTTTTGCTGGATCCCCTCTCATTGTGGAATTTTTTCGAATGAGCTGGTTGATTCTTTGGCAAAACAAGGTGCCTCTGAATACAGTACTGAAGTGTTTGATTCTAATCTTGCATTGTCGTCTTATGAAATTCATTCTAAGTTAATGAAATGCATACATTCAAAGATCATAGAAAACATTATCAGCAGTTTCCTTGCCCACGGAAATTAGAAATTCTAATACATAAACTGAGATTAATGCATGGAATACTAAATATTCAAAAAATGTACATGTTGTTGTTCTATTCCACTTTCAGTCCACCATTTGTTGTTTGATTGCCCATTCTTCTTGACATGTATAAAAGGAGAGGTTTAGTATTCATAAGAAATATGCCACTAGTCAAGAAGTTTTATATGACTCTCACAATTCATTTGTGTCAGTTGTGAAGTCATATATTCTTCACCTGTAAAACCTTTACTGTAATTACATATTATATTATTTATTTATATAATAATATATGTATATATTATTATATATATATATTTAAAATATATATATATATTATATATTTTATATATGTATATGATGTGTATATGTATATGTTTATATATATGTATATACATATATATTATAAAATATATATGTATATATGTATGTATATTTATATGTATGTATTATTTTAAATACTTATGTGTGTGTGGATGTGGGTGCGTGTAGGGGAGAGAGAGAGAGGGAGAGAGAGAGAGAGAGAGAGGAAGAGAGAGAGAGAGAGAGAGAGAGAGAGAGAGAGAGAGAGAGATGCGGAGTGTAATAATAGGTACTTTGGTATGAATGCGGGTGTGTCTAAATCACCATGTAGTGAATAGACATTAAACAAAACAAAACAAACAACAAAACACATACATACACACACCCTTTCCCATCCCCATTTTTTCAGATTTGGTATAATTCTCTCCATTTCAACATTTCGCCACTTCAAAAGAGTAAGTAGTGATAATAAAGCTGAAGAATGCCTTCTGAGCACGTCCTTCTGTTAGTACCAAAAAAATATTTTAAAAAATAACTGACATATTATATTAGCCCTAACAAGTGTTGAACTTGCACAATTTCATGACAGACTTACACGTCCTTCTCTTGGTTAACACACAAAAAAAGTAATAAATAACGGATTTATGTTAACCTCAACAAGCGTTGAACATGCACGATTTCATGACAGACTGTCTATCTTAACTGCTTTCAAACTCGGTTTAGAAGTGTGAAGACATTTCTCAATGCAACTAGACATTTTGTTTTCATCTTATGGCGTCCCATTCTCAAATTTCTGCTCCATTCATTCCCTTTTTTTTTACCATCGTCATCAACTCCTACATCATTTCACTGCAAACCTACAGACTAGCAATCCACATTGCGTGCCGGTACAAACGGATGACAAGATTAAAAACAACAACAACAAACGCATGCACACAAGCATCGTGTTTAGACACTATCCCCGAAGTCGGAGTCACCGTCACCGTCACCGATACCTCAGATTCCGAATCCTTTGGGGTGCCTTCGAAGCTTTATCGGAGTGCAGCTAGGTAGAAATGGTGGCATACGCAAAATCTGACCATTGGTGTATCTCGGAGCTCTAGCCGAGGAACGAAAACAGAAATGGTTTTAAAGCCAACATACCCAAGGTATCACTAAGGAAGACTGACCCCTAATAACAACAATAGTTGCCTGGTTTTTTTAAGCCAAACTGAGTAAGGTGCCCACTCCTTGTGCGGGGATCTTTGTCACCTCATTTCGTGTGGAGATCCTGGTCACCTCATTTCGTGTGGGGATCCTGGTCACCTCATTTCGTGTGCGGATCTTCGTCACCTCATTTCGTGTGGAGATCTTCGTCACCTCATGTCGTGTGGGGATCTTCGTCACCTCATTTCGTGTGGAAATCTTCGTCACCTCATTTCGTGTGGGAATCTTCGTCACCTTATTTCGTGTGGAAATCTTCGTCACCTCATTTCGTGTGGAGATCTTCGTCACCTTATTTCGCAAGGACTGATTACTCCCATAACCGAAATTTGTCGCAAATTCACCAGGAAAGGGAAATTAAAATATATTTTTTTAAAAGCTGAAGCTGAGGTCACCTGATATCGGGGCAACAAAAAAGGGAGAGAAAAAATTAGGCATTCTTAACTCCCCTCATCTCCCCTCTCTGCAACACACTCCACATCAAAAACACGAAACAAACAATCAAAAAAACGAAACAAACAAACTCATCAGCAATACCAAACAAGACCATCACCCACATCAACAACAACAACAACAATAAAATGATAATTTCAATACGTCAATTTCTGATTGCACAAGCATAAAATTCGGGGCGTTTCACTCAGGAAGGGAGCTAATCGCCACATAGCAACCCGCATCATCCTAGCAAGTGGCTCTCCACTCGTGGGTTCTAATCAACACCTTCAATGCATGGCTGGCAGTCAGCCTGGCTATAAATCCGCGTTTTCTTTCTGCCAAATGGCGGAGAGGAGACGCAATAACCCCGTTGATTGCCCGTCTCTAAAGACACGCGCTGTCGTTCTAACTGTGTAGTGCAGCCTCGGTAATTTCAATGATAGTTTCTGTGTTAGATGG
>CM054136.1:75305496-75307996 GCA_028751875.1 Rapana venosa | reverse complement strand
TACCTACCTACCTAACCTACCTACCTACATAAATACACACATACCTACATACATACCTACCTACACACACAAACAACACACACACACACACACACAACACAACACACACCCACACCACACACAACTTACACACACACACACACACACACACACACACACAAACACCACCACACACACACACACACACACAACTTACCACACACACACACACACACACACACACACACACACACACACACACACACACAACACACAACACACATACATCCCCCCCCCCCCCACCCACACACACACACACAGACAGACACACAGACAGACAGAGAGACACCTACGTTTGCGGGGGAGCTTCGCGGAGGATATCGTAAATGATGGCCAGGTTTTTGTGCCGCAGGCCCAGCTCCTCTGTCCTCCTGTGATACAGGTGAGCATCGTCTTCCTTGGTGCCGCACAGCGAGCGGGGGTAGTGGCCGTAGTCCTTCACAAACTGCCAAGAAGAACAGCAGGGGCGTGGTGGTGTTGGGTTGGGGGTGTGGTAGGGGTTTGGTGGGGTGGGGTGGGGGTGTTGGTGGGGGGGTTGTTGGGGTGGGGGTGGGGGGTTGGGTTTGGGTTGTGGGGTGTGTGTGGTGTGGTGGTGGAGGTGGTGGTGGGGGTGGGGTGGGGGGGGGTTGGGGTTGGGTGTGGGGTGTTGTGGGGGTGGTGGTGGGGTGTGGGTGTAGTGGGTGGGTGGTGGTGGGTAAGGGTGGTGGAGGGTGGGGTGGGGGGGGGTAGGGTGTTTGGGGTGTGGGTTTGTGGTGGTGTGGTGTGGGGTGTGGTGTGGTGGTGTAGTGGGTGGGGTGGTGGCGGGGTGTGTGGGTGGGTGTAAGGGGTGTGTTTGGGGTGTGTTTTGGGGTGGTTGGTGTGGGGTGGGTGTGTTGTGTAGGGTGGTGTGTTTTGTGCGGGGTGTGTGTGTGTATTGTTTTAGGGTGGTGTGGTGTTGGGTGTGTTTGGGTTGTTGGTGGGTGTGGAGTGTTTGTTGTGTTGGTGTGGCGTTTATTTGTGTTGGGGTGTATTGTGGTTGTGTTGTGTTTAGGGTTGTGTTGGTGTTGTATGTGTTGTGTGTGTTGTGTTGTGGTGGTGGGGTGTGGAGTTTTATGTTCTAGCCAATGTATCTTTTGTTGTTAATTGGGTGATTACTTGTGTTTGATTATGTTATTACTATTGTTGTGTTGGGTTTTATAATGTTGTTTGTTGTGTTGTGTTGTGTGTTGGTGGGGTGTGGAGTTTTATGTTCTAGCCAATGTATTCTTTTGTTTGTTAAAATTTCGAGGACAATGGAATTAGCACTCATGTGCTTTATTATGTTTTTTACTATTACATCCAATCCCCGTGTGGACACAGTTTTATAAATGTTGTTATCCGTTCCCAACGGCACGCACTGGCCATCTCTTTTGAAATGCGGAACAGGTTTTAACGTGTGCACAAGATGTTCTGCGTGCGTTCGCATACGGGACCTCGGCTAATAGATTCATCCGAAGAACTTTCCAACCAACCAGCTGGCTAGTCCACCAGCCACCCACCCACCCATCCAATCAACCCCTCACACAACCAACCAACCAACCAACCAACCACCCACCCACCCACCCCATACATCCACCCAACCCATTCACCTACCCATCCACCCAACTAACAACCCAACCAATCACCCAGCCACCCAGCCACCCAGCCACCCAATACCCACCCACCCAGCCAACCAAAAAAGTACTATTTTCTACCCACTTTGATATCAGCAGGCGCCATGATTGTAGCACCGGAGACCCACCCTACATCCACCCACCCACCCCACCCACCCACTCACCCACCCAGCCAACCCAAATGACTCTTTTTCTACCTTCTTTGGTATCAGCAGGTGCCAAAATGGGACACCCAGGGAATCCACCAAAACCAACCCACCCACACACCCAACCACACACACCCACCCACCCAATCACCCACCCACCCGATCACCCACCCACCCAGCCAACCAGCCAACCAGCCAACAAAAAGGACTCTTTTTCTACCCTCTTTGGCGTCAAGCAGGTGCCAGGATGGTGACACCTGGCCGGAATCCGCACGCCCACCCACCCGCCCACCTACCCACGATGACTCTTGTTCTACCCACTTTAACATCGGATGGCGCCATCACGGTGACCCCTGGAAGCTGGGAGTGCCGATGTCGGCTGCGGTCGTAGGCACGGTACTTGATTCTGGTACCGCATTCGGGTACTGCCAGCACCGCGAAGTTATTGTCGGTGTCGAAAGTCGGGTAGACATCCACCCCGTTAATTTTCTCGTGAACACTGAAGCCCCAGACAGTTGAGGTTTTGATGACATTGGCAAAAAACTGAAGATGGGGGGGAAAAAAGAGAACACGTTTTTAACAACAAACAACAACACCCCCAACCCACCTCACCCCCCCCCCTCCCCCAAACACACACACAAAAGCTAACAAAAAGAACCCTCATAACCTTTTAGACAATTCGAA
>CM054136.1:75297996-75300496 GCA_028751875.1 Rapana venosa | reverse complement strand
TGTACGTACACACATAATTATATATGCACACCCGCGCATACATGCACATGTACAGACACAATCACACACACACATCTACATGTACACACACGCACACACGCACACACAGACGCACACACACACACACACACACACACACACCCGCGTGCACACGCGCGACATTCACACACTCACCCTCAATCCCTAACATTGCAGTATATCGTAAATATCATTGCGCCAAATAATTTTTGCATTTTGCTTTCTTAGTTACGTAAAAATCTGCCTTAGCCATTTACATGGTTTGACACAGTCACGAGATGACATTTCAGACCAACATTGGTTTGGATTCTATGCTTTTCTGTATAGGCAGCCATTGAGGCTACAAACAGCCTTCACCTTGGCCCACATTTCCGGCAGTAACTGACCTTTGCCCACGCATTCGATCAGTCCGTTACCCTTGGTCCCAGGCGGGCAGGTGCACTGTTTGTGCCGGCACTCTATCCCCTTCAAACACTGGCGGTGAATTCGGGTACATGCCTTTCCTGATTCTGAAACAGGCATTGGGAAACGGTAGGAAGAAATTAGGCTATACAGACAAGAGGGGAATGAAAGTGTGTAGTGTGCAACGTTCGTCACTGCAGTGCCCCTACGACCCTGGGAGGGGGTTATGGGAGCAGATGAGATGATATGAGAGTGCTTATCATATTTTTAGTTTGAGGATATTGGAATAAGGACGAATGTATTTTTAAAACATCCAGTCCCCGTGCGTATGCAGTTTTGTATGTTTTGTCATACGTTCCAACTGGTACACAATGGCCTACTCTTCTTGAAAAGTGGAAAAGGTTCTCACGTGTGCGTAAGATGTTCTGCGCGTGTTTCTCACCCGGGACCTCAGATTATAGTCTTCTGAAGGACTGTAGTGTAGTGCAGTGTGGTGTGGTGTATTGTAGTGGAGTGGAGTGGAGTGGAGTGGAGTGTGGTGCGGTTTGGCGTAGTGTAGTGTAGTGTAGTGTCGTGTAGTGTAATGTAGTGTAGTGTAGTAGTGTAGTGTAGTGTAGTGTAGTGTGGTGTAGTGTAGTGTAGGGTAGTGTAGTGTGGTGTAGCGTTGTGTCGTGTAGTGTGGTGTCGTGTAGGTAGTGAAGTGTAGCGTAGTGCAGTGTTTGTGTCACTAATCAGCACTCTAACACGGATAGAGAGAGAGAGAGAGAGAGAGGGGGGGGGAAGAGAGAGAGTGAGATGGAGGGGGGGGGGGAGAGATAGAGAAAGAGAGATAGATACAGACAGACAAACAGACACGGATAGACAGACAGAGACACAAATAGAGAAACAAAAATAGAAACAGAAATAATAATAATAATAATAATAATAAATATAACAACAACAACAATATAATGGAATTTATATAGCGCTGTATCTTGCACAGACAAATAATAGAACAGATCAGAAGCAACAAGACTAAAGGTGCACGCTATACAGCGCCCTGAGGAAGACTGTGGGGGCTGACTCAGCTCACCCTGCAAGCCAAGCTAGCTGTACGGCCCACGAGAGGAGCTGGAAAGGACGCGCATGCCATGATTTTCCCCAGACACATCTGTCGGTGTAAAGGCGAACGAGAGACGAAGATAGAACCAAAACGAAAGAACCCAAACCGGACCTCTCCTTAAACTCAATGAAAAGTTGCTGGGGGCATTTATTTTAAGGAATGTTTTTCAGGAAGCGTAGCATGGACGAACTGAAACTACTACTACTACTACTACTACTACTGCTGCTGCTGCTGCTGCTGCTGCTGCTGCTGCTGCTGCTGCTGCTGCTGCTGCTGCTGCTACTACTACTACTACTACTACTACTACTAACAACAACAACAACAATAACAACTTCTTCTTCTTCTTCTTCTTCTTCTTCTTCTTCTTCTTCTTCTTCTTCTTCTTCTTCTTCTTCTTCTTCTTCTTCTTCTTCTTCTTCTTCTTCTTCTTCACAATTCTTCTTCACAATTCTTCTTCACAATTCTTCTTCACAATTCTTCTTCTTGTTCTTCTTCTTCTTGTTCTTCTTCTTCTTCTTCTTCTTCTTCTTCTTCTTCTTGTTCTTGTTCTTGTTCTTGTTCTTCTTCTTCTTCTTCTTCTTCTTCTTCTTCTTTTCTTCTTCTTCTTCTTCTTCTTCTTCACAATTCTTCTTCTTCACAATTCTTCTTCTTGTTCTTCTTGTTCTTCTTCTTGTTCTTCTTCTTGTTCTTCTTGTTCTTCTTGTTCTTGTTCTTGTTCTTGTTCTTCTTCTTCTTCTTCTTCTTCTTCTTCTTCTTCTTCTTCTTCTTCTCTTCTTCTTCTTCTTCTTCTTCTTCTTCTTCTTCTTCTTCTTCTTCTCCAAACTGAATGTGGCGGAGCCCGCTGCCCTCTAGGTTACAGTTTGCATGCTCAGCATGTTCGTGTCATTGATCCCACCAGCCATAATTCTAAGACCTCAGCTTCTTTAAGGGCTTAACATGTTGAGGGCGGCCTCCCATCTCCTCTCCCTCGCTGCTTTG
>CM054136.1:75270496-75292996 GCA_028751875.1 Rapana venosa | reverse complement strand
ATTATAAGTTTTACTGTACGTGAAACAATGAAAACGTAATGCTTTACGTGTCGTAAAGCATTATGTTTTCAATCTTTCACGTATGGTGTGTCACAGAGCAGCAATAATCCCAAACACTTTTCTGGAATCTCCACAGGAGAAAACAAAAAAAGAAAATGCATGACAGAAGCCATCAACAGTACAGCAATAATTAGAGCATTGTGTAACAATAAAAACGTTACATCGCAAACACATCCGACCCTTTTTAGGTCCACCATTCAGGTAGCCCCACTCTCACTTCAGGAATGAGGTCTTAAGACTTTAGTGGGCATGCATTTTGTTGTTGTTGTTGTTTGCTTGTTTTTGGTTTGTTGAGTGTGTGTGTGTGTGTTTATGTTTGTGTGTGTGTGTGTGTGGGGGGGGGGGGGGGGGTGTCATCCTGTCTTACTGGCACGAATGACCTTCCGAAAGCCAAAACAGATTTTGGCGTGTGCGCAAGATGTTCTACGAGCGTTCGCACACAGGGGCTCGGTTTATAGTTCCATTCAAGTCCATTTTCAGTCAGTACTGATGTTGATTAACTTCAGCGGGAAAATCTCCATGAACAGGCGTCTCAGTTCTCAGTTCGAAATCATGCTCGATCCCAGGCCTTCAAATGGCCAGAGCAACGCTCTAACCACTGGGCTATCCCGCCAGGTATGTGGAAGATACACCTGGCTTTATTCCTCCCTGTTAGGGAGCAGTATTTATAATGGATCTATTCATATAAGGGACGGGACAGCTCAGTAGTCTGATCACTGGCTTTCCCCAAGCCAATGTTAAGCAGCATCGAGCGTGGTCACCAAGTGGATGGGTGATCGTTTGCGCGCCTTGGTTTCAGGACAGTCCCCCAGTTCACCCAGCTGTAAATGAGTGCTTGCTCTCTTTAGGGTCAGGGAAAAGTAAAGCAGCGAGGGAGAGAGATGGGCGCCGCCCTCAATATGCTGGCCCCACTGAAGAAGATGAGGTCTCTGACGCTTCGCTCCTTTACGACCACATAGGTTATGGGACACTCTTACCTTTCTATGTTCATGCCCTACATCCCACTGACCATAGCTATCTTTCTACTAAAGATGTATGGGATTTTCACGTGTATAAAAGACGTTCTGCGTGTGTTCGCACAAGGAACCTCTTGTTTATCATATCAACCAAAAGGACTTGAGGGAAAATGAGGAGATGGAATCAGTATAAATGTTAGCGGTAGGGGAAAAACTACCGTAGAGCAGACAGGTCAGCGGCCATTTCTGTCCTCAGTTTCTGTCAGGTTGCGAGTTCGATTCTACAACCACTAGGCTCTCTCTCTCTCTCTCTCTCTCTCTCTCTCTCTCTCTCTCTCTCTCTCTCTCTTCTCTCTCTCTCTCTATCTATCTCTCTCTCTCTCTCTCTCTCTCTTTCTTTTTCTCTGTGTCTTCCATCCCCTTCCCCTCTCCACCAATAAGTTTGGGCACATCAGTTGAAAATGCAGTAAAATAAAACCAGACATAAATAGTTAGTTTAAGGCTGTCTCTAAACACCAACATCTTGAGCACATATGGATTCACAATAACACTCAAACATAAACGCGCGTCCGTGTAAATATATTACGTAGATTCAGATAATGTGTGTGTATGCACGCACACACACACACACACACACACACACACACACACACCATGCAGGCACGCAAGCATGCAGATGCAGATGCACACTTCACATAAAAACATGTGTATGCACATATTTACGAGCATTCGTGGGTGAACACGCAGCATATGCAGAGGACATTTTACGGTACAATGTTCCCCTAAAGATAAGATACAAGGAGTAAAAGTGTCGCTGTTGCTGTAGGGCTGGCGACGATGCAGATAAATAGAGAGATAGATAGATAGAGAGATAGATAGATAGAGAGATAGATAGAGATAGATAAGTAGATAGAGAGATAGATAGAGAGATAGATAGAGAGATAGATAGAGAGATAGATAGAGAGATAGATAGAGAGATAGATATAGATAGATAGAGAGATTGAGAGATAGATAGATAGATAGAGAGATAGATAGATATAGATAGTGAGATAGATAGAGAGATACATAGAGAGATATATAAAGAGATATATAGAGATAGAGATAGATAGAGATATATAGATAGAGAGATAGATAAAAGAGAGATATATATAGAGAGAGATAGATATAGATAGAGAGATAGATAGAGAGAGATAGAAGAGATATATATAGAGAAGATAGAGAGTAGATAGAGAGATAGATAGAGAGATAGATATATAGAGAGAGATAGATATAGAGATAGGGGATAGATGAGAGTAGATAGATAGAGAGATAGATAAATAGAGAGATAGATATATAGAGAGAGATAGATAGAGAGATAGATAAGTAGATAGAGAATAGATAGAGAGATAGTAGATAGTAGTAGATAGAGAGATAATAGTAGAGAGATAGATGAGTAGATAAGAATAAGATAAAGAGAGATAGAGATAGAGAAGAGAGAGAGATAGATAAGTAGATGAGAGATAGATATAATAGAGAGATAGATAAGATAAGAGAAGGATTAATAGGGATGATAGATAGAGAGTATGATAGTAGAGAGAATATGAGAGAATAGAAGATATAGATAGATAGTAAATATAGAGAGAGAGAAAGAGAGAGATTTATTATTTAATTTATTATATTGTATTTATTTTTTATATCGAGGATAATGGAATAAGCACCCATGTTCTTCTTACACCCGTCCCGTGTGTATGCGGTTTTGCAAACTCGTCATCTTTCCACCGGAACAATGCCTACTCTTCCGAAAAGCGGAAGGTTTAATGATGGCAAGATGTTCTGCGTGCGTTTGCACACGGGGCCTCGGTTTATAGTCTCATCGAAGGATTTTGGGAAGATGGATCTGCACTGATGTTAAATCCAGGGAAAATATCCCTTGAACGGGAATCGAACCCGGGTCGTCAGATTGCGAGCGCAATGTTCTGACCACTAGGCTATCCCGCCCCCCGAGAGAGAGAGAGAGAGAGAGAGAGAGAGAGAGAGAGAGAGAGAGAGTTAAGTAGATAGATTGAGAGATAGAGAGATAGATGGATAGACAGATAGAGAAATAGACAGAGAGATAGATAGATAGATATATCGATCGATAGATAGACAGACAGATAGATAGATAGATCGATAGAGCTAGATAGATAGATCGATAGATAAATCGATAGATAGACAGAAAGATAGAAAAACAGACAGACAGATAGATAGATAGATAGATAGACAGGCAGACAGACAGATAGATAGATAGATAAATAGATAGATAGATAGATAGATAGATAGATAGATAGATAGATAGATAGATAGATAGATAGATAGATGTGAAGGGAAACAAGTGCAAATCACCAAACACAAGTCAGTCATCAACGCAAAAATGACAAAGAATTAAGGAAAAAAGTATACAGAAATAATTTGATGAGAACACTGCAGGCATTTTGCAACAGAGACCAATGTTAAGGAATAAAAAAAATCAAAGAATTGAACGACCCTGAGCCTTCGCTAGCCCCCCCCCCCCTTCCCCCCATACCATCCATCATCTCCATTGGGGACCGGATAACCTAGTGGTTAGAACATAAGTAGCGGTGGTCTAGAGGTAACGCGCCTGCCTAGAAAGCGAAAGGTCCGGGTCGGAAGTGTGCGGTAGTTCAAATCCCGTTTGAGCTCAAAACTTCCCCCCCCCCCCCCATCCATTAGACCATGAGTGGTGGTCTGGGTGCTAGTCTTTCGTTTGAGACAATAAACCGAGGCCCTGTATGTTACATATCCTTCTTTAGCGCACGTAAAAGAACCTACAGCAACAAGAGACTTGTCCCTGGTAAAAATTATGTAGAAAAAAAAGCCACTCTGATAGGGAAACAGTTGCAGACAGGTAAAACATAAAAAATAATGGGTGGCGCTGCTCTTGTGGCGACACGCTCTCCCCCAGGGTAGAGCAGCACGAATTTCAAGGCAGAGAAATCTGCCGTAACTTACAGGTGGTATAAACAAATCAATATAGCAATACAATAACCAAAAAAAGTAACTAAATACACAAGAGTTCTAGTCTCATCCACGTCCTATGAAAGAGGATTCTCCCCATCCCCCACCCTTTCTCACCCCACTCCCCACCCCCCACCCCCCACCCCCAAGTAAACATGTTGCTGACTGCACTCTCTTTCGAAAGTGACTGCACACTGAAGGTGACCTAAGTTTAATGTTGACTGAAGTGAAAAAGTACGCATAACACCTTGCCCACACGTTAAAACCCCATTAGCTTTTTTGTTGTTGGAGATTAAGCTGCCTGTTGCCTGTGGCGAGGAAGACACGAAACATTTAATCCTACATGCACCCTCAGAGAGAGAGAGAGAGAGAGAGAGAGAGGGGAGAGAGAGAGAGAGAGAGAGAGAGAGAGAGAGAGAGAGAGAGAGAGAGAGAGAGAGAGAGAGAGAGAGAGAGAGAGAGAGAGAGAGAGAGAGAGAGAGAGAAAGGGACAGATGAAGCCACAGAGAGAGAAAGAGAGAGAGAGAGAGAGAGAGAGAGAGAGAGAGAGAGAGAGAGAGAGAGAGAGAGAGAGAGAGAGAGAGAGAGAGAGAGAGAGAGAGAGAAAGACCTTTATTTGTTTGAATGGTTACAGATAAGCATATGCGAGAGAAATGCTGAGAGAGAGAGAGATTTGTAGCCATAGAAAGAGAGAGAGAGAGAGGGGGGGGGGGAGGAGATGCATGCAGAGAGAGAGAGATGGGGGAGAGATGCAGGCAGAGAAGAGAGAGAGAGAGAGAGAGAGAGATGCATGCAGAGAGAGATGGGGAGAAATGCATGCACAGAGAGAGAGAGATGCATGCAGAGAGAGAGATGGGGGGAGAGATGCAGGCAGATAGAGAGAGATGGGGGAGAGATGCAGGCAGAGAGAGAGAGAGAGAGAGAGAGAGAGAGAGAGGATGCATGCAGAGAGAGAGATGGGGAGAAATGCATGCAGAGAGAGAGAGGAGATGAGGGAGAGAGATGCATGCAGGAGAGAAGAGAGATGCATGCAGAGAGAGAGATGGAGGAGAGAGATGAGGGTCACGGGAAGTAGAGAGAGAGAGTGGGCAGGAAGAGAGAGAGAGAGAGAGAGAGAGACCTTTATTGTTTTGAACGGTTACAGATAAGCATGTGAGAGAGAGAGATAGAGAGAGAGAGAGATGCAGAGAGAGAGAGAGAGATGCAGAGAGAGAGATACAGGCAGAGAGAGAGAGAGATGCAGGCAGAGAGAGAGAGAGGGAGAGAGGGAGAGAGAGAGGGAGAGAAAGAGAGAGGGAGAGAGAGAGAGAGAGAGAGAGAGAGAGAGAGAGAGAGAGAGAGAGAGAGAGGGAGAGAGAGATGCATGCAGAGAGCGAGAGAAGGAGAGAGAGAGATGGAGAGATGCATGCAGAGAGAGAGAGAGAGAGAGAGGGGGGGGGGAGAGAGAGAGAATGCATGCAGAGAGAGAGAGAGAGAGACAGAGACAGAGATACAGACAGACAGACAGATAGGGAGATAGACAATAGACAGGAACAGTGAGAGAGAGATACAGCCAGAGAGGGAGAGAGATACAGATGGAGAGAGAGGCAAACAGAGAGAGAGAGAGAGACAGAGACAGAGACAAAGAGACAGAGAGAGACAGAGACGGAGAGACAGCGATACGTCATCGCCAGGATGACATCAGATTGACAAGCCAGCAGATGGCGAAAGTAAAGACGACGATACCATCGTTAGCGATTCGACCTAAACATTGTGAACCCGATAAAAACACGGTAAACTTCACCTCTGTAATGGCCCACTCTGTGTACTCATAATAT
This sequence comes from Rapana venosa, assembly GCA_028751875.1. Classification (NCBI taxonomy): domain Eukaryota; kingdom Metazoa; phylum Mollusca; class Gastropoda; order Neogastropoda; family Muricidae; genus Rapana; species Rapana venosa. The sequence continues at coordinate 75,287,169 of CM054136.1, read as the reverse complement.
AAATGATCGATTTACGGTCAGCTTGATTGGCATCTCTTGACTATAACAAGTATGTGTGCGCGCAAGCATACGCACACGCATAATATATGCCTACATGGCGCACAGGTAAGATTGAGGCACTACTTGTGCTCGAGCCCAGACCTGCAAATAACGGTAGCAGAATGCGCGCCGTTGGCGTGGATACTTATGTTCTTGTCGATCTCAATAAGAGCTTGGTTGTTTTTTTTCTCTATCGTGTGCGATATGCACGGTACCTTAAAACTGTGCTGGTACTCTAAGTAAAAGATGATTAGAGTACCAGAACTGCATCGTTGTTAGCTCAAAGCAAACACAAAAGATCGAAAAACCTTAAGTCAAACATGCAGGGGGTGGGGGTGGGGGTGGGGGCTGTCATTATAAATAGCGCCCCCACCTTCTGGAAGTTGTGTGCTAGAAATTTCCTCTTTTCTATCACTCTCTTTGTTTCTGCCCTGTTTCCTTTCTTTCTGTCACCCCCTTCTTGTCCATTTTCTGCCTTCTTGGTCCACTCTCGGCCTATTTTCCCAGAAAGACTTAAAAGATAACCATTCTCTCGTATGCTGAAATCGGATACACTGGGCCTGACTTTCAGGTGCTTAACGGCAGCGCAGCGCATTTTCGCCCATGAAACGCGCAGCAGTAGTTGCTGTCTGAACATTTGATGAAGAAGAAGGAGAAAAACATGTCGCTCACACAGAAGTACCACAGAACAGATATTAACCTGCGAGTTCTGTGTGAGAAATACAGCCAGCACCAACAGAAACTGTACCATGAACTTCATAGACTTCAAAAAGGCGTTCGACCGTGTATGGCATGACGCATTATGGGCCTCAATGAAGAAGTACAGCATGGGACAAAAGATCACCCAGACCATCAAAGGGCTATACGCAAAAGCCACCAGTGCAGTGCTTGTCAAAGGCAGGGTTGGAGAGTGGTTCCATACCTCAGTGGGAGTCCGTCAAAGCTATCTCCTATCGCTGACACTGTTCAATGTCTTCCTTGAGCGCATAATGACTGATGCCTTAGAAGATCACACTGGCACAGTCGGTATTGGAGGGGGGACAATCACCAACCTCAGGTGTGCCGATGACATCGACGGAATAGCACGAAACGAACAGGAACTAGCCAACCTAGTGTACCACCTGAATGAAACATCCTCCAGAGATTGGGTGGAGATCAGTGCCGAGAAGACAATCAGTACCAAGATCACAGTCAGTGAAAAAGAACTTGAGGTTGTAGATCACTTCAAGTACCTTGAAACTATTATTGTGAAGAAGGTTCAAAGACCCAATCCTCGCAAGAGCTGCACAGAGGCAGCAATTGCGAAGCTCATGACCATCTGGAAAGACCGAAACATTTCTCTCAGGACCAAGGTCAAGCTACTGCATGCACTGGTCATCTCTACAGATCTGTATGCATGCGAATCCTGGACACTGAATGCAGATCTACAAAGGAGGATCCAGGCTTTGGAGATGAGATGCCTCAGAAAACTTCTTGGCATTTCATTCATGGACCACGTCACCAACGAAGAAGTCCGACAAACCATCACCAAACAAGTAAAGCACTACAAAGACCTTCTGACCACAGTCAAGAAAAGGAAGCTCAGATGGTATGGACATGTGACAAGATCAGATAAGCTCCCCAAGACCATACTGCAAGGAACAGTGCAGGGGGAGAGAAGGCGAGGCAGGCCGAAAAAAAAATGGGCAGACAACATCCCCGAATGGATTGGAAGATCTTATCCACAACCCAGGCACTTACTACTACTACTACTACTACTACTACTACTACTACTACTACTACTACTACTACTACTACTACTACTACTACTACTACTACTACTACTACTACTACTGCTGCTGCTGCTGCTGCTGCTACTGCTACTGCTACTGCTGCTGCTACTACTACTACTACTAAATGGAATTTGTATAGCGCTATATGGCACTTGCCCACAACCGCGCAAATGGAGCTAAGTGGTGTAACCTTCCTCACAGCAGTGCCCCTACGACTCCGGAGGGGTTTACGGGAGCAGATGAGATCATGATAAACCATATCTTTTTTGTCCTAGAAAATAAACAATCGTCTTCTCTCACCCAAACTTTGACATAATTCTTTTTACTTGTTGTTGTACAGTTTTATGAAGAGTAAAAAGAAAAGGAAGATGGTTATCATAGAATGCTTTGCTGTCGAGCGAACCGTCATTTCAACAAGAGAAGAAGGATGATAATGGATAGACCGTTCTTGTTTTATCGCCTAGACGAAGGTGCGCCCCCACAACACTCGACCTTAATATATATAAACAATGAGTTAACCAAGGTTTTCGGCTTGATCTACATATCTTCATTGTTAGTATATGGATTGTACATGTCGAAGAAGTCGGATACGCTAGGCCAAACTTGTCAGGCACTTAACGGCGGCGCAAGGCATTTTCGCCAATGTGACAGACAAGGGTGGTTGCTGCCTGAATGTGCAATGAAGAAGAAGTATATGACTTATTTATATATTTATTTTTTAATTTATTCTTTATTTCGAGGATAATGGAATAAGCGTTCATGCGCATTTTTACATCCAGTCTCCTTTTGTATGCAGTATTGTAAATTTTGTCATCCGTTCCCACTGGTACACAATGGCCTACTCTTCCGAAAAGCGGAACGGGTTTTAACGTATGTGCAAGCTGTTCTGCGTGCGTTCGCACATGGGACCTCGGTTTATAGTTTCATCCGAAAGATTTTTGGGGAGAGTGGAGTCGGCACTGATGTTAACTCCAGAGGAAAAGTCCTCTTGAACAATATTCGAACCCGGGGCAGCAGATCACGAATACATCTAACCACCAGGCTATCCCGAACTGTGATAATTTCTTTCAGCCATTGACCAAATCCACACTAGTTCCCGAATTATGGATACAGACAAACTGCAAAGGCTGGTTTGAGGTTCTTACTGGAGTCTATAAAGGGGTATTGACTATTGCAATGACCACTGAGAAGGCACTTAAGGAAATAACAGATAGCTCAGTGGTCAGAGCACTCGCTTCCCCCAAGCGAAGGTTAAGCAGAATTGAGAGTTGTTAGCAAGTGGATGGGTGACCGTTTGCGCGCCTTAGCTTCAGTACAGTTCCCCAGTTGACCCAGCTGTAAATGGGTAAAGGTAAAAGGTAAAGGTGTCCCATAACCTATGTGGTCGTAGTGGAGTAAGGCATCAGACACCTCGACTTCTCAAGAGGCCAGCATATTTAGGGCGGCACTCATCTCCTCTCCCTCGCTGTTTTACCTTCCCTGACCCTAAAGAGGCAGGTACCCATTTACAGCTGGGTGAACTGGGGGATTGTACTGAAGCCAAGGTGCACAAACGGTCACCCATCTTAGTGGTAACCATGCTCGCTGCTGCTTAACCTTGGCTGGGGGAAAGTGAGTGCTCTGACCACTGAGCTATCCCGTTCCCACTGTAAATGGGTACATTCCCTCTTTAGGGTCAGGGAAGGTAAAGCTAAAGCAGCAATGGAGAGGAGATGGGCGCCGCCCTCAATATGCCGGCCCCTGGAGAAGCTGAGGTCTCTGACATCTCGCTCCCCAATAACGCATAGGTTATAGGACACCTTTACCTTACCACTTCCGATGAACTCTTTATCAAAGTAAACATGCTTTCTCTGAATTTTAAAATAGCAAGGGGGGTAATCTTAACTGCACAGTAATCATTCTGAATCTGTATCGGTATCTATGAATCAAGAGGATGATACAAAACAAATTACAGCTAAACGCAGATAAAACCGAAGCCATGATTACAGTGACCAATTACAAACTCTCTTCCATCACAACAGTTTCAAAAGAATTTGGCAATAAGTCAGTTACTCTATCCATTGCAGTCAAGTATCTAGGAGTTGTTATCAACAACACAATCTCTTTGCAAAAATTCATCACTCAGACCTGCCAGTCGTGCTATTATCAATTACGGCATATAAGTACAATTTGAAAGTACCTGTCCACTGATGCAACATCCAAACTTGTCATATCTCTCATTCTTTCACGTCTGGAGTATTGTAATTCTCTTTTGGCTGGTCTGCCAGCATCATTTATCCACTCCCTTCAACGTCTACAAAAATCTGCAGCTCGACTAGTCTTCAGAAGGAAAAACTCTGAGCATATTACACCTCTCTTGCGATCTCTCCACTGGCTGCCTGAGCCACAGAGAGTAAAGTACAAGATCAGTACCCTCTGTTACCTATATTTTCACAAAACAGAACTCTCCTATCTATGTGAATGTCTTCACCTGTACACTCCTCGTTCCTTCCACTCTGCTACAGATACCCTGTGCTTACGAATACCTTGATTCAACCAATCCACCACTGGCCCGTTGCTCTTTTTCAGTCTGTGGTCCATCAATCTGGAAGGACACACCTCTCTCCCTTCGCGAAAAGCTTACTTACGACACTTTTAAATCCAGCCTCAAGACATATTTGTTTTAAACCTAAGATTTTCCTCTCCTGTTTCATCTCATATCTGTCCCTGTCTTCATCGGCCAAAATTACTATCACCCTGCCGAAGTGTATAACCTGTGTGTGTGTGTGTGTGTGTGTGTGTGTGTGTGTGTCTGTGTGTGTCTGTGTGTGTGTGTGTGTGTGTGTGTGTGTGTGTGTGCGCGCGCGCGCGCGTGTGTACATTTGGATTCGTTAAAACTTCTAATCGTAGTAGGTTGCATGTGTAGGGGTGGGTTGAATGCAAGGGCTTTGATTTGTTTTTACAAGATATAGCGCTATATAAATTCCATTTATTGTTATTATTATTATTATTAGTAGTAGTAGTAGTAGTAGTAGTAGTAGTAGTAGTATTAATATTATTATTATCATCATCATTAGTAGTGGTAGTAGTAGTAGTTTCCGCCAAAATTCTTTCTCATTCCTTTTTTATATTTTGAAGTGAATCTGTTGTAACAAACCGCTTAATCAAATGATAACCGCCATTACAGTAAATTGCATTGATTTAAAAAAAAAATGTTGGGAAGCTTAAATTAGAGTTGAACTGATGTACTTTTTCACTGTAGCCTATAGCATAAAACCCTGTCAAAGGCCTTTATTATTTTTTTAAGTCGATGAATATATGGAACGATTTTCTTTGATGTTCCAAATATTTTTTCTCCAACGATTCTGAGGTCAAATATCTTCTCTATTTTGTTTTTCCTGTAACCAGCGTGTTTTTCTTCTGCAGAAGTATCCTTTCTGCTCAGGGTTTCAGCCTGTTCAGAATCATTCTCGATAATGCTTTACTGGGAATGGCTGATGAAGCAGATAGTGCGGGCATTGCTGAGCTTTTTCTGTTGCCTTTCTTTCAAGACTGTTCACCTACATGTGGCTACCCAACTCTTGATGGCATACATACTAAATTCTCACTCATAAAAAAGTGATGAGAAATAAATCATGTCGAGCCTATCAGGTTGCGCATAATTTATTTTGTTGTCAAGCTTTAAACTCCATCTTGGAGTCATTTTTTTTGTCTAGCAGGATCAAAGTATTTTATTCTTAATGAATACTTCTACTTCTGAAGTATCAAGTTAAGCTGGCACTGCTAAAGTGGAAAAACAAAATGTTGGGCAGAAATGCCTGTTACAGTGCGTGAATGGGACGTGAAATGGCTGTTCTGGACAAAATAAAATCCCTGTTCTCCGCATCACATAACATGCGACTTTAGACTGTATTCAAAGTCTGTTCGAATCAGAACACCGGAGCGAGGGCAGACTGTAGTCTGTTTTCAGGTGAACGTTGATTTTAGCCATGAAAGTGGAGTGAGTTAGTGTCTGCGCCTAACAAGTCGATTCTCGTTATACCACCTGGTGGCTCATGACTGTGTAGCAGTGGAAAACCACAGCAATAAATTTGGCTCACCTCTCGACACCCTCTATGTAGATAAGAGCCTTAGGCCACTGTGCCACATCTTGTGAAACTTTTGTTTGGGGCTTTCTCGTCTTCTGTGAATGGGTACCTTATGGGTTTTGCTTTGACCATGTTCATTCACAATGACATTATTACAACATCAATGAATCTGTAACGAGAGCAAACAAACTCAGAGCGAGCACTTGCCGTTGTATTTCCACGCCACTCATCTGGACAGGACTATTTTTCAGGCAGGTATTTTGTTGTAATGGTCAGCAGTCCATAGGCTATCAAGATTCTGCTACTACGGGATAGCCCAGTGATCGGTGCACTCGCTTTCCACCAGCTAAGGTTAAGCAGCATCGAGCGTGGTTACCACTTGGATGGGTGACCGTTTGCGAGCCTTGGCTTCAGTACAGTTCCCCAGTTCACCCAGTTGTAAATGGGGTTTCCTGCCTCTTTGGGTCAGGGAAGGTAAAGCAGCGAGGGAGAGGAGATGGGCGCCGCCTTCAAATTGCTGGCCCCTTGAGAAGTGAGGTCTCTGACGCCTCGCTCCTCTACGACCACATAGATTGTGGGACACATGGACCCATGGCAAGAAGAACACCTTACACTGATGTTTGGTTTTAAATAAACATAGAAATAAACAAAAACAAATGAATAAACAAATACACATGCAGACAAGCAAAGACAGCCCAAAACTAACGGGTGGTACTGCTCTTTTAGCAACGCACTCTCCTTGGGCAGAGCAGCCCGAATTTCACGCAGAAAACTCTGCCGTGACTTGAAGTGGTATACACTACACTGCACTACACTACACTACACTACACTACACTGCAATGCACTGCACTGCATTACACTACACTACACTACACTGCACTGCACTGCATTACACTACACTACACTACACTACACTACACTACACTACACTGCACTGCACTGCACTGCATTACACTACACTACAGTACATTACACTGCACTGCACTGCACTACACTACACTGCACTACACTACACTACACTACACTACACTACACTACACTACACTACACTACACTACCCTACACTACCCTACACTACACTACACTACACTACACTACCCTACACTGCACTGCACTGCACTACACTACACTACACTGCACTACACTAGACTACACTGCACTGCACTGCACTACACTACACTACACTGCACTGCACTGCATTACACTACACTACACTACATTACACTGCACTGCACTGCACTGCACTACACTACACTACACTACACTAAACAACACTACACTACACTACACTACACTACACTACACTACACTGCACTGCACCGCACTACACAGAAATACAATACACTGCACTGAACGGCATTGCACTACACTACACTGCACTACAATACAATGCAATTCAATAGACTACACTACACTACGCTATACTCACTATCCCTACAATCAATACAGTACCCACACTTCACTACACACTACACTCATACTTACACTACACTACACTACACTACACACACTACACTACACTACATTACACTACAATGTAATAAACTACACTAACTACATACACCACACACTCACTACACTACACTACACTGCACAGCACTACACTGCACTACACTACAACACTACACTGCACTGCACTGCACTGCATTAACATACACTACAGTACAACATCCCACTGCACTGCACTAGAAACTGCATGCACTGTACTACACTACACTGCACTACACTTACTACTATCACGTACACATACTACACCTACACTACACTACACTACACTACCCTGACACTACCCTACACTACACTACACAAACCCTACACTACACTACACACTGCACTGAAACTGCACTACACTACCACATACACTACACTACCCTACACTACACTACACTGCACTGCACTGAAACTATACTACAATGCAAAACACTACACCACACTACACTACACTATACTACAATACAAACACTGCAGTACCTACACTACACTGCAGTACTCTACACTACACTGCACTGCACTACATCTACTCTACACACTACCACTGCACTAACTACACTGCAATACACTCCCCACTACACTACACTACATTACACACTGCACACTACACTACACTACACTGCACTGCACTGCACTGCACTCAATCACTACACTGCAACACTACACTCAACACATGCACTACACTACACTACACTGCACACACACATCACTACACTACATACATACACTGCACTACTCTACACTAAACCCACCTGCACTATACTGCACTACTCTACTACACTACACATACATACTCCCCTACACTACCTACACTACACTACACTACACTACACTGCTCCCTGCACTGCACTGCACTACACTACACTACACAACTACAACACTACACTACACTAAAACTACACTACACTACTCTACACTACACTGCACTACACTGCACTAGTCTACACTGCACTACACTGCACTACACTGCACTACACTACACACACTACACTACACTATACCACACCACACTACACTACACTACACTGCACTGTACTGCATACACTGCACTACACTACGCTGCACTACACTGCACTACACTGCACTACACTACACCACACCACACTACACTATACCACACCACACTACACTACACTAACTGCACTGCACTGCACTACACTGCACTGCACTACACTTCACTACACTACACTACACTACACTACACTACACTACACTACACTACACTACTCTACACTACACTGCACTACACTGCACTAGTCTACACTGCACTACACTGCACTACACTGCACTACACTACACCACACTACACTACACTATACCAACCACACTACATACACTACACTACACTGCACTGTATGCACTACACTGCACTACACTACGCTGCACTACACTGCATTTACACTGCACTACACTACACCACACCACACTTACACTATACCACACCACACTACACTACACTAAACTGCACTGCACTGCACTACACTGCACTGCACTACACTTCACTACACTACACTACACTACACTACACTACACTACACTACACTACACTACACTACACTAAACGACACGACACGACACTACACGACACTACACGACACTACGCTACATACACCACACTACACCACACTGCACCACCACACTACACTAGACTACACTACACTACACTACACCACACTGCACTACACTACACTACACCATACCACACTGCACCACACCACACCACACCACACCACACTACACTACACTGCACTAAAACTACACTACAATACACTACACTACACTACACTACACTGCACTGCACTGCACTACACTACACTACACTACACTAACACTACACTGCACTACACTACACTACACTACACTACACTACATTGCACTACAATACACTGCACTGCACGGCACTGCACTACACTACAATGCAATTCACTACACTACACTACGCTATACTACGCTATACTACAATGCAAAACTTTTACACTACACTACACTACACTACACTACACTACACTGCACTGCACTACACTACACTACACTACACTACACTACACTACACTACACTACACTACACTACACTGCAATACAATGCAATGCAGTTCACTTATTACACTCCACTCCTCTCCACTCCACTCCACTCCACTCCATACTCTACTCTCCACTCCACTCTACTCCACTCCACTACAATGCAATGCAATTCACTTTACTACGCTCCACTCCACTCCACTCCATTGCACTCCACTGCAATACAATGCAATGCAAGTCACTTTACTACCCTCCACTCCACTCCACTCCACTCCACCCCACTCCACTCCGCTCCACTCCACCCCACTTCACTCCACTACAATACAATAAACTACAATGTAATACAATGCAATGCAATTCCCTTTACTCCACTCCACTCTACTCCACTCCACTCCACTCCACTCCAATACACTAGACTACACTCCACTACACTCCAATACAATACAATACAATAGACTGGGCTCATTTCTTGACATCCCCTGTGCAGACATATCCATAAGTAAACAGTCATTTTCTACACCTTGTCAAACTTTCCTTTTGTGCTTCCTCATCTTTTTTTACCAATGGGTTTTCTTTTTGTTTTGCCGTGCTTTGAGCATGTTCATTCACAATGACATGATTACAACATTGATGAATCTGTAACGAGAGCAACAAACAACAAGCTCAGAGTGAGCGCTGGCCGCCATACTCTCACGCCACTCATCTGGACAGACAGTGTGGCCAGGCTCGACTTTAGTTTCAATAATTATTCAGCTGTCCAAAGGCTATCAAGATTCTGCTACTTAACGGCCCTTTGCAAAGAGAACGCAGAACATTCTGCACCGCTCTTCGGTCTGCTATTTTGTTTTGCTCTGATCGAATACCCGTAGCTTGGTAGTGAAGTACTATGTACTAAGGTGTAAAGTAGACACAGCTATTAAATAATTGAAGAAGGGAAAGTCCCCTGGAATCGATAACATCCCAGCTGAACTCATAAAAAAAATGGAGGAAATGAAACAGCAAGACGATTCACAGAACTTTGTCAGAAGATTCACGACACCAAAGTATGGCCAGAAGAATGGACATAGTCTCTTATAATACCCCTACCAAAGAAAGGAAACTTCAAGCAATGCCAGAACTACAGAACCATCAGTCTCATAAGCCATCCTAGCAAGATCATGCTGCGGGTAGTCCTCAACAGACTGAAAAACCAAGCGGAAAAACTCCTGGCAGAAGAACAAGCCGGCTTTAGACCAAAATTCAGCACAATGGAACAAATTTTCAATCTGAGAATTCTGATAGAGAAACATCTCCAACACCAAAATGACTTTTATCACAATTTCATAGACTTCAAAAAGACTTTTGACAGGGTATGGCATGACGGCCTCTGGCAAGTACTCAGGCACTTCAACATTGACAACTGCCTCATTAAAGTCATCAAGGTACTGTATGAGAACGCAAGAAGTGCAGTTTTCATGAACAATCACATGGGCGAGTTCTTTAAGACCACGGTTGGGGTCCGTCAGGGCTGCCTTCTCTCACCTGTACTCTTCAACCTCTTCCTCGAAAACATCATGACAGAGACGCTGCAAAACCACCACACTTCCATCTCTATTGGTGGAAGACCCCTTTGCAAACTCAGATTTGCACATGACATTGACCTCATGGGCGGCAGCAAACAATAACTGCAAAACTTCACAGATAGTCTATCAGATCGAACGAGCGCATACGGCATGGAGGTCAGTACAGAGAAATCAAAGATCATGGTCACAGCGCAAGTAATGACAGCACGGAAATAAAAATGAATGGAGAAATACTGGAAGAGGTGAGCCAATTCAAATACTTAGGCTCCATCCTAACAAAAGATGGCACATCAAACAATGAAGTGACAGCTCGCATTGCAACGGCAACATCTGCTCTAGCCAGACTCGAGAGGATCATCAGAAGCAACAACATCAACTTCTGCACCAAATACCACCTCTACAAATCCCTAGTGATATCTATCCTATATGGCTGTGAATCATGGACTCTGTCAGCAGAGCTAGAGAGGAGAATCCAAGCATTCGAGAACAAGTGGCACAGAAGACGCCTCAAAATATCATACAAAGAACCCAAGACCAACAACTATGTGAAAGAAGAAATCGAAAAGCGCGTGGCCCCAAGAACCTTTGCTCTCCACCATAAAGAGGAGAAAACTGATGTGGTTTGGTCACACCACAAGACACAACACCTCAGCAAAAACCATCTTGCAAGGAACAGTCGAAGGCAAGAGAAGAAGAGGCCGCCAAAAGAAATCATGGGTTGACAACATCAAAGACTGGACCGCCCAACCCCTGCAGCACCTTCTACTAGCCACACAGGATCGTGAAGCATGGAAAAGGATCTCTGTTGCGTCTTCTCTCATGTCCCCCCTACGTCCTTTGGGACATGGGACTGAGTGAGTGAGTGAGTGAGTAGTAGGAGTAGTAGGCAACCGTCACTCTCGTAAGACTATGGAGTTGCACTCTAGGTGTTTAAACTCCAGAGCGCAAAGCCTGGGTAAGTCAGTATGGAGGGCAAGCTGTTACCCATTCAGCAGAAACCCCTCCCCCACCCCATCCCCCTCTCTCCACGTCGCTGGAATGGTCCATTGGAAAGGCAATCGCCGATACCACATGGTTCCAGTGTTGTGGCAGGAGTTACCAGAATATTGCTGTATACAGCTCTAAAGATCCGACCGATCTCCGGGATGGTGTCTAAAACACGACACCTGTGTGTGTGCATGCTGGGTTGTTTTGTTTTGTTTTTCTACTTTGTCATCCGCTCCTACCGGCACCGAATGGCTCACTCTTCCGAGTTGTGCAGCATTTCAAACGTGGGGTGTTGTTGTTGTTGTTGGTTGTTGTTGTTTTCTGGGGGGAGGGGGGCTGAAAATCTGATTACCTGTCATGTTTTAAATTCTCTGTTACAGAGGAATGCCAAAGGCAGGGGGAGCTAAAGCTATGGGCTTAATTATAAAAAAAAACCGTTACTGGTCTAATTCAACTGTAAGGAAGCATCCGAAGTCGGAATGCGGCTACCTTGAAAATGGGTAAAAACGTTTGCAAAAGTAAAATCTCACCATTGGTGAACCTGGGAGATCTAGCCTAGGAACGAAAAGAGAAACTGTAGGGAGAGGGTTTGTGTTTCTTTTTTCTTTTTCGTTTAAAAAAAAATTATTTATTTATTGGTTGGTGTTTTTGGGGGGGGAGGGGGGGGGGGGCGGGGGATTCAACTTCTGCTTTTGTTTTGCTCGACAGCCTAATATTTATTCAACAGATTTCATAATTACTAGTGTGTGTGTGAGTGTGTGAGTGTGTGGGTGTGTGTGTGTGTGTGTGTGTGTGTGTGTGTGTGTGTGTGTGAGCGCGCGCAAAATATAACTGTGCCAAGAGTCTCTGTGTGCGGAGGATTACTTATACGCAACACCACAGTTTAACAAACGATGTTTTACACCTAACCTCACACTCTAGTCAAACAATGATCTGCTATAATTATGCTAAAGCATGTTCAGGCATGGACTGAGGCACTCAGGCAAACGCTGACACCCAATTGGAAAAAAAAACCCTTCAACGTGAATACTTGATCTTCTCCAAGCGCATACTACTGAGCATACAAAGTGCTTATTCCCTTATCCTCGATATTAAAGAATAAATTAATAAAATTAATAAAATGAATGAATAAATAAAATGATGACAAGGATTATGGCACTGGCAGGTATGCACTTGAAGTTGACCAGGAAGACTCAAGACTATACTCACTTTCAACACAGCAGGCAGGGTCAGCAGAAGATGTAACCACTTCAAAACTCCCAGATGACAAGGAAGCTAAGTCCACATTGACAGCGTATCCGTCTTTTTATTCAACGCGGAGACACAACTTCGACAGATCCAACAAAACTTGAAATGAAATTGACCCAACCATCTGTGTGTTTCTTTTTTTTTTTTTTTTTTATAAAAAGAAACCATAAAAATAACTCTACCCCCCTGACCATCTCAAAGTATACGGCAGTTGTGTAAATCTCCAAATGTAACATACAGCGAGGTATTGGGGGAAGGGACTTTAAGGACCGCTGCTGCTGCGGTATTTGAAGTAATCGTGAGCCTGAGCCTGGTGATTAGTCAGTGTGATGCAGGCTGACGACAGTCATGTACTCTTTTATAGCAAACCGATGCTAAACAAGGAACCAGCGACTGCACCAAACACATGATGGATATCACTGACACCTACAGTTCCTTTTTTATATTTTTTATATAGTTTTTGTTGTTGTTGGGGGTGGGGGTGGGGGAGGGTGCCAACTGACGTAACCTTATGTCTTAACCATGATGGACTGGGGAGCCCCTTCTCGGGTTTCTCGGTTGCCGGTGATTTATGCTAAAGCGTTCCCGGTAGCTGTCACCTGCAGGTGGCTAGCTTGAAAAACCGTGCACAACACGCCGCTTTACAGCCCCTGCTAGTGTGGCAGTAGTCCCACACGTGCACAAAAAGAAACCCTCCCTCCCTACCCCCCCCCCCCCCCCCCCAGACCAAGTCTATAATTATAATCCAAGTCTTCCTGCTTTCACAAGTCTTCAGAATCGCTCGCTTTAACGAATCGAAACTGCGGGTGAGGAGGTTTTCTTTTTTATGGCTGTGACCCCTGTGTGAATCATCGAAAGCTGGGGCGTATGATAAAGCTCGCCATGTTCTGTTTTATTGAAGTTTGGTAATGATGACTTATGAGGAAAAGCTGTTCACAATCGGTATTGCTTTCCTTCTTTATTGCTGTGCCCCTCATGACCCCTGCTATAACTTGACTCAAGTCGTAGTTCTTGCCTTTTGTTGGCTTGGTTTCATCTGCGTCAGTATTGGTAACGTTTTAGTCTCTCGGACTTTTGTGAGTGTCCTAATTATTGGCCTTATTAAAACCTTTGTCGTTTATTACCACATAATTTTTGCCACAGCAATTTCTAAAGAATGTGCTTATGTTATCTCTTCGGCAATTACTGGTTGTTACACGTGCAAGGCTAGTGTTGGAACAGTGACGTCTCTATCTGGTGTTCGTGTCTATATTCATTCGACAAAACACCCGTTTGAATCTGAGTTCTTTTCTTTCAGCCTCCTGGTCGTATCTTCTCTCAACCCTGATTATGGGAGGGATGCTCTCTTTCCCTCCCCTGCCCTTAACTTCTCCCCCGGCCCTCCATCCCCCTGTTTTCAGGTTTCTTTGATTCTGTTCGGTACGCTGTCAATGATGCGCCATGTTTGTTTGTTTGAGATTGTATTAAAGTCCCAGCCGAGTTAACCGATTTAGGGCCTATGGTCGTAAGTCATCCCACTTGAGCTCCTCGTGACACCCTAAAATAGAACAGTTCTGGAAAAGCAACAGAGAGGCCCGCGCAGGTAGGAAAGTAATGTGCCATGCCGTTCAGGTTGGCAACAGTGACGTCATAGCATGCAGAGTCCCACCCACCCTGGCTCTGTCCCAGTGTCAGAGCCAGCCACCTATCTACCTACCTGGTCGTTGTGATGGCATCAGCGTCACTTGCCTCGGTGTGCCAGACAGGTAAATCTTAGGTTATTTAAGCTTCCATGACGACCTAAAGGATGTATTGATCGTCTGGTTATACTGAGTAATTCACACTTTCGTGAAGACGACCCTAGACATGCTTCCACCACAACAGGCACTGCTTTTATATATAGTGTTCTAAATCCCTTAGAGAATCATGCATTTTCCGGGTTTTGTTTTTGATTTTTGATTCGAATTCCTTACATCTGATGTTGAAAAAAAGGATACTGTTTTAAACAGAATCAAATGGGAAGAGTGACAGATGCTTTTTTGTTTTGTTTTTCTTTAACACAGATTCTGCTAATGGGCCAGAGCCTTGCACCTGGGGCTTGTCTTTGCTGCCTGGCCAAGTGAGAGGGAAATTCGTTACTTCTAAAATTCCACAGTCCCTAAATCAGATAACTCCTGCTAGGACTATAACACAACATACAACAAATATCTACAACCAGTTTTCCTCCTGCCCTATACCTAACGCTCCATTTTGAAAATAATTGTCACACATCGACTTTTCAATGCATTACTCTTCCCTCCACCCTCCTTCCCTCCTAAACGACCACAGAAGCTTTTTTGTTTTTAGAGATCCATTCATCGATGTTTGTCCTTCCATTTCTTTCTACCTTTGCCTCGTTTTCCGTCTCTCTAGCTCTAGACTGTGCCCTTCAATAACGTTTTGGAGTCACTGTTGGATCTAGAGACACACGCTTACTTTTTAGGGTTTTCTGTATGAATGTTTTTACTCTGGGAGAAAATTCACAGCTCTAGCCTACAGGTTTACTACTAAAAGTTATGTTTGTTTTTACTGTAGTGAGAACATTCACACTACTACTATAACTACTGCTACCTCTGCTGCTACTCCTACTCCTCCTCCTCCTCCTCCTACTACTACTACCACTGCTGCTGCTGCTGCTGCTGCTACTACTACTTCTACTGTATGGGATTTATATAGCGCTGAATCTTGTAACCTAAACAAATCGAAGTGCTTGCATTCAAATCATTCACAGGCATGCGACCATCCACAAATATCAGAATAAACAAACATTAAATGTATACACACATATACAGCTCAACACGCTTAGGTGGGGTGGTGGAGGTGAAGGTAGCTTAGGGTACACGCTTCTTACTTAAAGTCTTCTGTTTGTTTTTTCTAATAGTGAGAAGATTCGCAGTACTAGCATACGCGCTTGCGCTTACTACTTAAAATAAAGCGCTTACCAAAGTTTAACTTGATCCCCCCCAATTCAAAACCTTTCCCCAAACACTCCTCAAGTAGTTACAGGAGAGACAGAAGACTAAAGGAATATCAGTGACACTCGAGCACTCCTTCATAATAGATGGCAGACAGAAAGCAAACAGCATACTGACTGCACTCTTCTTCACTCATGGCAGGAGCACAGCTATTTACGAAAAGCCAAACCCCAAACTGGCGCAACAATACACCTTGTAACAATGGGACAACGCAACAATACTCCTTATAATAAGTATCGACGAAACAATATTCCTTGTTAGGTATAGACGCAACAATACCCCTTATAATATGTATCCTTATGATAAGCATCGACGCAACAATAGCCTTGATAGGTATCGTCGCAACAATATCCCTTATATATGTATCCTTATGATATATATCGACGCAACAATATCTCTTACAATATGTATCGACGAAACAATATTCCTTATTATGTATCGACGCAACAATACCCCTTACAATATGTATCCACCCGACAACCCCTCTTATAATGC
>CM054136.1:75250496-75267996 GCA_028751875.1 Rapana venosa | reverse complement strand
TACATTACACGGTTCATTTTCACACCACAAACCACTCACACGCCCAACAGACTACATTACACGGTTCATTTTCACACCACAAACCACTCACCCCACCCCCAACAGACTACAGTACACGGTTCATTTTCACACCACAAAATACTCACACGCCCAACAGACTACATTACTTGGTTAATTTTCACACCACAAAACACACGCCTAACAAGACAAGAGTACACCAGTTCATTTTCACACCACAAACACTCACACACGCCCAACAAGACAACAGTACACCAGTTCATATTCACACCACAAACATTCACATGCCCAACAGACAATACTACACCAGTTCATTTTCACACCACAAACACTCACACACACCCCAACAAGACAACAGTACACCAGGTCATTTTCACACCACAAACACTCACACACGCCCAACGAGACAACAGTGCACCAGTTCATTTTCACACAACAAACACTCACACAACCTCAAGAGACAACAGTACACCAGTTCATTTTCACACAACAAACACTCACACAACCTCAAGAGACAACAGTGCACCAGTTCATTTTCACACAACAAACACTCACACAACCTCAAGAGACAACAGTACACCAGTTCATTTTCACACCACAAACACTCACACACGCCCAACAAGACAACAGTACACCAGTTCATTTTCACACCACAAACACTCACCCCCCCCCCCACCCCCCAAAAAACAACAACAACAACAAAACACCCAAAAAAACAGACAACAGTACACTACACCGGTTCATTTTCACATCACAAAACACTCACACACCCCAACAAACAACAGTACACCAGTTCATTTTCACACCACAAAACACTCACACGCCCATCAAGACAACAGTAAACCAGTTCATTTTCACACCACAAACCACTCACCCCCCCCCCCTAAACAGACAACAGTACACCAGTTCATTTTCACACCACAAACACTCACACGCCCAACAGACAACAGTACACCAGTTCATTTTCACACCACAAAACACTCACACGCCCAACAGACAACAGTACACCAGTTCATTTTCACACCACAAACACTCACACGCCCAACAGACAACAGTACACCAGTTCATTTTCACACCACAAACCACTCACACGGCCCAACAAACAACAGTACACCAGTTCATTTTCACACCACAAACCACTCACCCCCCCTCCAAACAGACAACAGTACACCAGTTCATTTTCACACCACCACACACTCTCAGCAGCCCTCCTCGTTCGTTCTGTAGCACTTGCAGTGCCAGTGGTCCTCGGGGAGCCATCATCGTCAAGCTGCCATTAAGCCCCAGCAGGCCGGAGCAATAATGCACTGCGGCTGAATCAGGTCAATGGCATTAGCCGTGTCTAGCCTGGAGTCACGCACCGTCTTCACCCCCCCCCCCAAACCCTTCTTGTTCCCTTTACCCACCATTCTTGCTAAAAGTTAAAACAATGGTGGTTCCCGTGTACAAGTTGTGGCCTTGTGATGAGCAGGCTGGATTCTTGACAGGAAAGTTGTTGGTTTAAATTCCAGAAGAGGCGACAGTTTCTGAGGCTCCAGCTGATTTCTAACTGGAATGATGTTTATTAACGGGGTTAATGAGAAAATCGCGTGGCAAGAGGTGATTGTGAAAGCAAAGCCCAAAGAAACCCCTCCTAGCTGTTGTTAAGTGGAGGAAGTTGGCAAGGTTTGGTCATGTCACGCGTCACAGGAATTTTACCAAGACTATACTGCAGGGGACACTTGAAAGGGGGGAGGCAGGGGCAGACAGATGAAGAACTGGATGCAGAGCAACATCAAATAATGGACCGGCCTTGACATGGCGCTGTCATTGCCAAACGCTGCAGACAGACCAGCCTGGAGTAAACTGTCGACCAATGCATCCCTTGTGTCCCCCCCCCCCCCCCCCGGCCCCCCATGAACATCTAGGCCAAAGGACTGATGATGACGAATGGCAAAAATGATGTTATGCAGTCGAGCATCATCCATTTTGCGGTTGCTGAGTAAATTTTTAGAACGAAGCAACTGACCACTCAGAACTGCAGACACAGTCTTCCACCCATTGTGCCAACAGAGACATCAAAGCAAACTCATCACAGCTGAAAATAAGAACAATCGAAAGCTTTCCTAATTATCTGTCCTAATACCCAGCTGCATCCTCACTCATAAACACGTTCTATAATGCTGTATGTTGTCAGTAAGCTATTGTTGTTAAAAGTAAATGGTAGAACGTCTGGCTGTCAGCCTGTCTAGATATCTGCTGAACAACACACAAACTTTTACTGGGACACAGACAAGCAAAAGGTTAGAAGAATCAAATAGTTTCATCTCATATTCCATCCTGAACATTTCCCTGCTAAGTCTTTATTTCTAGTTGTTGCAATAGTTTCCTACCCAATTCTTATTTCTAATGCTCATATCAAATTGTATGCCACTACTGTTTATTTTTTATTGTTCCTTATTGATCTCTTTGTCAATCCTTCAACCTTAAAGTTTTATTTAAATATATATCCTTCCTCCTTTCTGAAGTATTTGTAACATTTTATTTTTCAAATCTCAGTTTGTTTTCTCTATGAAAATTGATCATTTTCCTCGTCACGTTACACGACAAATAGTCATAGATCAGCAACATCCCATGAGTTCACAAAAGCAAATTAATCATCATACGATTTGAAAATATGTCAGAAAAGCGCAACATTGAAAAAAAAAGAAAAAATCTAATAGAAAAATAAATCTTATGATATCTGAAAGATTTAAACCCATAATTGTACCAGTCAGGAATCCATAAGAAAACATAACAGAATGTGCACAGTGACATCGCCAACTCTGATGAAATGGTAACCCAGGTGTTACCAGGCAAATGAGAAATAGCGTATACAGGTGAAGGTGTCCCATAACCTATGCGGTTGTTGGAGAGCGAGATGTCAGAGACCTCAGCTTCTCTAAGGGCCAGCATCTTAAGGATAGCATCCATCTCCTCTCCATTGCTGCTTTACCGTCCTCGTTCTCAAAAGGGCAGGTAGGTAAAGGTGGTGGTAAAGGTGTTCCCATAACCAATGTGGACGTAGGGAAGCAAGGTGTCAGAGACCTCAGCTTCTCTAGAAGCCAGCATAATGAGGGCGGCTCCTATCTCCTCTCCCTCGCTGCTTTACCCCTGATCCTAAAGAGAGAAGGTACCCATTTACAACTGCGTGAAATGGGGAACTGTACTCAAGCCAAAGGCACGCACACGGTCACCAATCCAAGAAGTAACCACGCTCAATGCTGCTTAACCTAACTTGGGGAAAGCGAATGCTCTGACCACTGAGCTATCCCGTCCCCTCAAAGGGCAGATAGCCATTTACAATTGGGCTAACTGTGGACTACCAAAGCCAAGCCACACTAACACTAACAGACACCCATCTGTGAGGCAGCCACGTTCGATGTTGCTTAACATTAGTTTTGGGTACAGCAAGTACTCTGACCACTTGAGTTAACGAAAGAACCCGTGGTTTACATTAGCTTACCAGATACACTTCTCACTGTTGGCAAAATAAAATCATACCGACCAGCACTTTGGTCAAGAAGAATAAGTGTAGGTAACCAGCTGTAGCTCTTATACTGTGAAAGAAATATTGACCTCCCCCCCCCTCCTCCTCCACCCCCACCCCCCACAAGAAAAGCGGAAAAAAGAAAAAAAACAGAGAAAAAAAGCTGGTCATGGTCCAGGGTGAAAAAGAGAAAGAAATCAAGATTATGATGCATCTTTGAACGCAAATTTGACGATGAGCTGTGGCAGGAAGAACTCGTGTTTATAAAAATAATAATAATAATAATAATAATAATAATAATAATAATAATAATAATATAATAATAATAATAATATATAGTAATAATAATAATAATAATAATAATAATAATAATAATAATAATAATAATGATGATGATGATGATAATAATAATAACAATAATGATGATAATGATACCGATGATAATGATGCTACAACTACAACTACAACTACAACTACTACTACTACTACTACTACTACTACTACTACTACTACTACTACTACTACTACTACTATTAAATCAACAACAACAACAACAACAACAACAACAACAACAACAACAACAACTACTACTACTACTACTACTACTACTACTACTACTACTACTACTGCTGCTGCTGCTGCTGCTGCTGCTGCTGCTGCTGCTGCTGCTACTATGTATGTATGTTAGTCCGTCGTTTTCGACGATGACCTCCAAAACAGCAGAGGAGGCAGCTGCTGTTTCGGAAATTGGGCAGATATTTGATTATATTGGAGATGCCTTGCCCACAGTACATCCCCACTCTCTCGGCCAAGTGGGCATAAGAGCAGTCAGCGTTGGAGATGTTCTCCAAAGGCCAACTAGCCCCCAGGGCTGCAGCACATAAGGACTGTGCGAGTCAAGCCTCCTAGTCAGAGAGTCATAGTCGATCACTAAAAACTAAGCTGTAAAGTGGAATTCCATGAGTGGAAAAGCCACTGGTCATACAGCCTCTCACTTTGCTGTTGCCCCCAGCGTCAATGGTTTAATCAAGAACTGTGATAAAGCCCAGGCGCTGACTGCTGACTACTACTACTACTACTACTACTACTACTACTACTACTACTACTACTACTACTACTACTACTACTACTACTACTACTACTACTACTACCTGCTGCTGCTACTACTACTACTACTACTACTACTACTACTACTACTACTACTACTACTACTACTACTACTACTACTACTACTCCTGCTGCTGCTACTACTACTACTACTACTACTACTACTACTACTACTACTACTACTACTACTACTACTACTACTTATGTTAATAATGGGGGTGATGATGATGATGAGGAGGAGGAGGAGAACAACAAAAACAATGGTAAATATCTGAAAAATTTGCACAAATATTTTGCAACAGTTCTCTTACTCTTCGCCTCCCCTCCTCCCTCTTTCCCCTCCATCCCATTAAAATTAATTATCCACTACATCTAAAACAAAAAGCCCCTTTGTAACACACACACACACATACACACACACACGCACGCACGCACGCACGCACACACACACACGCACACACCGCTTTGGTTTCATGATGGATGATGTATCAAATTACTCAACTGAGATAATATTGCTTGGAGACTTCAACATTGACCTAAATAAGCCTCACAAAAAATGGAAACAAATGTTCGAAATGTATAATCTATCACAACTAGTTGACACTCCGACCAGAAAAACATCCCATTCAGAGACGCTTATTGATCATATTATATTTATACCACCAACCCAACTAATATAATAGAATTGACTGTACCAGTTATTAGAATTAGTGATCATTTCCCAATATGTCTTACCTGGTCAAAAAAGGGTATAAAAATTCCTAGATGTACCCACAAGTGTATATCCTTTCGAAGCTATCGAACTTTCAATTCTGACGATTTTTTTGTCTGACTTATGTGCAGCCAGCTTCACTAATGTTTACCAAAATACTGATCCTGACAAAGCTCTGGAAACATGGTACCGTACTTTTTCTTCTATTGTTGACAAGCATGCACCCATTAGATTTAAACGTGTTAAGCCAAAAGATAAGCCACCATGGCTAACTGGGAACTGGTTGCTGAGTTTTTGAGGGTGCCCCCACGGTCGTCAGACTACGGGACAGATAGATAGATAGATAGATAGATAGATAGGCTAACTGATGAAGTAAATAAAGCCATAGCAATTCGTGATAGATTATTAAAATCAACAGGAAAAACTGATCAATGTAAACAACAGCGTAACAAACTAACAGCTATGAAAAGAACAGCCAAGAAAAAGTACTTTTCTGAACTTATTGCATCTAATAAAGACCCTAAATCTCTATGGAGAGCAATAAATCAATTATCAGGTAACACATCCACATCCTGTCCCCATTCAGCTATGAATTTATTAGTTGAACGTATGAACAAGCATTTCTGTACTATAGCTGAAAGACTAATCAATACCGATCATTTAGTAAATAATGATTTGCTTCCACTGAAAATCTTCTGTGATTTTAAAGATATACATTCTAGATTTGACTTTAAGTTTCTCAGTGTTAGCGAGGTGTACAGAGATTTGTGTTTTTTTAAACAGTCCAAATCCCGAGGCATGGATGATTTAGACAGTAAAATCATAAGAATATCTGCCCCCATAATTACTGAACATCTTACATATATTTACAACCTCTGTGTTGAAAAATGTTCTTATCCCCAAATGTTTAAAAATGCTAAAGTGATTACAGTTTTTAAATCTGGAGATTCAAATGACCCGTCTAACTACAGGCCTATATCTATTCTGTCTACCTTGTCTAAACCTCTGGAAAAACATCTCAAGAACAATCTTCTATCACACTTTACATTACACAACCTGTTCCACCCAAATCAAAGCGGTTTCAGAATAAAAATCACTCTTGTCATACAGCTCTCAGCAACCTTTAGAACAGTGGCACTTGAAAATAAACAATGACCTTTTAACAGGTACCGTCTTTGTGGACTTTGCCAAAGCTTTTGGCACAATTGATCACAATCTTCTTTTAAGGAAACTTGCTATCTATGGCTTATCTTCCAAATCTCTTAAATTACTAACCTCTTTCCTAACAAACAGAAGACAAGCGGTTTTCCAAGACTCCTTAGTATCTTCACTCATGCCCATAAGATATGGTGTTCCCCAGGGTTCTGGTCTAGGCCCTATCCTATTTACAATCTACATTAATGATCTTCCATTGTATCTTTTTTCTTGTTGTGAATTATTTGCTGACGATACAACTTTGCACAGCGCAGGTAAATATGTGAAATTAGTATATGAACATCTACAAAAAGATATCAATAAACGTGTAACATGGACTTACTATAACCACATGACCCTACATTCAAACAAATCTAAATTTATGCTGGTTACAACACGCCTATAGGACTGTGCCAGAGACCTTTCACAATATTAAATACCAAATTCATGTTATTGAATATGCTGTTGAGGGAGTTTTCAGAAAACTGGAGTAAAAAAGCTTTTGTGCACCAGCATTCAAATATTATATGAGTATTAGTGATATTCTCACCACACAGACATTTACCTTTTCTGCTGAATTTGATAATGAATGCATTGTTTTATTCTATAATTCAAGCTTTTTATTTTTCCTGCTGTGAAAATATTGGTGCAGGTCTTAGAATGGTTCGCGACTCCTACATTGTCGGTATTGATTACAGATCTATTTAAAAATCTCTCTTTTAGGTGATACTTTTCTGTGACCTTTCTCCATGATGTTTGTTCTAAAAAGTAGTAACCCTCGTGTAATGATAAAGGCACATGTAATTCTTCTGATTCCTTTCCATGTTTTGCATCTCTTTTAGCAGCTCTGTCAGCCCACTCACTTGGAAAGAATCCACTATGTGAAGGCACCCAACAAAAAGTTAAGCTTATACCTTTCAAAGTTAAAAGGTATATGACATGCCTTATCTCTAGTGCAATATTTGAAGTTTTTTTGTACCATGGAGATTTTAAAGCATATAATACCGATTTAGAATCAACACAAAGAATGTTCTGAAATATATGCAATGGCAAATCAAGAATATAATTTAGAGCCATCAAAATTGCCACGAGTTCCGCTGTAAATTTCGAATGATGTTTACCAATATAAAAGGATTTTTCAACTTTTAATGCTGGTATAACAAAAGCAGAACCAGTTTCTTGATTATCCAGGCGTGATCCATCAGTATAAATTTGTAAATAATGAAAGTACTTATGGTGGATGTGGGATCGGACATCAGAAACCATAATATTCTGATTCTCATTCTTTTTCACACAGGTTACTTCTATGACGAATTGGGCACTATCCATCTCCCACACTGGGCACGGTAAGATTGCCCCTTGTTTGTCCATTCTCTGCTCATTGACTTCAGAGTGCTCGACAAGATCAGACACATATGTATTAATGGGCATTAAAGAAGATATCTCCTTTGCTCTTTTAGGGAAATGTAGCTCTGATTTTACTTCTGCTTCTTCTGAAATGAAATTTTCAGTCGTTCTGTTTTTAAGAACATATTTAGCACATGCTAGTTGACTATAATCATCCAAAGGCAATGTGCCAACTTCGTTATATGTTCCCAGAGCCGATGCATGGTACGGAACACCAAGGGCAAGTCTACATGCTTTGCAGTCTACACTTTGTAGCTTTTTAAGCAAAGACTTAGGAGCACTGAAAAAGGTTTCTTGTCCATATGATATAATTTCGAACGAATAAGTAATGTAGCTAAATATTTTAGATTTAATGTGTCTTGTCCCCAGAACTGTTTACTAATTGTCTTCAATAAGTTTATGCCCTTTCTTGCTTTCGTTAATATGTGCTCAATATGTGCATTCCATGTTAGCTTAGAAGTTAGAATAACACCTAAGAACTTTATCGTATTTTTGTATTCAGTTATTTCAGTCCCAATCCTAAACGCTGGTAGCTCCTCTGGATTACTTCCATTATTAAAAAGCACAACATGAGTTTTGTCTGTGGATAAAGTAAAACCATTTTTAAGCATATATTTATCAATGTTGTCAAGCTGATTTTGATATATCCTTTTAATATAATTTAACAATTCTTTTTGGTGTATTTCGTTTCATAGTAACGTTCATCCACATGCATATATCATCTGCATATTGTACTAAGACAATATCTTTTGATAAATTAATTGGGAGATCATGCAGCAGTATATTAAATAAGATAGGAGCTATTACAGAGCCTTGGGGTAGTCCCATATGAAGAAGCTTGAAATTTGAATACGATTTACCTACTCTAACTTGTATTCTTCTGGTTGCCAAACAGCTTTTAATATAATGATACAAATGCCCAGAAACACCCACATTCTTTAGTTTGCATAATAACTTAGCATGCCAAACTTGATCATACGCCTTTTTATATCAAACAATGTTGCAAGAACATTCTTTCTTCTTGCAAACTGCATTTTTATATGTGTTGATAGTTTTACCAAGTTATCTATGGCAGATCTATTTTTTGGCAAACCCGCTTTATGGATGGGTATTATTTTATTTTTATGGAAGAAATACATCAGCCTTTTAAGAATAATTATTTCCATTAGCTTGCCAGTGAAGGAGGTCAAAGCAATTGGTCTGTAGCTTGTTTTGTCCGTTTTGGGCTTTCCCGGTTTATGAATTGGAATAACAACCGACTGCTTCCATTCTACAGGGATAACACCTTCAATCCAACATTAAAATAAAAAAAATTGTGCAGTAGAAAAAAAAAGTTTGCTGGTAAATGTTTCAACATGTCATTAGAGATTGCATCTAATCCGACAGATGTTTTCTTATTAGAAAGAGACTGTAACGCATCTTTAACTTCATCCAGTGAAATTGGAGCATTAATGATTAAACTGTTGTCTTAATCTGGATCTGTATAATCTACTTTACTTTCCTCTTCCATTCTGTAGCTCCTGGGTTTAAGTGACAAGCCTTCAAGACGCTTTGATTCTGAAAACATGTCAGCCAATGCCTCTGCCTTTTCTACATTTGATGGAAATTCTTTATTCTCTAATTTCACTGGATGTCAAAGTCAAACTTTTATCAAAGTCAAACTTTTATTTTCAGATGGTACATTGAATAAGCAGTGCATTTGCTTTTTTTCATCAAGCCATCTATCTAAAGAAAGAAAAAAAGCGAGAAAAAAAAAGACAATGTATATGCAGACATAGAATAAAAAAACCCTAATCTATGGTAAACTATACAAATCAAACAAAAAAACCAATAACATATGCATATGTGGAATTAAAATAAAACAAAAAAAACAGAAAAATATGAGACCATACAATTCAAATAATTCAAAAAACTTGAAAAAAAATACCCGTCATAACACAAACAAACAAGCAACAATAAAAAAACCAAACCAAAAACAAACAAAGAAGACAAAACAGAATAAAAATTTTTTTAAAAAAACCACACCAACTGCTTCCCTCCCTCCCCCCCCCCCCCCTCACACACACATGTACACACAAACCTTCAACCATACAAACAACTGAATAAAACAACAACAAAAGGATGAATCAACAAGGACACCACAACAAGGAAATAAACAATCAAACAAACACAAATATACATACACAACAACAACAGCGACAATAACTAACATAGGACAAGAATAACAGCCAAGACAAATGAAGAACAATATAGAACTAACAAAAGACGAGAAAAAGAGTCCAAAATATCCCCTCCCCCTCCCCAAGAAAACCACCCTAAACCCAAAACAAACAAAAGGCAAAATAAACCAGAATCCCACCCCCACCACTACCAACAATAATAAAAACAACAACCAAAATTAATGGATATAAACAGAGAAAACTGATGTATCATTTAAACACTTACATACACATACACATCCTCACCCATATCCCCTTTACCACATAATATACTCATATAATTATAAGAAAAACAAGAATAACCAACAGCTATTGGATTCAGAGCAAAGAAGTATAACAAAGACATCCATTTCCACCCTCCCCCGGGTCATATACACACATGTATATGTGCTTTTTGGTTTGAGGCAGAGCAACGTTAATCCTTCGATCAAAGAATAAATTCAGGCAATGTAAATCCACCCAGCAGTACTAACGTCAGCAATAACAATTTAGCTCATCTAGTACAATGAACCAGAAAACTAACAGTGACAAAACTAAATAGATCAGCATATTTATGTGTAATACAAAAGAACATAAAAAGGCCAAAACAGCAAGAAAGTAAAAAACCAAAACCGAACCAATTACACAACACACACGCACTCACACACTTGTACACACAACACTTTTACACACACACACACATCACACACACACACACACACACACACACACACACACACACACACACATCAGATTCAAAGCGTGCTGGGGTTGATATCATATCAACCCATATAATAGATCAATGTTTACACATGTACTCTATATGAATATGAAAACTTGGGTCATATCTGATTTTAATGACAAGAATAACGTCAGTGACACTTAAATCCTCTCTTAAGTTACAAGTCGTGTTCTGTACTTTTATTCATGAATATTCTTTTTAGATGTGTTTTATACTGATTTTTTGCTTTTAATACATTTCAAATTTGGGGGGAGTTTATTCCATAGGTCACTGCCTGAATACAAGAGGCTCGATTTATATAGGTTATTTCTGGGTCTTGGAAATGTTAGCAAATGGTTGTGTCTATGTTGGTTAACTTTGAAAGCTTTGGTAATCTTGGGAGGTGCATTTTGATTAACAACTTTTTGCATAAACACAGCTTTATTGAATGAAAGTCGGTTTCGAAATGTCAGGACATTTATTTGCTTATAATCCTCAATTGTCAGGGTGCTTCTTTTTAACAATACAAGTTTTACTACTCTTTTATATAAGCGATGAATGAATTTCAATTTCGTTCCACTGCAGGTATCCCAAATAGTTGACGCATAGTCAATGATTGGTAGAATGTGACCGCAAAAAAATAGTTTTCGAGAATGATTATTTAGAAAGTGTTTTATTTTGGATAATTGAAGTAGCCTGTGAGCTAGGCATTTACCTAGTGACATTATGTGATCAGTCCAAGTCATATTTTTGTCATTGGTAACACCTAATATTTTATGTGAGTCAACTTCTTCAACTATTCCGTTATCCAACAACAGAGGTTGAAACCTATCATTCATTTTTTGCCTTTTCTGTCTTGCTGATACGTACATACATTTTGTTTTTTGTGCATTTAAGGACATGTGGTTTAATTGAGTCCAAAATATCAATCTGTCAATACTGTATTGAAGTTGCTAGTTAATCTGCTGGAGTCTGAATCACTACAAAAGAGAGTGGTATCGTCAGCAAACATTTCACAGTTACATTTAATAAAACAGGGTAAATCATTTACATAGACTGAAAACAAGAGTGGTCCCAATACTGAGCCTTGTGGTACCCCATGTCTGATGGGTAGTAGTTCTGATGCTTGGTTATTTACAGATACAAGCTGCTGCCTATTGGACAGAAAATTTTCTAGTAGTTGAATAACTTCAGGTGGCAGTTTGTACAATTCTAATTTACGCAATAACAAAGAGTGGTTGATCACATCAAATGCTTTTTCAAAGTCAACAAAAAGGAGGCCAGTAAACTTATTGTCATTTATATTGTGTAGGAGACTGTCAGTGAGCTGAGTTAGAGCAGTGTGACAGGAATAGTTTTTACGAAACCCTGATTGATCCTCGTGCAATAGATTGTTTTTTATAAAGTAAAGTGATGTGGTGTGTGTGTGTGTGTGTGTGTGTGTGTGTGTGTGTGTGTGCTGCGTGCGTGTGTGCGTGCCCGCATGAAAGTTGTTTCCACTTTGAGTATGTCTGTCATAATTATTATGGTTTGTGTTTCATATGATGTTGTGTGTGTGTGTGTGTGGTGTGTATGTGTGGTGTGTGTGTGTGTGTGTGTGTGTGTGGTATATCTCTTCATGAAAGTTTGTGTGTGAGTGTGTATATGTGCGAGTGTGTGTGTGTGTGTGTGTGCCTGCACGAAAGTTGTATGTGTGCGTGTGTGCATGCATGCATGTGCGTGTGTGTGTGTCAGTGAGTGCGTGTGTGCGTTAGTGCGTGCGTCTGCATGAGTGCAGTTTGCAGGAGTATTTTGAAGATTTTCTGCATCTCTCTCTCACATACACACACTCCTATGTTGTGATAGGGTAGGTAATCTTAGAGCTTTTTTCTAGAGTGGTGTGTTTGTGGCTTTGCCAATCTGTGATACCCTTGGAGAACACAAGGCATCTCGACGCTGGACATGGCATGCACCCAATGGGATCCATCACAACCAGATTGACTACATCCTGGTGCAGAACCGGTTTCGATCTGGCATCAACAGAGCCAAGACGAGGACATTCCCAGGTGCAGACATGGGCAGCGATCATGACCTCGTGCTCCTGAACTTTAGAGTCCGATTGAAGAAGACCAATAAGACAAAGAACACCAGATCAAGTTCACCTGACAAATGAAGACCCCACCACGCCGAGTCCTTCCAAGCAACAATAGGAGGGAAATTCGCACCACTGCTGGCACTTGAGGAAGATGCCGAAACGATGACCACCAGTTTTAACACAGTGATGACTGAGACAGCAAGCATACTTCTTGGCAAACATCGCCGAAAAACACAACCATGGGTCACAGATGAAATCTTGAATATGTGTGACAAAAGACTAGACCTGAAGAAGAGCAAGAACACTACAGGAGGAGCAGTTGGGAAAACAGAGAAGAAAACAAGAAGACCGGGAGAGACATGGGGAAGACCAAGGAGGAAGGGATAGAGAAAAAAATTTTTCAAAAATCGAAGGGGCCCTGACAAAAAATTAATACCCAAAAAGTCATACCAGATTGTAAAAGAGCTCCCCAAAAAACAGAAAAAACAAGAGTCAGAAACATCCGGGACAAAGGGGGGAATTCCCAACAGAAAAAAAAAGGAAATCGTTGGCAAAAGGGGAGGGAATAATGTTCCGAACTCTCCCAATCATCGGGAGCTAGGCGCCCCCCAGCGGGTTCTTGCAACCCAAAGGGCCTACGAATAAGAAACTTCCCAATTCAAAACGCGAGGAAGTAAAGTAGCAAAAAAGTTTCGCTGAAAAAGGAAAAATCACCCAGGAATCAAAAAACTTCCCAGCCAGAGTAAAAAAAACCCCCCGGGGGGAAAAAGAAAGTGACAGACATCCTTAAAAAGTTCTGAAACAAGTTCGGGCAGCCGGATTTTGGCCCTTACCCCATGGACCCAATCACTCATCATCACTCTCCCCAAAAAAGGGAAAACTCCAGCAGTGCCAAAAATACAGGACAATCAGCCCCATAAGTCATGCATAAAGTCGGGGGGAAAAATGGGTCCTGAACAGGGTGAAACCCCCAGGCAGAAGAGATCATCGCCCCAAGGAGGAGGCCGGTTTCCCCCCCAAATAGAAACACCACCGAACAGATTTTTCAACCTGAGGTTCTGTGTGAGAAAAACAAACCGCTTTAACAAAACATCTTCCACCCTCCCTTTATTGAAATTTTTTTAAAAAGGCCTTCGATTGAGTATGGGAAAGAACGCTTTTGTGGGCCCCCATTTAACAAAATTTAACATGGGGCCCGAAGCTGGGTCCACACCATCAAGGAACTCCCACTCAAAGCCCCAGGCAGTACTCGGTTTCAGGGCACGGGAGGGGGAAAGGTTCCCTTTCCTCCCTTGGGGTCCGACAGGATTTTCGCTGTCGGCCCACACTATTTTAAAAATTTTCCCCGAACGCATATGCTGACGCCTTGGAAGACCACACAGGGGACAGTCGCATTGGAGGGCGAACAATCACCAACCCCGGTTTGGCCCAAGACATTGACGGCGGCCCGGGAAAATTAAAAGGGAATTTGGGCCCAAACCCAGTGAAGAAAATGGACGAAATATCCTCACGATACCGATGGAAAATCAGTGCCGAGAAAACCAAGCCATGGGAAAAAAAGTGCCCAGCCAATCACCAAACCCAAAATCACTTTTCAGGGAAAAGAACTGGAACAGTTGACCATTTTCAAGTACCTTGGAGCCCTATAAATGAGGAGGGGTTTTGAAGAAAACCCAATTAAACAAGAGCGGCACAAACAGCAGCGCAATGGGAAGACTGAAGAACCCTTTTGGGAGACAGAAAAAATCCCCTCGGGAAACCAAAGGGAAAGTTCTAAACGCGCTAGCCCTCAAACATGCTTTAAAGCATGTGAGGCATGGACACTGAAAAAGCCCGACCTACAAAGGAGGAAACCAAGCAGTTTGAAATGAATGCCTCAGAAGGCTCCGGGGGACTCATAAAAGGACCATGTACCAAAAAATGAAGTCCGCAAAATGATCCCCAAACAGGGCGGACTAGAAAAAACCTTGAACGGCGAAAAAAGAGGAAATAAAGGGGTAGGGGCACGAAACACGTCAGAAGGACTTGAAAGACCATCCTGAAAGGGAACAGTCGGGGGAAAAAGAAGAGGGGGCGAAGAGGAGAAAGTGGGGGGGACCATCCGTGATTGGACAGGGGAGGATTCGGTCAGGCACTTCCCCACGACCGTAAGGGGAGCCAGCGGGTCCCCGTTGTCCCCCATCGGGCCCCCCCCACGCCCCTGGGGGGTTAGGGACCAGTAACTTGAACAGTGACAGTGTGAGGGTGTTTTGTGGGGGGGCCACTTTTTCTTTTTCTCCTTCTCTCCTCTCTTCTTTCTCTCTCCCCTTCTCTCTCTCTCTCTTCTCTCTCTCTCTCTCTCTCTCTCTCTCTCTCTCTCTTCTCTTTTCTCTGTGTGTTTTGGACTGTAAAAAGTTTTGGGGTTTTATTATTAAAGTATCCCTAGGGGGGGGGAAGGATGAAAAAAACACATTTTTGGGCTTATTTTTTTTATCCCAAAATAAAAAAATTTTTGTCATTGTCATTGTCTTGTCATTGTCTCTCTCCTCTTTCCTCTCTTTTTTTTTTTTGGGGGGGGGGGGGGGGGCATTGTTTTCGGATTTTGAGGTTGTTGAAAAGTGGTTCTTGTTCAGCGACGGGGTTTGGGTTTTTGGGTCAAATTGTAGATATGCTTTAGAATGATAAAATAGAATGTGTTGAAAATGTATAGAAAACATTGTTTAAATTTTTTTTATGCATTTATTTGTTATTGGAAAATCTATCTATTTTTATTTGATTTGAATGTTTTTTATTTGTTTTTTTGCTTTTTCCCCTTCTTTTGACGGGGCCCTTGTTTAAAGAACATGGGGTTTCCCTATACCCCCATTAAAATTTCCCCCCCAAGTTCGAGTTCGAGTTCTCTCTCCCTCTGCCTCTAAATTGTTAAATAAATCTGTCTGAGGGCTGGATTAAAAGACTCATTGTACTTAATCTACTACCATGTCTAAATACAATTTTGTACTTCGTATTTCGTATTTCGTATTTCGTACGCGTATTTCTCTCTCTCTCTCTCTCTTCCTCTCTCTCTCTCTCTCTTCTCTCTCTCTCTCCTCTCTCTCTCATCTCTCTCTCTCTCTCTCTCTCTCTCTCTCTCTCTCTCTCTCATACTAACGCGCACACGCGCGTGCACCTCCCACACTACACCACACACACCACACACGCACACCACACACACACCACACACACACCACACACACACCACCTCCACAACACACAACAACCACACCCACACAACTCTCGTCTCTCTCACATTACCACCATCACCGCCACAATCCCTCTCCCCTCTCCGCCCTACACCCTAAAATCCACTACAGTTTCTGGAATAATTATGCTTTAAAAAAAATTTGCTTTTGCAAGAGCTAATTGTAGATTCCCTCCAGTGTGTCTTAAGAATTTCCTGCAGTTTGTTCCTGTTCTTCTTCCTCCAAATGGACATTCATTTTTTTTTTTTGCGTTTTGCAGAACATTTTCTCTGTGTGAACATTAACAGTTATTGCCAAGGAGTTTCTCACCTGGAATTTGCAGGGAATACTGATTTTTGGATGAAGGAGTTACCTTAGCTGAAAATGGCGCCAGGACATCAACATTAGATGGAACATATTGTCCGAGGTACAAATATTGACACAACAGAATATGGATAGTTGATAGGGTGATTGTATCGGCTGGATGGTTTTCTGAATTAGGCATAGAGGGAAAGTTTACCCTACAAAGATACGTTTGTTTGTTGATTGATTGGGTATTAATATGCTGTGGAGAGAAAATAGACTGTGAAAAGAATCACACAAATGAATGCAAGTTTGTGAATTTAGAGCAACAATGATAAGGAGAACTACAAAGGGGGTGCGTTTGAGCAGCCTAAAGCAGCAACAACAACGACAACAACAACAAGAGCAACAAGAACAAGAACAAGAACTACTACTACTACTACTACTACTACTACTACTACTACTACTACTACTAACTATACTACTATACTAACTGACTACACACTACTACTACCTACACTACCTTACTACCTACCACCACCACCACCACCACCAAAACACCACTCCTCCTCCTCTAATACTCCTACTCTGCTCTGTCCTGCTGTTGCTGCTCCTATCTATCTATCTATCTATCTATCTATCTACTATCTATCTATCTATCTATCTATCTATCTATTCTATCTACTATCTATCTATCTATCTATCTATCTATCTATCTACTATCTATCTATCTATCTATCTATCTATCTGTCCCGTAGTCTGCCGACCGTGGGGGCACCCTCAAAGTCTCAACAACCAGTTCCCTCCATTCCTCTCTCTGTTCTGCCTTCCTCAGGGTTTTGTTGAGTTCTAGGCCTGTCCATTCGCTGATGTTATCCTCCCAGCTCTTCCTTGGTCTGCCTCTTCTTCTTCCTCCTCCTATTACTGACAATAAAAAGAAAATTCCTTCTCTCTTTTAGAAGCAGAGCGTTCAAAAACAGGAATCATAGACTCTCCTGCCAATTTATCATTAACTGATTAAAACTAACATTAAAAGAAGCTTCTAAAAAAGGGAAAAA
>CM054136.1:75227280-75249996 GCA_028751875.1 Rapana venosa | reverse complement strand
AAGGGAAAGGGGTTAGGTAGTTGGCAGATAGAAAGGACAGCAGGTGATAGGCAGATAGAAAGACGCAGGTATAGGCAATAAAAAGACGGGACGGTAGAAGGAGTAGAAGGAAGATAGGTAGATAGGCAGATAGAAAGACGGATAGGTGTAGGCAGAAGAAAGACGCAGGTAGATAGGCAGATAGAAAAAAGACGGTAGATGGGCAGATAGAAAGACAGAATTTTAGATAGGCAGAAAGAAGACGACAGGTAGATGGAATAGAAAGACGGTAGGTAGATAGGAAGATAGAAAGACAGATAGGTAGATGGGCAGATAGAAGAGGATAGGTGTTTGGCAGATAGAAAGCGGATAGGTAGATAGGTAGATAAAAAGACAGTAGGTAGATAGGCAGTTAGAAAGACGGTGTTAGAAGAAAGAAAGATAGTAGGGACCTAGGAATATACTCTGGTCAGTATGATTAGCTTCTACAAGATTTATTCAAAACAAAACAAACAAAATACTAATAAAAATAAAGGGAGAGAAAAAACGAGAGACGAGTAGAAGTAGTCAGGCACAGAGACAAGAGAGACGCAGACGCAGAGAGAGAGGAGGGAGGGGGGAGAAAAAGAGAGGGAAAGAAGGGAAAGGGGGAAAAAAAGGGAAAAAAAAAAAAGGGGAGGGGGGGGGGGGGGGGGGGGGGGGGCCCCAGGGGGGGGGGGGAGGAGAGCGAGGGGGGGGGAGAGAGAGAGAGATGGAGAGAGGGGAGAGGGAGAGGAGAGGGGGGGGGGGGACAGAGAGAGGAGAGAGAGAAAGAGAGAGGGATAAAAGAAAGAAAGAGAGAAAAACAAGTAGAGAAGAAACACAGAGACAGAGACATTTTTTCTTTTTTGTTTCATTTATTCTTTTTATCGAGGAAAAAGGAAATAGAAACTTATGGCCTTTTTTACAACAAGCCCCCGTGTGTTGCGGTTTTGAAAATTCTGCCCTCTGTTCCACCGGACACAAAGCCTCTCTGCGAAAAGCGGAAAGGATTTAACTTTTGGGGCCAAGATGCGCAATATCTTTGCGTGCTTTCGCACACGGGGTCCGGTTTATAGTCTCACCGAAGGATTTTGGGGAAGGTGGTGTTTGCACTGTTTGTAAATCCAGGGGAAAATACCCCTTGAAGGGTTTGAACCCGGGGAAAGGAAAGGTTGTTGGGGGTTTTTTGTGGTGTGTGGGTGTTGTGTTGTGTGTGTGTGTTTTTGGGGTGTGTGTGGTGTGTGTGGGGGTTGGGGTTTTTTGTTGTGTTTGGGGGTGTGTTAACAGACAGAAGAAAGCACAAAAAAACAAAAAGCAGAGGAAAAAAACGAGGGGGAATTTTGGTTTTTTGTGTGGTGTGTGTGTTGTGGTTGGGGTGGGTGTTTTGTGTGTTGTGTGTGTGTGTGTGTGTGTAAGGGGGGGGGGGGGAAAAGAGAGAGAGAAAGAGAGAGAGGGAAAAGGGAAAAAAAAAAAAGAAAAGAAGAGAGAGAGGGGAGAGGAAAGAGGGGAGGGAAAAAAGAGAGAGAGAGAGGAGAGAGAGATGGGGGGCGAAGAGAAAGAGAGAAGGGGAGAGAGAGGGAAGAGAAGGGGGAGTAGAGAGAACGGACCCGGGCGGGGAAAAAAAAAAATAAAAAAAAAGGGGGGGGGGGGGAAGGGGGTTTTTTTTTTTTTTTTTCCCTTTTTTTTTTTTTTTTTTTTTTTTTTTTTTTTTTAAAGTTTTTTTTTTTTTTCCCCCCCCCCCCCCCCCCCCAAAAAAACCAAAACAACCCAAAAAAAACCCAAACACACAAAAACACGGAAAAACTTACCTTTCCCAAGTTTGCAAAAATAAATAGGGGGGGCCCCAAAATTCTTATCAGGAGTTTAAAAAAATAAAAAGGGGGTTTCTTTTTAACAGGGATGTGTTCTGCCTAAATCCTAAAATTTCTGGACAGCAAAGAAAAAAGTGTACTTCATCCTCCGGAGCTTGCTTACATAATGGGATAACCCCTACGTCGTAATATTTGTTCTCTGTATCGAATTTATGAACATTTATATCTATAACCAATTTTAAAATTTTGACATTTTTTTTCAAATGTTTCCATATCAAGTTTTAGATAAGGTTTGCATAGAAAAACTTAAAAATTTGTCTGCATTTAAAATCTTTCACTGTTTTGTATATGATTCTCCTTTGCTGCCTCGGCAGTCAAATAAATCTTTCCGAAGCGTTAAAAACTTCTAATTTTTCCGACTCTTGATTGAGCCAAACAAACCCAAACCCCGATTTCCCAACAAAGGTACGTATTGGTTTTGCCCAATTTGTTTTTCCCTTTGACTTGTCATAAAAGCTTTGTAGGATTTAAAGGTACCCTGCTCTCTTTCATATGCAGAATCTTACCCCAATATCTAATGCATCTTACGCCATTTAACGAGGGGGGTTTATTGTTTACTATAAAAAGTCTTAGGTGTCGTCTATCTAAGCCTAAAAATGCTTTAAAGCAAAGGGGTGACTGATTCAAATGTGTTAAAAGCGATCCAAGCCCCATATTTTGCACCTATAAAAAAGTGGGTTGTTTTGTGCATAAATATTTTAAAATGAAAAATCAAAAGAGTTTTTTTTTTTTAAATTGTTTTTTTTTTCAACAAAAATAACAAGCTTCGTTTACACGATTGCCAGATCTTTCATCTTTGGAAAAAAGCTTAGTAGAAAAACAGTTTCCTAAATATTTATAAAATTAATCACAGGCTGATTTTTCCCATTTTTCAACCATTTTTCATGGAGTAAATATCCACCTTTTCTGAATACAACAATATTATCTTACTAATTTAAAACCTTAAGCCCGTGCTTTTTGAAGCATGTTTAGCTGTTTAACTGCTTTTGTAAACCTCGACTGTTTCAGATAGCGGATAACATCTCAGCAAGCAGAAGAATAAACAACTTGAAAAATTTGGGGAAAACGTGGACCTTGTTTCCCAAATTGATGATGTGTCTCGGGTTTAAACTCTTTGATAAAAACAGAAACAAAAAGGGGCTACAACATCACTTTTTAAACCCCAGTGGTACAGTATATTATGTCAGTCCTTTGTTCCATCTTTTTTGCTTCTGACTTTGATACATGGCTCTAAAAACATTTAAAAGTTTAACCCTTCACCCATTTTTTTGGGAATGGGCCCACAACAAGTTCCGGGTTAAAAATCAAATGCTTTTTCAAAATCAATAAGCTACTTTGAGCTTCGGTTTAAGAAAAAATTTTCTGTAAAAACGCAAGAGAGTAACATATGTCTATAGTGGAGTAACTCTTTTAAAAACCAGCTTGGTGCTCCCCTTTAAATATTATTCTTCATAACCATTTTTTAAAAACCCTTTTTTAATTTAGTACTATATAACTTACTACTTTTGTCAGAAAGGGAAAAATTCCCCGGTAGTTTTTGGGGTTTTATCAACATCCCCTTTTATGCAATGTTGTATTATAGTTTCACCCCTTTTTGGAAAAAGCCCATCTCAAAAAATTTTGTTGAATGTTTTAAAAGGGAAAAAGAAACAATATTTTCCCCTCAATATTTTAGAATTCACCAAGTTTTTGATCAGGACCAGTGTTTTTCCATCTTTATTTTTCTAAGTGCCCCAATATCTCATTTTTAGATATGGGCGATCAAAATCGTCCTCGTTCCATATGTCCACATAGTAATCATGGAGTTGGTAATGAGTCTTTCTCCAACAGGGTTTTGAAATGTTTAAACATCGTCAATGATTTTCTATTCTTTGGCTGATTTTTTAAATGACGCCTTCTTAACACTTTTTTCCCGAATGGATTTTTAGAAGAGATAATGAAAACATACTGCAAAGTGGTCTTTTTTACTGTTTTTTTTTCGTTCAAGCATGCATTTTTTATTCCCTTCTTGGACAAAAGTACACGTTTTGTCCTCATTTCTTTTAATGTTTTCGGAAAGTCTTTAGAGTTTTTTTGCCTTAATTTTTACTTTTACATTTCCCTTATCAAAACCAAGTATCATTTGATGGACCTTTATTGATTTTGTACCTGTTTTTATCATTCGCACGGCTTTTATGAAAACCATTTAAAAAAAACTAAAGCTTATTTTAAAGTTCTTCAATATCTGAAAGGCAGTAAAAAAAATTTCACCTGTTCACATAGGAGATTTTTTTTAAAGAGGTTTGTTTTTCATCCATACAAATTTTCCATAACGAGGGCTTTAACAGTTTCCACACCCCGTTTATATACGGATTAATATAAATTCAAAAGGAGGTGATCGGAATCAGAAACGCTCCCCAACAAAAAACGACATGAGTCAAAATCGGAAAAAAAAAAAATCTGACACTAAAAATTAATCATTAACACTAATCCCCCGTCAGAGTGTTGTATAGCGTCCCTTTTTGGCACCTTAATCGCCCTTTTGTTTTGTAAACAAGGCAGTTTTAAAAATATCAATAGTAATTTACCATAATTTTTGATAACAATCTTTGAATTCGACTGTGCTGAGAGACTACTTTTTTCTTTTTGGGTCGAATAAAATCATTTTTACATGCTGAAAAAAAAGTTTTGGGGCCTGCTGTTTAAGTCTCCACATGTATTATATTACTTTATCCAGTGTCCCACACAAAATTTACTAAACATTCTTTCCAACATGCAAATTCCCTTTTCATTGCAAAATGTTATAAAAAAAGGGGACCCCTTTAGGGGGATTAACACAGACAAGCAAAACATTTTCTTTCTGTACACAAAAGAGATTTGTCACAGAGAAAGTGCAAATATTTTGGTATGGAACATTAAACAAAAACCAAAAAATAGTTAACTCATGCCTTATTAAACAAATAAACCCCTTTTAAGCCTCCCTTGATGGCTAACTTTAATTGGGACTTAAGAAGGCCCTTTAGCCAGTTTTAAAAAAATTGGTGGACATTTTCCGGAATGTTTCTGTCGAATATAAATCAAAATACGCACATAAATACAAAATCTCTATCGACAGTTTTGACAAAAATCATTTTGTTCCAGACAAAAAAAGAAAAAAATTTTATTTTTTTTTTTTGTTTACCCAATTCAATTGATCCACAAACCCCCCAAGACTGACCTTTTCACCAATTAATTGAATGACAAGACACAGCATTATGCCTTCCAGCAGCAGTTAAAGAAGCTCTTTAATGGAGCGCCCTAAAAACACACTTTGGTCGCTGGTGTTGACCTAGGCCCAAAATAGGGCCTGTCTTTGTCTAGCCCTTCACATGGAAATGTGTCACTCCTCCCTTCACCCCAACTGAGCCCCACTTGGCTAAGCCCTTTTTTCATTTAGTGTTAACTGAGGCTGGTTGAACCGGTGTCTGTTTTTCTTTTTTCCTCCCCCCTGTAAAAAAATTTAGCTATGGCAGGAGATTGTATGGGCCCGGCCAACAAGCTATTCCCTTTTTTTAAGTTTATTAAGGGTCATCTTTGCCATTAATGATCAATGAACAAAGACCTTTTCAATTTTTTCCCTTGCCCTAGCACCTTCAAGTATGGGGCCAGATTGTGCCTAATATTTAACGTTTTGGAAAAAAATCGTTCTACAAAAAAACCTTGAACCTTTTTAAAAGGTTTTAGCCTTCAAATTCTAAACTTATCTTTTTAAAAAACAACACCTGGCAATAATGGGAGGTTGGGTTTTAGAAATTTTTCCCGTGCACATATCAAACTTAAAATTGTAAACCCTTTTTTCGGAAAAGAGATTTTTCACGAACATTTCACCAATCAGCTCCAGTTCATTACTTGTTTTTCCATGCCCTGAATAATGAATTTTTTTTCCGTCTTGACCCCGGGTTTTTTGAAGTCTGCATTCTTTTCTAGTTTTTTCCACTTGGGCCATCCCCTTCTGTATTTGATTGCTTTTAACTCTAAATTTTCAGTCCTAAGATTGGGGCATTTTGTCTAAAATCACACATTTCCTCTTTCAAGGCATAACATGTTTGTAACATTTGTATTTTACTCCCCTAGTCTTGTTGTTTTTTTAGCAAATTTCCCCTTTCTCCTCTTGGCCCTCATGTGGTGATGTTTTCCTAGGAGTATGTAGGAGAGGACTCCCGTCTACTGTGTACTGTTTTGGTGTGCTGGGGCCATATCTGCAATTACTTTGGTTTTTCCCCGAGTTTTTTGTGATGTTTCTACGACCACCCGACACTCGTCAGGTGGTTTGCCTGCTTCCGTCTTGACAGGTTTTCCCGGGGTTTGTCTCCCATCACCCCCCCGAAGCAAAAGGCCCCCCCAAAAATAGATAGGTGAGGGTCAGTCCTAACAAGCACCGTTCGCCCAACCCTTTGGTCAGGATGGACGCTCCATGGCCGTTTGAAATTTGCCTTTCGACATGAAGCAGGCGATACTGCCGCAAAAATCCCCCCGACGCCCTGTACAATTGCAGCATTTTTCCCATCCCCTTATCAAAAATGTATTAACAATGAAAAATAAGGCCACTTAAAAAAATGTATAATTCACAAAAAACTAGAGAATTTCCCTACGTCTTCCCTTGCATTACGTGTCGGCCCCCAAGAGAGAAAAGGAGACAGGGGAAGGAAAAGAGAGAGAGAGGACGCAGAGAGGGGCGAGCGTCGAGAGAAAGAGGGGAAGAGAGAGGGGGAGAGGAAAGAGAGAGAGAAGAGGAGAGAGAGAGAAAGACGGCAGGACAGAAGACAGACAGAGATGGGAGAAGGCTTTATACCCCCACTGAAGAAAAAACAATAACCCCCACGTTCATAAAAAATTGAGGTGAGTTTTCTTCCCCCCAGAATCCGTCTCCTGCTTAATTGCTGAGGCTTTTCTTCCGCTGATGAAACCCTCCTTTATCTCTCACCACACAAAAACCACCTTCATGCGCGAGAGAGAGCGCCAAACACAGCAACACATGGCACACGCGCACCACATGCACGCACACACAATTACACATACAACCAAAATTATACAGACAACACATTTAAACCAACCAACTCACACAACGCTTGCGACCAAGTGTGGTACACCACACACACGCACATACGCACGCGAGCGCGCGCGCACCAAAATTACACCACACAACGCGCGCACGCCCCGCGCACAGCGCATGTCAATACACAATACCCATCAAAAACAACAAACGTACATACATTATAATGGCTTTCAGCATAAAAAAAACATCATGCAAAAACACAAACAGACGTACATACGTACGACTCGTAATCATACAAAACACAACAACCAACACATGCCCCAATACACAAACGCATGCAACCACACACGAATACAACACACAATACACCCAACACACAACACAGGGCAAAAAAACTGCATCACACACGAACACACCTGACACACACCCCTACACAAAACATCTTTTTAATCTTAGTTTCTGTTGTCTGTCTTTTTTTGTCTTTTTCAATTTTCTGTGTTCCTTTAGATATAGAGAAACCCCACACAACACACACCACACACACACACACACACTAACACACACACACTTTCCCACCCAACACACACCCCCACACACACACCACATCCCCACATACACCACCAAAACAACAACACCCAACACACACCACACACAACACACACACACAACACACACACACAAACATTACACACACCCCACTTTGGGTCCCACTGAAATTTCAAATCATAAAGAATCTGGAAAAAAAAAGTTTGGGAAAAATATCATGAAATGAAAAAGGGTGTAAGTTTACCAACGTGTGTAGTGAAATTAGAGAATAAAGAATTTCCATCGAATGTAGAAAAGGCAGAGACATTGGCTGACATGTTTTCAGAATCAATGCGTCTTGAAGGCTTGTCACTTAAACGCAGGAACTACAGAATGGAAGAGGAAAGTAAAGTAGATTATACAAAATCCAGTTCTAGACTCAGTTTTAATCATTAATGCTCCATTTCACAGAATGAAGTTAAAGATGCGTTACAGTCTCTTTTCTAAAAGAAAACATATGTCGGATTAGATGCAATTTTCTAATGACATGAAAACGTTTACCGGCAAACTTAAGTTTGCTACTACACAAACTGTTAAAAAAAATGTTGGATTGAAGGGTGTTATTCCTGTACAATGGAAGCAGTCGGTTGTTATTCCAATTCATAAACCGTGAAAAACAAGCTACAGACCAATTGCTTTGACCTCTCACACCTACAAGCTAATGGAAAGAACTATTCTTAAAAGACTGATGTATTTCTGCCATAAAAAATAAAATAATACCCGTCAATCAAGCGGGTTTTCAGAAAAATAGATCAGCCATAGATAACTTGGTAAAACTATCAACGCACATAAAAATGCAGTTTGCAAGAAGAAAGAATGTTCTTGCAACATTTTTTGATATAAAAAGGCGTATGATCAAGTTTGGCACGCTAAGTTATTATGCAAGTTAAAGAATGTGGGTGTTTCTGGACATTTCTATAATAATAATTTTTTTTTTTAATTTGGCAAACAGAAGAATACAAGTTAGAGTAGGTAAATCGTATTCAAATTTCAAGTCTCTTCATATGGAACTACCCCAAGGCTCTGTAATATCTCCTATCTTATTTAATAATTTTTGTCTGATCTCCAAATTTAAATTATCAAAGGTATTGTCTTGACAAATTTATGAAGATATAGCAAGGGGATGAAAGTTTATTTTGAAACGAAATACACCAAAAAGAAAGTTAAATTATATTAAAAAGGGTATATCAAAATCAGTTGAAACATTGATAAATTAAGCTTAAAAAAAAAAAAAAAAAAATTTTTTTTTAAAAAAAACCCCAAAAAAAAAAAAATTATAAAAAAAAAAACAATGGTTTTACTTTATCCACAGAAAAAACTCATGTTGTGCTTTTTAAAAGGAGTTTTCCAGAGG
Organism: Rapana venosa; assembly: GCA_028751875.1. NCBI lineage: Eukaryota > Metazoa > Mollusca > Gastropoda > Neogastropoda > Muricidae > Rapana > Rapana venosa. The sequence continues at coordinate 75,241,172 of CM054136.1, read as the reverse complement.
AGTTTCCCGCGTTTAGGTTGGGATGAAAATAATAAACACAAAAGTGGGAAAAAGTTTTGGTTTGTTTTCTAATTCTAAGCTAATTGAATGCTATATTGAATCTTTTAACGAAAGCAAAAAAGGGCAAAAATTACTGAAGAAAATTAGAAAACAGTTCTGGGAAAAAAGACAATTAAATCTAAAATATTTAGCTACATCACTTTTTCATTAAATTTATCTACAGACAAAAATCTTGTTCAGTGTCCTAAGTCTTTGTTAAAAGCTAAAAGTGTGTGCAAAGTTACAGATTGCCCTTGGTGTTGTCCTGCTGGTTTGGGGGAAACATATAACGAAGTTGGCACATTTTTTTGGATGATTTCGTCAACTGCTGTGCTAAATTGTTCTTAAAAAAACAAAAACGACTGAAAATTCATTTTAAAAGAAGCAAAAGTAAAAATCAGGTACTTTTCCCCAAAAAGGCAAAGGAAATTTCTTTAATGCAAATAATACATAGTGTCTGATATTGTTGAAAAATCTAAAAGTCAATCAATAGAGAGGGGGCAAACAAGACAATCTTACCGTTGCCCAGTGTGGGAGTAAATTTAGTGCCCAATTCGTAGAAGTAACTTGTTTGAAAAAAAGAATGAGAATGAATTTTATGGTTTCTGATGTTTGCCCACATCCACCAAATCTTTAAATTTTTAAAATGTATATGAGGGGATCACCTGGATAAAAAAAGAAACCGGGTTTTCCGTTTTGTTTAACCAGCATTAAAAGATGAAACACCTTTTATTTTGGTAAACATCATTCGATATTTAACGGAATCTTTGCAATTTTGATGGTTTAAATTTATTCTCGATTTGCCATTTTGTACATTTCAAATTCTTTTTGTTTGTTTCTAAATCGGTTTATTTTTGTTTTTAAAATCCCCATGCTAAAAAAAAAACCCTTTCAAATTGCATAGAGAAAAGCATGTCTTACACCTTTTACTTTTAAAAGGTACAAGCTTAAACTTTTTGTTGGGTGCCTTCACATAGTGGATTTTTTCCCAAATGGTGGGTGACGAGCTGCTAAAGGGGTGAAAAAAATGGACGGGAACAGAAGTTGCACGTGCCTTTATCATTAAAGGGGGGTTACCATTATTAGAACCATCTAGGGGAAAAGGTACAGAAAAGTATCACCTAAAAGGGAGATTTTTTAATAGATCTGTAATCAATCCCACAATGTGGGTCGGGAACCTTCAAGACCTTTCACTAAAAATTTTTACAGCAAGAAAATAAACAGCTTGATTTATAGAATATAACTTATTATTCATTACCAATCAGCAAAAAAAAAGTAAAGTTGTTTTGGGGAGAATATCAATAATATCATATAAAATTTTGGTGAGAGCAAAAAAGCTTTTTTACCCCAGTTTTTTGAAAACCCTCGCAGCATATTCAATAACAGAAAAGGATATTTTAAAATTATGAAAGGTTTGGCACAGTCCCCATAGTCATTTGTTATAACTTTATTAAATTTTAAAGGTTTTTGTTTTTTGGTCGGGTTTTTTGTTTTTTTTGTTTTTTTTTTAACTTCTTTTTTTTTCTTTGGGGAAGTTTCTTTTTGCTATGAAAATTTTTTTTTTTCCCCTTTTTACACATTTTAATTGGACCTCAACCCCACCTCAAATTCCATGCATTATTTTTTCCCTTCTAATATCCTGTGAGTGATCAGACGAAAAAACGAAAACAACAACAACACACCACACCACACACACACACACACACAACACACCAACCACAGAGTATATAAGGAACAAAACACACAAACAGAGTATATAGGAACCTCAACAGTCATATAGGGAAAAACACAAACCCCGTCTATAGGAAAACACCCCCCAAAACACCCCAAACACACCACACCACACACACCCAAAACACACAGAGAGTATGGGAAAAGTCATCAAGTGGGGGAGAATGCCTGGAGCTAATTGTTAACTGCCCGATTTTTAGCGGAATACCCAACATGACAAAAACAAGAAGTAAGGGAGCGTCCATAAATTACGCAAGCGCACTGTGAAGGCTTTGTGGCAAAAGGGAGGCCCCCAACCCCAGTATGGGGGGAAAGCATTTACCCGGGCATCCAACGCCCGTGGGAAAAGAAAGGGCCCAAAAGACGGGGGCGGAGTCTAGTCTTTGTGCGAAAGGAATCTTTCGGTTAGTCTACCCGTCCTCCTACCACTCTTCAAGGGAAATCCATGAGGCAGCCTTTTGATAAAATTGAAGAAAATGGGTGGAATAATTCCAAAATTTTTGTTCCGGATTTGTTACTTGAAGAACAGTTTTAAAAAAAGCAAAAAATCGGAAAGGTGCGGGAAAATCCAAAACAGGTTAGTGTTGATGCCTGCACGCAAACAAAATATTTCAGGAACCTTTTTTTTTATGCTGATGCCCTTAAACAAAAAACTTGTGCCAGCAAAAAAAAGATTTGACTAACAGATCTACCAACAAAAAGAAAATTTACATCAAAAGTAGATTCGAAAAAAAGAAAAAAAAAGAGGAAAGTACAAGCATAAAAATAAAAGACTTCCCCCAAATAGATGACGTAAAACCTTCTGTTGACCAAGAATCTGTACAGCACAGGAACAAACAACACCAGGTGAACAAACCACACCAGGACCTGCCGGTTTGCGTTATCATTCAAGATTCAGTTATGAATGGTGTGGATAGGAGAAGACCAATCAAGGCCTTCTCGAATAAATGTCACACCACAGACAAGATCCAGGACACTGTGACAGCACCTGTTCCAGACTGAGTCATCCCCCAGATGCCATCCTGATTCATTGTGGAATTAATGATGTGAAGAAGAAAGATGCGCAAAGTGCCAGTAAGTCCCGCTTGGTCAGCGTTGACAACATCACCCAAGACTACCCCAACACAAAGGTGATCATCAATAAAGCAGCGCCAACTGCTGATATTCAACTGGAACTAAAAGTAAATCTTTTCACCGCCTTAATCTCCGCTGATGTGTACGAAAAATCTCGGATATCCATTGTATCCCATGACAATTTGAACAACAGTGTTGACTTCTTAAGGAATGACAATCTCCACCCAACCAAGAAATGAGCCTCTGTTCTCGCCTCAAATATGAGCAGGCACATTCGCAACTTGTTCTGGGAACTACCACGTAGACACCCATCAAACGACAAAGACACATACTACCTGCACAGAGACAGCCACCCTCGTTCTGCCTTAACCCACACCAGGAAGAAAATATCAAGGGATGGCGAAACCGTTAGGAACAGTTGTATAACTATTGCGACAATTTCAATCATCAAAGTCTACAATATTATGATTATAGTGTAATATCCAGCGGTTCCAGTTCTTCAGTTGTGAAGCGTCATGTTTGTGTATAAACACATAAACTGTTTTTCAAGATATTGGCTTGTCTGTGTAACAGAGCAAACCTGTTAAATTGAGGACGCGTTTTTTAGTATTAATATTCTGGACACTATTCCCTCCCCCTTCCTCTCTGTTGTGTTTTGGTATATATGTTATACTATTAGAAATAGCCTTTTTATTTCTCTAGAGGATCTAGTCAAGCTGATCTTTTTTTCCTTCTTTTTTTCCACCTTTTTGGGGTATTTTATATAGAGAATTCAGGAATTTCTCACAGTGAACTTGTTCAATCTGACAGTTGTGAAACATTTCAATTCAACAAAGATACTATATATTTTCATTAAGGTGTTTTGTGGAAGACTTGGTGGGGGTGGAGTTTTTTATTAATTGTTACTGTTTTCGGTGGGGGGTTGTTTGGTTGGTTGGTTTTTTTAAAAACTTTTTTTCTTGTCTCTTCCCCTTTATCTACTTATACAATGGTCTCTAAAGAAAAGCAGGCTGTTAAAATCATGCAGTTGAATGCAACAATCCACTGTTGGCCTCCGCTCTTTCTCTATTTCGGGTCCATCGACCTGGAATGAGCTCCCTTCTCTCTTCGCCAGAAACCTAGTTATGACACTTTTAAATCCAGCCTCAAGACATATTTATTTCAAACCTAAGATTTCCCCCCTCCTGTTTCATATCAGAGCTATCCCACCTTCACTAACCCATGTCCTATCACCCTGCTAAAGTATAGGACCTAAGTGAGTGTGTGTGTGTGTGCTTTTGTAAAACATTTGACTATTGAAATTTTATTTCATAGATTTTGTCTGCAGCGCACTATGTTTGTAAATATCTGTTTGTTTAAACTATTGATCATTTATCATTGATTGCATGACTGTGTAAGATTACGGTTGAATGCATGCGCTTTGATTTGTCTTTTCAGATATAGGCTATATAAGTTCCATGTATTATTTTATTATTATTGATTATTATTATTATAAGATCTATTTCCCCAAATCTGGCGTATTTGATCCACTCTCCCTTTCAAAAATTATTATTCAGGCCCTTATTTTAACATCTCTAAATGTTTAAACAAAAATAAAATACCCAGATTACCAGGGTCCTATTATCCACCTATACATCAGAAAGTAGAGGGTCTAACAAAGATTAGTGCAGCTATTTACATTAAAGAAGGAATAGAGTACAGCATGAAATCTCCACCAATACCTGGTACCATCCCAGATCTACATTCATGTGCAGCATGTGTCAAAATTAATGATGATGATGATGATGATCATCATCATCAGTCCCGTGACCTTGGCGATCGTGGAGGAGACACGAAAGACGATGCCGTGGTAAGCCTCCTCCATCCATCTCGGTTCTCGGCTCTGCGCAGTAGTGCCGAGTCATTTATCTGGTCCATTCTCTGATGTTGTCCATCCATTGACTTGGTCTGTCTTCCCCTCTTTCTGCCACCTTCGGTGTTCCTGCAGTACTGTTTTTGGCAGAGTGTTGTGGCGGATGACGTGGCCGAACCATGTCAGCTTTTTCTTCTTGAGGATGGTGAGAAGGGGTTCCTGTGGACCTGCCAGCCGTGTTATTTGGCTCTTGACAATTCATTGGTCTTTCGTTCTCTCCAGGATATGCCCAGCAGTTTTCTATGGCATTTTGTTTCAAATTGACTGGATTCGCTTTGCTGTTTCAGTAGTCAATGTCCAGGTTTCACTTCCGCTACAGCAGGATAGTCTGAATAGGGCTTTGTAGAGCTTTAGTTTGATTGGGAAACTGATCTCTTTACTTTTCCATATGGTGGTGAGTTTTGTCATAGAAGATGTTGCCATGGCTAGTTGACTTTGATTTCTGTCGTTGATCGCCCGTCCTTTGTGAGTGTAGCGCCAAGGTATTTAAAAGCGTCTACCTCCTCCAGTTGCTGGCCGTTCCTGTAAATTTTAGCAGTGGCGTTGCTCGTGCTGTTCACAAGTACTTTACTTTTCTCCGAGCTCACCTCCATCCCATATACTCCAGCTCTTTTCTCAAGTCTGGTCGTAAGATCTTGCAGCTCTGTGTTACTTCCGCCCACGAGGTCAATGTCATCGGCAAACCGTAAGTTGTTGAGGGGTCTGCCGCCAATGGAGATGTTTAGAGTGGAAGTCATGGAGGGTCTCTCTCATAAATGTTTCCAAGAACAGATTAAACAGGACTGGAGTAAACAGGCATCCTTGTCGCGCCCCAATTGTGGTTTTGAAGTAGTCTCCGACCTGATTGTTCAGAAGGACTGCACTGCTTGCGGTGTTGTATAGTGCTTGAATGGTTTGCACTAGTCCTTCAATGCCAAACATTCTGAGGACCCACACAGGCCTTCATGCCATACTCTGTCGAAAGCCTTCTTAAAGTCGATGAAGTTGTGGAACAGGTCTCTCTGATGTTGAAGATGTTTTTCCATCAGGATTGTGGCAGTTAAAAATCTGTTCGATTGTGCTCCTGCCTGCCCTGAACCCAGCTTGTTCCTCTGCAAGGTGTTCTTCTTTAGTCGATTCAAAATAACTTTGAGCATGATCTTGCTGGCGTGGCTGATGAGGCTGATTGTTCTATAGTTTTGGCATTGGCGTAAATTCCCCTTCTTGGGCAGAGGTATGATGAGTGATTGTGTCCATTCTGTTGGCCACTGTTTTGTCTCCCAAATCTTCTGACAGATAGCTGTAACATGTGTGATAACTATTTCGCCACCATGCTTGAGCAGCTCTGCTGGTATGTTGTCTGCTCCTGGGGACTTTCCTACTGGTAATACTGCGGATGGCTTCTTCCACTTCTTCCTTCAGTACAGGTAATGGCGAGGGTATCTTGATGTTGCTGCTTCCTCTTCTATTATGCTCTTGTCAGGTTGGATTGGGTAGTTGTTCAGTTCTTGACAATACTCAGACCACCTGTTCAATGCAGCTGAGATTTCTGTGTGAGGTTTCCGGAGCTGTCTTCAATGATCACTTAATCTTAAATCAGTGTGTCTTTGTATTTTCCAAAGGACCTAATAATCTTAACACTGAATGGATCCATAATCTCCAAGATAACGAAAAAATGGTTTATTGGAGGAGATTTCAACACACATGCACCATTTTGGGACAAAGTATTGCATTCTGTTACCAGCAACAGGTTTGTAGAAAACGTGGTTGATTCTTGTCTGTGTTTATTGAATGACGCAGCGTCACTAGAATTCCGATGTCTCAAGTCACGGAGCCTCAGCAATAGATCTAACTTTAGTGTCACCAATCCTTGTTCCTGAATGTGATTGGTCAACGCATAAAGTTACTTTAGGCAGTGATCATTTACCTATCGTTATAACCTTTAATAACCAATTATGTCAATGGGATAATACAAAGGACAAAGTTCCAAAATATAATTATAAGCATGCTGACTGGAAAAAGTTTAAACATGTTCTAGCATTCTTACAATACAGAGTGTATAGGTACTCGCGACATAGATCAATGTATTCTGACATAACAAGTATTATACTACAAGCTGCCAATATGTCTTTTCCTAGATGTCACTCAGGAAAACCTATTAAAGTTTAGGAAATGTCTGGTGGATACAAGCGTGTAAGGAAGCTGTACTTAAAAAAACATTTACTGCATAAAGCTTTTCTCAAAAACAAAATCACCTAGTTAACCATGATGAGCAGAAAAAGGCCAAAAACTACTGTAACATGGTCAAAAGCGCAAGCTAAAAAACAGTATTGGTCCTCTTTTTGTAGAAGTGAAATTACAAATCATAAAGACATTCAAAAAGTATGCACAAAATTAATAAAAAACAAAAGGTATAAACTTACCAACATGTCCAATCATTCTAGAAAACAAAGTTTCCTCTAGTGCAGAAAAGGCTGAGGCGTTTGCCACAATGTTTTCAAATATCATGGGTAAGGAGGGTCTATCAGCTAAACACAGAACATTCAGAGGTCAGGAAAAAATCAAAAATGAATATGTAGACCCAGTGCCTGATACCACTCTTTATATCAATGCACCAATTACACTCCAGGAAGTAAAAGATGCAATTCTGTCACTTCCTAGTAAGAAAACATCTGTTGGAGCTGATGCGATTTCCAATGATATGATCAAAAACTTATCAGAAATGTTTTTTATACTACTTCATAAACTTTTTGTAAATTCGGGGCCCAGGGTGTCATTCCAGTACAAGGAAACAGTCCATTGAGGTACCAATCCACAAGAAAGGGAAAGCTCAAGATAGATATAAAGCCAGTTACAGGCCCATAGCATTAACCTCACATACTAGAAAGCTCATGGAGAGAGTTGTTCTTGGAAGGTTACTATACTTTTGTCAGAAAAATAACATTATTGGAAGCAACCAAGCAGGCTTTCAACGAGGTAGATCTGCTATAGATAACCTAGTTAAAACTTACAACACGTGTAAACAACAATTTGCACTTAGAAAAAATGTTCTTGCAACGTTTTTTGACATAGATAAAGCCTTTGATCAAGTTTGGCATGCAAAGTATTAAGTAAGTTGAAGACAATTGGTCTCTCTAGTAACATTTATCATTACATCAAGAGCTTTCTTAGCAATATATTCATTCAAGTAAGGGTAGGAAATAGCTATTCAGATCCTAGAAATCTTGATATATGGGCTTACCACAAGGCTCCATTATAGCCCCATTTTCTATTTAATATCCTGTTACATTATCTTCCTAAAAACATTTGTCTCAGAACGTTGTCCTAGTACAATATGCAGACGACATATGCATGTGGATGAATGTTACCATGAAACAAAACTCATCGAAAAGGTCTTTAAATTATTTTTTTTAATAAGTACATAATTAAAAATGGCCTAAAATTATCCAAAGAAAAAACGCATATGATGCTTTTAACAACGGTTGCAATCCAGAAAAACTTGCCTGTTTTCAAAATGAAAACGAGATAATTGAATATAAGCACTTATTAAAGTTTGGTAGGTGTTTTTCTTTCTTCAAAGTTAACTTGAATACCCACATTTAATAAATCTTAAACTAAAGGAAGAAAATGTTTACATCTGCTAAAAATTGTCGAAAGTAGTATTGGGGACAAGGTCATGACAATTCTGAAACATCTCTCTACCCAATTATCCTAAGGACAGGAAGTTTATTTTAGTGCACCTAAGTACTTATTAAAGAAGTTCAAAGTGTAGACTGTAAGGCATACAGACTTGCTCTAGGTGTGCCATTTCATGCCTCTGCACTTGATGCATATAATAAAAAAATTGGGAATGTTATCACTTGATGAGTACCGACAAAATTGTATGTGCTAAATATATTCTGAGAAGCTCAACACCTGATAACTTTGCTTCAGAAGAAACAAAAATTGAGGTCTGAAACAGATTTTCCCAAAAGAGCTTTACACATAAACTCTTTAATGACAATAAGTACCTACACATCAGATCTTTACGAGCGTTCTAAAATTTTTAAATCTCTGTAGACTCACAAAGAGGAAGTTTCAGTTCTGTCCTGTTTGGGAAATGAAGCAAGCACACTTTGATGTAGATGATATCAACATGAAAAAGAATGAGAATCCAAATATAATGGCGTTAATGCCCATTCACATCTAAAAACATAATTACTTTCAGTGTCTTAAAATTTATACAGATGGCTCACTTTTAGATGTCATCAAGCAGGTTCAGCATTCGCCATACCGGCACTAAAAAGTAGAAAAGTCGTATTATGTTGGTAAAAATCGATCCGTTTTACAGCTGAACTGATCGCTACTCTCATGGCTTTGAATTTCATTTTAGATCATCCATACTGTTTCTTTTCACATATTACTTTGTGTGGTTTCCCAAATCGTTTTTATATGCTTAAAGTCTATAATTATAAGCAATCTACTAAACTTTTACTAAATATCAAATACTTCATAAATCTTCTGCGTTTAAAAGGGAAATTCATGTTTCCTTTTGCTGTATTCCTTCAATATAGGATTTTTAATAAAGTGGGCTGATTCGGGTGCGAAAAAAGGGTTTGCACGTAATAAAAAGGGGTCTACAGTACTGCATGTCCCTCTACCATTGCAGAGGGTTATGGTTTTTTAGAAGAAGCTTCCTTAAACAGATTCATAAAAAAGCATCAGCAAATCAAGCGGCTTTCACATTCAACTCTGAGTGGGAAAAGCGTAATTGAATACATTGTTTCACTTAGAGAATCATACAAATGCTGTCAAAGAAAGACAACTCAAAGGCTTATTTTTTCAGAATAAGATAAATGCATTGACGACAAATTCAGAAAAGATGTTAAATGCTTATTTGGTGAATATATTTCAAAAAACCCATATCATACTTGAATGAGAGAATTAAAACTCATCTCCCTGCCTTTTCTGAGAATACCATTGAGGAAGTTTTGGAGCAATGTAAATCTAACGTTTGACATTGCTAAAGGTTTATTGTTAAGTCCTATAGGGCACTTATTGTAGTTGTGGGTTCCATTTGAATTTCTGTTGTTGTTAAAAAATGTTCTTTATCTGTTTATGTTAAGAATATTATTTGTGTATTTCCCCTTGTTATTACTCTTTATTACACAAAACACACACACACACACACACCACAACACACCACACTTCGCCGCACGTGCACGCAACACATAGAGTAGATCTATCTATCTATCTATCATTTTATCCTTTCTCTTTCATTCAGACTCCTTTTTTAAAGGGCCGTCTGGTATCACTTCAAGTGGGAAGACATTAAAATTAAAGACTTACTTATTACACAGATTTCATATAGGAACACGCACGCACACAACACACACACCACAGTACACATATGAAATGACTATAAATCATGCGACCTTGATCCCATACCTGCTCCTGTTTTCTCACAATGCCTTCCACAATTGTGCCTATTATCACTAAAATAGTAAATCATCCCTTCAGTCGGGGAAATTTTCCATCAGCTCTTAAACAGCAATAGTCACACCTCTACTGAAAAAGCAACGCCCTCGGATCCCAACATTCTGAAGAATTATAGGCCTGTCTCAAACTTACCTTTGTCTCAAAAGTACTAGAAAAAGTTGTTCTCAACAGCTCAAACAGTCACCTTCATTCCAATGATTTCTTCCCACTTTTCAGTCTGCCTATCGCCCCAACCACAGCACCGAAACCACCCTAGTCAATACTTTAGATACACTTTATTTGCTTCTGATGCAGGAAAAAATCTCCATCCTCACTCTTCTTGACTTATCTGCACCCTTTGATCCCAATTGATCACTCAATTCTTTCTCCGCCCCCAAAATACGTTTGGTTATTAATGGCACAACCCTCACCTGGTTTACTTAAAACCTCACAGACCGGTTCCATAAAGTTATTGTAAAAAAAATTCAATCAAAAAACCCGTCAAATGGAATGTGGAGTCCCGGGGGATCAGTCCTGGGCCCCGTTCTCTTTACTCTCTTACACTGCTCCACTCTCACATATAATAAACAACCACCCTATTGATCATCATTTCTATGCGATGATACTCAACTTCAGTGCAGCGATACTGTTGAAAACTTGCCTTCCCTCCTGCAAATATGTCCTACTGCCTTCAAGACATTCAAAACTGGATGGGTCAGAAAAAAATTTACAAAATTAATGCTGTAAAACCGAAGCCATGTCATAGGGACCCCAAAATAAACTTTCCTCTATCACAAAAACTTCAATAGAATTTTGGCAATACGTCAGTTCTTTGTCCAACTCTGTGAAGTTTTTGGAGTAGGGTTTTGACAACACACTTCTATGAAGAAATTCATCACCCAGACCTGCCAGTCTTGTACTATTTAATTACGGCGCATAAGCGCGATTTTGCAAGTATCTGTCCACTGATGCAACTTCCAAGTGGGCACATCTTCTTTCTTTCACGTTTAGACTACTGTAATTCTCTTTTGGCTGGCCTACCAGCATCATCTATCCCCTCTCTTCAACGCATACAAAACTCTGCAGCTCGACTGGTCCTAAGAAAGAAAAAAATCTGAAACACATCACTTTCCCCTTCTGCGATCTCTTCACTGGTTGCCTGTCTCACAAAGACTGGAGTTAAAATCAATATTCCTCTGTTTCAAATGTCTCCACAAATCTGCACCCTTTATCTTGTAACTGTCTTCACCGGTACACTCCATCCCGTTCCCTTCGTTCAGCCGCAGATACTTTGTGCTTTCGAACACCCAGATTCAAAACAAACCACTGTTGGCCGTCGCTCCCCTTCTCTGTTTCTGGTCCATCCCCCTGGAATGCCTCCCTCTTTCACTTCGTTTAAAAACCTTCACTTGATTCCTTCAAATTCCAGCCTCAAAACACACCTTATTTCCTACCTGAGACTTTCCCCCACATATCTGTCCCTAATTTTCAACAGCATCTTTCACCTTCTAAGTGTTGTTCCGTGTGGGGTGTGTGTGTGTGTGTTGTGTGTGTGTGTGCGTGCGTGCGTGCGTGCCTGGTAGTGCGCGCGCATGGATTTGAAATCTGTTGCTCATTATGTTTAAGGAGAGTTGCATGCCTGTAAATGATTTAGTGGGAAACGCTTCGATTTGTTTGTTTTTTTTAAAAAGATTCAGCGCTTATATTTAAATTCCATATATTATTATTATTATATCCACACACGCCTGCACGCCCGTTTGCGTGCGCGCACACAGACATACATACATACATACATGCAAACTGATACATACATACATACATACATACATACATACATAATACATACATACATACATACGTACGTAAAGTACGTAACGTTTCGTACGTTCGTACGTGCATACATCATACATACGTACATACATGCAAACATGCAAGCATGATTACATACTCATACATACATACATACATACATACATATACATACTACATACTACTCTCCTACATACATACATAGTACGTACATACATACATTTCATACATCATGCATACACCAGATAAAATACATACACATTTCATACTACATACATACTACATACATACATACATAACATACATACATATACTTACATACATACTGAAAGCATACATACATACACGCAACACACATACATACATTTCATAATACCCTACACATACATACATACCTTCATACATACATACATACATGCAAACTGATACATACATTATATACATACATTACATACCTAAACATACATACATACATTAACATAATGCAAACATGTACTACAAAAATACAAAAAACGCACATACTACATAATCATACCGGTACCACACCCACAAAAACCCCACACCAAAAACACCCAAAAAACATATCACGAACACAGACCCCCACGAACACCGCACACCACACACACACCCCAACACCACACCCACAAACACCCCAAAACACACACACACCAAAAAAACCACACACAAAACCCACACACACACCACACACACACAGTGCTTTGAGACATTTATACCACAAATCAGTTTTGACCCCCAGGTTCAAGTTTGGGGACTTGAAAAAAAAATGAGGCAAACACAGACGCCTCCAGACAAGTACAGGTAAGCTTAAACATGAACACACGTACACCAGGGGTTACAGCAAACATACGCACACACGCGCGCGCGCGCACGCACGCACGCAAAACCGCACACAGAGATAGAGATAGAACATGAACAAATTGTATTTTTAGAGGGTTGTAGAAAAAGCATAACCAAAAAACTTTTTTACATTTCCCGCCTTGGGGAAAAAAAACGATAGATAGATATGTAGATAGATAGATAGATTTTGTAGATAGATAGATAGATAGATAGTTAGATAGATAGATATGTAGATAGATAGATAGATATGTAGTAGATAGATATGTAGATAGATAGATATGTAGATAGATAGATATATAGATGATAGATATGTAGATAGATAGATAGATAGATATGTAGATAGATATGTAGATAGATTTGTAGATAGATATGTAGATAGATAGATACACCACCACACAACACACACACACACACACATCACACACCAACACAGACAGAATAACAATGATATATTTTTTATTTCGAGAATAATGAATATGAATAAGCACCCATGTGCTTTTTTACATTCAGTCCCGGAGAAAAAAAAGGAGAGAGGAGAGAATGAATGAATGTTGTTGTGCGTTCCCCAGCTTTACACCCCTGGGGGTCACCCCGAACTGCCACACTCTGACTCACTCATTCCACCTGGGAAATCACTGGGGAGATAGGAAGTACACCGGATGAGAAGTTTGCGTGTATGACTGTTTACAAGTACCTCGCCATATAGGAAGCCATACTCCGACTTCAGAGAATTTTTTTTCTCCTTGAACAAAGGAGAATGCAGGTTGTTATGTTAAGAGCTTGTCATGGCTGAAGGTAATCTCAATACAACATTTTACAACATAAGAACATTTTAAGTGTAGGCGTTGGCAATTAGCTGACATCAATAACTGGCACAGCTTTTGGCCTGGGCCAGAATGAATGCCTGCATGAATGAATGAATGAATGTATGAATGAAAGAATAAATAAATGAATGCTCTCTATTTTTCAACGGTTACAGATAAGATTCACATCTTTTTTTTCCCCGGCCCCTTTCCCTGATTAACAGAGAGAG
>CM054136.1:75219394-75226780 GCA_028751875.1 Rapana venosa | reverse complement strand
TACAGGGAAACAGTACAAGGAGGGAGACGAAGAGGCAGACAGAGAAAATGATGCGAACAGAGCATCAGAAAGTGGACAGGCCTTGAGTGGAACAATTTGCTACGAAAGCAAATGACCATGGAGAGTGGAGGAAGCTGGTTGCAAAATTTTCAGCGATGCCCCTACGGTCTACAGGACTATGGAACAGGTGAAAGTGAAGGTGATACATTCAGCAAAACTCAGAATGTTTTGTTCAAGGTTAAACCAAAGTTATAAACCAGTTCATCACCACATGGAGAGAGAGAAAGAGAGAGAGAGAGAGAGAGAGAGAGAGAGAGAGAGAGAGGAGAGAGAGAGAGAGAGAGAGAGAGAGAGAGAGAGAGAGAGAACTCGAACTCGAACTCGAACTCGAACGATTTATTCACAAAAAGGCCATTGGCCCATACATGAAGGGGGTTGCCGAACTGCTTAGTATTTTAGTTTTAACACACACACACACACACACACCACACACACACACACACACACACACACACACACACACACACACACACACACACACACACACACACACACACAGACCAACATGTTACTGTATAACACAAAGTCAGCTACAAAAAATATCACTTAGGATAACATTATCTCTCTTATTCTGAAGGCTTTACACAAATATAAAGTGAGGCTGCGCACAACCTCAGGATGACTTGATGCCAGGAGTAAACAGAGTCTAAATAAATTAGGCTGTCTACTATATTTAACAGGGATGTAGTTCTGCCTAACATCCTCAAATACTGGACAGCACAAGACAAAGTGTACTTCATCCTCCGGAGCTTGCTTACATAATGGGCATAACAGCCTGACGTCGTCAATATCATGTTCTCTGTATCTGAATTTATGAACATTTATATCTGATACACCAAGTCTAAACTTAGACATTATTCTTTTCAAATGTATATCCATATCAAGTTTTAGATAAGGTTTGACATCATGCGAACTTATAAATTGTCTGTACATTTGAAATCTTTCACTGTTTTGTATATGATTACTCCATTGCTGCCATCGGCAGTCAATCAATCTTTGCCTGAAAGCGTTAATAAACTCTCTACAATTTCCGACTCCTTGATTGAGCCAAACAAATCCAAACCCGAGTTCAACAAACAGGTACGATTTGTTTGTTGCCCAATTGTTTTTTTTTTTTTTCCCATTTGACATCTAGATCATAAAGCACTTTAGGAATTTAAAAGGTAGCCTGCTCACTCATTCATATGCAGAATCTTAATTCCAATATCTAATGTGCATCTTACAGCAGCATTAACAGAGAAGGCACTCTAATTATTTTCACATAAACAAGAGCAATTAGGTGTACGTCTATCTAAGAGCCCCCCCCCTAAAAACTGCTTTTAAAGCAAAGAGGGGTACTGATTCACAATGTGTTATTAAACAGCAGCATCCAGCCCCATATTTCTGCATCCATATAACACAGTGGTTGTATTTGTGCAACAAATATCTTAATGAACAAATAAAAGATTATTATTCAATATTCGTAGTTTTTTTTTCACACAAATACCAAGCTTCGTTTTTACCACGACTTGCCAGATCTTTACATGCAGTTTGTGAAAACTAACTTAGTAGAAAAAACAGATTCCTAAATATTTATATACATTAATCACAGGCCAATGATTTTCCATTGTAACAACCATTTTTCATGAGCACTAAATATCCACACCTTTTCTAGATACAACAATATTACCTTACTCAGATGAAAACCTTAAGAATCCAGTGCTTGTTGAAGCACTGTTTAAGCTGTTTAAAACTGCTTTATGTAAAACCTACGACTGTTTCAGATATAGCAAGATAACATCAACAGCAAGCAGAAGAATAAACACTCTGGAGAAGGTGGAGATCTTGGGGGAACGTTGCACCATGTTTACCATTATTGGCATGATGTCCACTGGTTAACCCTCCATTGATAAAAAACAGAAAACAATAAGGGCTACAATACAGCACCCTGTTTTAAATAACACCAGTGTACCGTTATAATGTTCAGTCACTTTAGTTTCCACATCTTATTCTGCTTCTGACATTCCTGATACACGGCTCTCAACCAACGTAATAGTTTACCCATCACAACCATTTTTTAGGAGAATAGAGCCACACAACAAGTTCCTGTTAACAAATCAAATGCTTTTTCCAAAGACAATAAATCTTACATAGAGGCCTTACGGTTAATGAGCAAACTGTTCTTGTACAAACGCCAAGCATAGTAAACAAGCAGAGAGGAGAGAGAGAGATGGGGAGAGAGAGAGAGAGAGATAGATATATAGAGAGAGAGTAGAGATAGAGACGAGACAGAGCAAGAGAAAGAGAAAAAGACAGAGAGAGAGACAGACATACAGAGATGGAGACACAAACAGAGAAACAGACAGACAGAAATGCACACATGCAAAAAGAATTGACAGACAGAACACACACACACACACACACACACCCACACACACACACACACAACACACAACACACACACGACACACACACACACACATCACACACACACACACAGAAACCTATCTAAGGTCGACCACCTACAACCCGCATACAGAAATAAGCACAACAATCCCCATGTATCCCACCTCATTTCAAAGCCAAGGCAACAAAACAACAACAGAACAACAACAACAACAAAAAAACAAATCCTCACCACTGATTTATCCTTAACCAACCGCGCCACCCCAACCAGTTCTTCACAAAGTCCTTTCTCGCGATTTTGGTATCCCCTTCCTCCCTCCCTCCTCCCTCCCAGCCATTCCATCTTTATCTTAGGTCCACAACAGCACTGACTGAGGGAGAGATGGAGGGAGGGAGGGAGGGAAGGAGATGTCTATCTGCCTCATGACAGCATCATACATCATTCCAATGTACAAAAAATGTAATCCGTGTTTGCCACAGAGAGAGAGAGAGAAAAGGAAATTAGAGCAAATGCTGGGGGAAAAACAATAAACAAAAAAGCCGAAAGGAAATATGTCCCCCCTCCTAAAAAGGGGGGCAAAATACTTCGAATCAGCTTCCATGCCCCTATTTCTGGTTAGTTGTTTTTCCACACAGTTTTGGTGTGTGTGTGTGTGTGTGTTGTGTGTGTGTGTGTGTGTGTGTGTGTGGTGTGTTGTGTGTGTGTGTGTGTGTGTGTTGATTTATGTTTGTTCTGGAGCAAAATCCCAACCATATCTATTGGTGGATTTGTTGTTCCCCAAGAAATTTTGTTTTCCAAGGTTAAACCAGAGATTCATTAATTTTATCGCAGGGGTGGAGAGAGAGAGGGAGAGAGAGGAAGGAGAGAGAGAAGAGAAGAGAGAGAGAGAGAGAGAGAGATAGCGAGAGAGAGAGAGAGAGGGAGAGACAGACAGAGACAGAGACTGAGAGACACAGAGAGACACAGAGAGAGACGCAGAAGAGACACAAGGGAGATCATCTCTCTGCCTGACTACAGCACCATGCACATTTTCCAATGTAACAAAAAAGCAATTCAGTTTGCCAGAGGCGAGAAAAGGAAATTAAGAGCAAATGCCTGGGGGAAAATCCCCCAGAAACAATAAAAGCTAAAATAAGATAATTCTCTCCCCAGCCCTCCCCCCCCCCCCCCCCACCCCCGCTCCCTTTTTCCAAAAATAAAGAAAGGAAAAAATCCATCTTCTCCTCTTTGCCTCGCTTCGTTGCCCTACTTTTTTTTCATATAGTTGTTTCTTTAGTTTGGTTTGTGGTTGTGTTTGTGTGTGTTGTTTGTGTGTGTGAGTGTGTGTGTGTGTGTGTTGTGTGTGTGGTGTGTGTTGTGGTGTGTGTGTTGTGGTTTTTGTGTGTGTGTTTGAGTTCATGTTTGTTTCTGGAGTGAAGTCAAACACATCTATATCTGTGGCGTTTGGACGTTTTCCTCCAAAGAAATTTGTTGTTTCCCAAGGTTAATGCAGAGATTTACATATTTTACATCCTGGGTGGAGAGAAGGTGAGAAAGAGAGAGAAGAGAGAGAGAGAAGAGAGAGAAGGAGAGAGGAGGAGAGAAGGAGAGAGAGGAGAGAGAGAGGAGAGAAAGAGAGAGAGAGAGAGAGAGAAAGAAGAGAGAGAAAGAGAGAGCGAGAGAGAGAAATGAAAAGAGAGAAAGGAGAGAGAGAGGAGAGAGAGAGAAGAGAGGGAAGAGAAAGAGAAGAGAGAGAGAGAGAGAGAATGAGAGAGAGAGAGAGGGAGAGAGAGAGAGGGAGATAGAGAGGAGGAGAGAGAGAGAGAGCAACAGAGAGAACTTTGGAACACTGACTGGTAATAATTGTACTTCAGTCTTAGGCCACCAAGGAGGCCACAACAATTTATATAAGTGAGCTGAGGGGGGGGGGTGGGGGGTGGGGGTGGGGAGCATGATTTCCCTATACATCAGTCATCAATAAACCAATTAATAAAGAAATGTACACTGGTATTTGCAAAAAAAAAAAAGTCATTGTCCTCATGTCAGGAATAGGAGTAGCGTAACAAATTTATCAGTATAACTTTTTGGTCATATGTTTTGGTTGAGAGAGAGAGATTTTATGTTATCAAAGTGAGAGAGACAGAGACAGGAAAACAAGTAGGAGATAGATTGAAACATAGATAAATGAGATAAATAGATAGATAGATAAATAAACAGATAAAAATAGATAGATATAATAGATAGATAGATAGATAGAGAGAAAAGAGAGAGGAGAGAGAGAGAGAAGAGAGAGAGAGGAAGAGAGAGAGAGAGAGAGAGAGAGAGAGTAAGAGGAAAACAGGATGGAGAGAAGAGAGAGAAACAGACAGACAGACCAGACAGATACGATGCAGACCAGAGACATAGAAAAATTTACCTTTACTTTAAGAGAAAACCCAATCCCACTACCACACTTTAAATCTAAGGACGACCACCTACACCTGCAGTAACACGGACCCAGCACACAACTTTTTTTTTATTTTTTTTTTTTTTTATTATTTTTTTTTTTTATTTTTTTTTAAATTCCATTTTTTTTTTATTCTTGTTTTAATTTCATTTTTTTTATTATCCCCATGTATCCATCTACCTCTTTTCTAAGCAAGGGAAAAAAACAACAAAAACCAATCCCACACCTGATTATTCCTTACCACCGCGCCCACCCAACCGTTATTCACCAGCAGGTCCTTTCCAGTTTTTTTTGTATCAACTCCCCCCACCCTCTTTCCTCACCACACGCCATTCCATCTTTATTCCTAGGTCCACAACAGCACACTGACTGAGGGAGGGATAGGAGGAGGGAGGGACGGCGGGAGATGTCTATCTGCCTCATGACAGCATCAACTATCATTCCAAATGTACAAAACAGTGTAATCTGTGTTTTGCCACAGAGAGAGCGAGAGAGAAGAGAGAGAGTAGAGATAGAGAGGAGAGAGAAACAGAGAGAGAGACGAGAGCGACAGAGAGATAGAGAGAGAGAAGAGAGAGAGAGAGACAAGAGAGAAGGAAAATAGAGCAAATGCTGGGGGGGGGGGGGGGGGGGGGGGGGGGGGGGGGGGGGGGGGAGGGGGAGAAAACAGAAACAAAATAAAAAAAAAGAAAAAAAGAAAGAAGAGAAAAAAAAAAAAAAAAAAAAAAAATATAAAAAAAAATAAAAAAAAGAAAAGAGAAGCCGAAAAAATGAAATATGTGGGATGATGGATGGGGGGCCCCCCCCGCCCCCCCCCCCCAAAAAAAAAAAAGGGGGTGGGGAACCGCAGCCATTCCTAACTTTGAATCAGCTTCCCATGCACCCCATTTTCCTCTGTTAGTTGTTTTCTCCACAGTTTTCGTTTTTGTTTAAATGTGTTTGAATTCATGTTTAGTTTCTGAGCAAAATCAAACATAAGGGAGGCCATGTGGGTTTTTGTTGTTTCCCCCTAAAGAAAATTGTTTTTCCCAAGGTTTAAACCAAACCAGAGATTCATTATTTATAAATATTCCCTGGGTGGAGGAGAAGAGAGAGGAGAGAGAAGAGAGAGGAGATAGAGAGACCAACAGACAGAGACAGTACAGAGAGACAAGAGAGGGACACTTGGGAGATACTGGCCTGAGTAAAGCAACCATAGCATCATTTCCAATGGTAACAAAAAAAAAAGCAAAGGCATTTCATGTTTGGGGCCCCAGAGGTATAAAAGGAATTAGGAGAGAAATGCTGGTGAAAAACCCCCCAAAAACAAATAAAAAAGCAAACATAAAATATTTCTCCTCCAACCAAACATCACCCCCCACCCCCCGCCCCCCTTTCCAAAAATAAACTTAGGGAAAAAAATCCACCATTCTTTTTCTTTTGTCTTTCTTTAGCAACAGCTTCAGAGAGGATGCCTTTTTTTTATTTTTTTTTCATTAGTTGTTTCTCAGTTTTGGTAGTGTGTATGTGTGGTTTGAATATTCAGTTTTGTATCTGGAGTGAGGTCAAACACATCTCTATCTGTGTTGCGCATTTGGGTCGCTTCCTCCTCCAAAGAAATATGTTTTCACAAAGGTTCACAGCAGAGAATTACCTAAATTTTTACTCTGAGTGGAGAGAGAGGAGAGGAGAGGTAGAGAGGGAGAGAGAGAGAGATGAGAGAAGAGAGAGAGAGCGAAGCGAGAGAGGAGAGAGAAGAGAGAGAAGGAGAGAGAGAGGAGAGAGAAAGAGAGAGAAACGAGATAATAGAAAGAGAAATAGATAGAAAGAGAAAAGGAAAGAATATACAAGAGAACTTTGAACAACTGAGCTGGTATAAAATGAACATCAGTCTTTAGGCCACCAAGGCCACAATTTATATAAGTGAGCTGAGGGGGTGGGGGTTTTAATAGGGGGTGGGGGGTGGGGAGCATGAAAACCCTTATACAAAACATCATCAAACAAACCACTTATTATTAATGTACACTGGTTATTAGCAAAAAAAAAGTCATTGTCCTCTGTCAGGAATCGAGTAGCTATACAATTTATCAGTGTACTTTTGTGTTCATTTTTTTTCGATGAGGTTTGAGAGAGATTCTATGTTTATCAAAAAAAAGAGAGAGAAAGAAACAGGGAGAAACAGTAGGAGAAAGATAGTATAAATAGGGTAGATAGTGAGATTTAATAAAGATAGATAGATAGAATAGATTATATAGCATAGATAAGACACAGATAAGAGAGAGAGAGAGAGAGAGAGAAAGAGAGAGAGAGAGAAGACAGAAACAAATGACAGACAGACAGGACAGACAGACATGCGATGCGCAAGGAGAACACCGAAAAATTTTTCCAATACTATAACAGAAAACCAATCCACTACCACACTTAATATTCTAAGGTCGACCACCTAACACCTTCAAGTACAGACACAGCATACACATTTCCCCTGTACCTCTACCACCTCTTTTTCTAAGCCCCCCAAGGGGAAAAAACAAAAAAC
>CM054136.1:75196894-75209394 GCA_028751875.1 Rapana venosa | reverse complement strand
GTGTATTTGGGGGCTTGTGGGTATGTATGTAGTATCTGATGATCTCTTCTCTCTCTCAAAAAAAATAAATATGATATCTTCTCTTTTCTATCTATCTATCTACCCTATCTATCTATCTCTATCTATCTTCTATTATCTATCTTTATCTTTTATTATCTTATCATCTATCTATCTATCTATCTATCTTCTTTTTATCTTTCATACATACATACATACATATATACCTGGTGTTGGAGTGTGTGTGTATATTGTGTGCAGCGCGTAATACGTATTTTTTGTGGTGTTCGTGTGTGTGTGGGGGCGTGCGAGTATGAATGCTGCCTGTTTGTGTGCGCGCGCGCGGCCCGGTGTGTGTGCATGTGTTTTAAAATTATCTCTGCTTTTATTCGAGAGAGGAGTTTCTTTTTTTTCAAAAGGGCCCCCTTTGGTCGTTGCTATTTCTAGCCTATAGATGTCTGTTTGTTGTTGTCCCCTCCCTGCCGCCTTCTGTTGTCTATCTGTCTGTTGCCTGCCTGCTGTCTGTCTTGGCATCACAATGGCTACGTTTGATCATAAAGAACTGCCATTACACCCCACTATCAACTTTATTGTCCCACCACCCCCCACCACCTTTTATCGTTTTTCCCCGCAGCTGTCATCACCAGTGCAATTTTTACCACCACCACCACCACCACCACCACCACCACACCACCACCACCACCATCGCCCCCAAACCCCCACCCCCCCCCCAAAACACCCCCACCCCCACCCACCACCACCACCACACCCCCACCCCCCAAAAAAAAAAACCAAAACCCCCCCCACCACCACCAAAATTTTATCATAATCATCACTACATACACCCCCCAACCCCCCACTTCTCATTATACCACCACCACCACCCCCAAACCCCCACCACCACCACCACCACCCACCACCACCACCACCCCACCACCACCGCGCCACCCGCCGCCACCGCCGCCGCGGCGCACCACCACCCCACCACCACCACCACCACCACCACCCCCCCAACCACCCCCACCACCACCACCCCCACCACCCCCCCAAACTATAACTATCATCATTATCACACCCCCCACTCCAAGCCACCCCCACCACCCCACCAAACTTTAACTATCTCATTACCCCCACCACCACCCCCCACCACCCCAACCCACCCCACCACCACCCCCCCCCCCCCCCCCCCCCAACCCCCACCACCAATACAACAACGTAGTACAGCATTTCAGCAGTAGCAGTAGTTTATGTAAGCATCAGTTGCAGCAGCGAGGAGCAACAAAACAATACCAGCAACACTCCCAGCAACAAAAGAAAGATAATTTTTAAAAAAATAACACAAATAAAAAGAACTTTTGTGAAAATTTGCAGCTTTTTTATGAAAAAGCTCTGTTGACAAGGGAAAGGGAATTTTTTCCCCCCCCATTTTTTTGGTGTGTATGTTTTTTTTCCCTTTCTTTCTTTCTTCTTTCTTTCTTCATTCATTCTTTCTTCATTCATTATTCATTCATTCATTTTCACTCTTTCTTTTTCTTTCATTCACCATTCATTCATTCTTTATTCTTTTTTGTCTCTCTTTTTTCTTTCTTTTTAAAAAAAATTTTTTTCTTTAAATTCATTCTTCTTTCATTTTTCTTTCTTTCTTAAATTATTAATTTCATTCTTTTATTCTTCTTTCTTCTTTCTTTTATTCATGCTTCTTTCTTTTTTTCTTTCTTCATTCATTCATTATTCATTCATTCTTTTTTCTTTATTCATTCTTCATTCATTTTTCTTTCTTTCTTTCCTTTTTCCTTCTTTTTCGTTCGTTCGTTCGTTATTTTTTGTTTTTTCCCTTTTTTTCCTTTTTTTTTTGTTCTCCTTTCCTTCTCTTTTGGCCCCCCCCCTTAAAAAAAAATGCCCCTCCTCGACATCAACTTTCAATCTTTGCAGATTTATTGTTTTATTGCAGTTTCAGTTTTTTAAAAATTTTTTTTAATTGTGAGTGTACATGAAAAAATTACAATATCACGTTTTTTTACTATGGTTAGAATTCCCCAAATGAATTGGAGCCAAAGCTTATAAAAAAAATTTTAACAACAACAACAACGTGTATGACAGATTCTTAGCACTTGGGGTTTTTCCTTTAATCATCATTCTGTGCAATTTTTTGCCTGCCAGGCATTTGGTAACTTGAAAAACAAAACGGCACATCCCCCCAACAGACTTCGAACAAAGAACTCCCTGCCCAATGACGGGAAATAGTGGGGGTGTAGCCTAGTGGGTTTAAAAAAGCCTGTAATCTGAAAACCCCCCTTTTTTCCCGTTCAAGGGGGATATTTTCCCCCGGAGTTAACATCATGCAGACTCCCCCTCCCAAAATTTTTGGGGGGAAAAAAAACCGAGGCCCCCCTGTGCGAACGCACGCGCATAAATCTTTGGCCCGAGGTTAAAAAATTTTTTTTCCCCCCTTTTCGTAAGAGTAGGCCTTATGTGCGGGTGGGGGGGGAGAAAAAAGGACAAAATACATACACGGGGGGTTTTTCCAAAAAAAAAACCCCCGGGCTTTTTTCCCCAAAAAAAAAAAAAAAAAAAAAATGAAAATTTAAAATATTTTATAAATTTTAAAAATTTTTTTATATATTTATATTATATATAATTATATATATATATTATATTTATATATATAAATAATTTTTTTATTAATTATTATATATAATTTTATTTTGGTTTGTAAAAAAAGGGAAAAAACAAAAGGCCCAAAAACCCCAAGGCCAAAACAAAAAAACCCTGCCCCCAAACCGAAAAAGATTGGCACACGATCCCTACCCGCCTGCGCTTCCGTAGTTAGTTATTGCAAACAGCGCTGCACTGGCCCCTTAAAAAAGGGGCCCCCCAAAAAACCCAAGCAAATTTGCTAGGTTTTCGGGGTTTGGGCCAAAAACCAAATCTTTGCTCCCCCCCTTTTTCTTAAACCCCCCCCCCCTTTTTTTTAATTTAAAGGGCTGGGTTTAGGGTTTGGGGGGTTTTTTGGTTTTGGGGGGGTGGGGGGGGGGGTGGGGGGGGGGGGGGGGGGGGGGGGGGTGGGGGGGGGGGGTGGCGGGGGGGGGGGGGGGGTGGGGGTGGGGGGGAGGGGAGGGGGGGGGGGGGATTTGTAGTGTTTTTTGACCGGTGGTTTTGCCAAATTTTGGGTTTTGTTAACTCTTTTTTTGTTAAAAAAGAAAAAAAACCAAAAGGGGCAAAAACCCGTCCGGGGGGAAATTTTTTGGGTTTTAATTTTACTTAGGTTTTCCCTTTGGGTTCGATTTAGGTTTGAGGGGTTATTTTTGGTTTTGGGGGTTTTTTTGGTTTTGGTTTTTTTTTGTTTCCCGGTTTTCGGGGGTTATTTTGGTTTTGAGGTTTTTTTTTTTCATGTGTTTCATTTTTTTTTCGGTTTCCTTTTTTCCCTTTTTTAAAAAATTTGTTTGTCCGTTTCTTGGGAGTTAAAAAAAAGATTTTTTCCCCTTTTAAGTTGGGTTCCCGTGACGAAAATTTTTGGCCCAAATTTTGGAAGCTTCGTTTGGTTTGTCCCTTTTAAAAAAGAAAAAAAAAAAAAAAAAAAATTTTTGGGGAAAAAACCCCCCCTTTGAATGGTTATCCCCTCCTCCCCCTTTTTAAAAAAAAAAAAAAAAAAAAAAAAAACCTTTTTTATTTTTTGGGGAAAAATTTTTTTTTTTTTTTTTTTGTTTTTTTTTTTGTTTTTGTTTTTTTTTTTTGGTTTCAAATTTTTTTCCTCTTTTAAAATTTCAACACTTTTTTGCCATTAAAAATTTTTGATGGAAAAATTGGTTTTGCCTTACCCGAAGGAAATTAAAAGGGGGCGGGGGTGTGGGAACCGGGGGTTTTTGAAAAAAAGTCCGGGGGGGGTTTTTGGGGGGGGAACCTTTTTAAAAAAAAAAAAAAAACCCCTTTTTTTCCCCCTCTCAAAAAGGGGGGGGGGAAAACTTCTTTAAAGAGAACCCAGGGGTTTGTTTTTTTGGGGGTTTTTTTTGGGAAAAAAATTGTCCCTCAAAAAAAAATTTTAAAAAAAAAAAAAAAATTTTGAAAGGGAAAAAATCCTTTAAAGAAAAAAAAAAAAAATGGGTGGCGTTTTGTGGGAAAAGCCTTTTAAAAAACCCCCCCGATTCCACCGGAAAACCCTTTTCCCCTAAAGTTTTCCCCGGGAAAAATTTTTTTGGGGGGGTTTTAAAGGGGGGGGGGGTAAAAGGGGGGCATAAAAAGGAAAAGGTGCCCCCCCTTTAAAAAAAAAAAACCCCAAACCATGGGAAAAAACATTGCAGACAAAAAAAAGGAAAACGGGTGGGGGGGTTTGGTGGCCTTCCGGGGGGGCCCCTTCCCAAAAGGGTTTTTGTATGCAACACTGTTCTTGCCATTGAAAAGTTACCAGATAAGTACATGAACAGTTGGATTTTGACCTCTATCCAAGTTAGGCAACACCTTACCAATTATTCTGGTGGATCGGTGGTCTAGTGGTAACGCGCCTGTCTAGAAAGCGAAAAGTCCGGGTCGGAAGTGTGCGGTGGTTCGAATCCCGTTTTAACCCGAAACTTTTCCCCTCATCTATTAGACCATGAGTGGTGGTCTGGGCGCTAAGTCTTTCGGATGAGACGATAAACCCGAGGTCCCGCGTGTGTTACACATAATTAGTTAACGCACGTAAAAGAACCCACGGCAACAAGAGAGTTGTCCCTGGCAAAAAATTCTGTAGAAAAAAAACCCGCTACTCTGATAGGGAAACAAATACAGTTGCAGACAGGAAAAAAGAAAGAAAAAATGGGTGGCGCTGCTCTTGTGGCGACGCGCTCTCCCCCCGGGGAGAGCAGCCCGACTTTCACGCAGAGAAATCTGCCGTGACTTAAAGTGGTATACAATGAATGAATGTTTTTGTGTGTGTGGTTTTATTTTTGAGAGGATGGTGAAGGAGGTAAGGAGGGCATAGAAACTGGGTAGAAGGATGCCAGATGCCTCTTAAAAAGCCGCGTAATTTCCATTACGAGAGAGAACATTAGCAGACACAGCTTGACAGGATAGGCACGGGATAGTCTGGTGCTTAGAGTGACGCACATTGCGCTGGTGATCTGCTGACCCGGGTTCGAATCTCGTTCAAGAGGATTTTTTTCCTCTGGAGTTCAACATCAGTGCCCACTCCACTCTTCCCCTAAAAGTCTTTTGGATGAGACTACAAACCGAGGTCCCGAGTACGAACACTCGCAGAACATCTTACGCGCATGTCAAAAACCCGTTCCGCTTTTCGGAAGAGTAGGCCATTGTGTGCCTGTAAGAACGGATGACAAAGTTTACGAAACTGCATACATACGGGGACAGGATGTTAAAAAAAAAGCACACGAGTGCTTATTCCATAATCCTCGAAATAAACCGAGGTCCCGTGTGTTACACATAATTATTTAGCGCACGTAAAAGAACCCTCGGCAAAAAGAGAGTTGTCCTTGGCAAAATTCTGTACCCCCCCCCCCCCCACTCTGATAGAGAAACAAATACAGCGCAGAAAAGAAAAGAAACAAAAATGGGTGGCGCTGCTCTTGTGGCGACTCGCTCTTCCAGGGGAGAGTACCCGGAATTTCTCGCAGATAAATCTACCTTGACTTAAAGTGGTATAAATAAAGAAAGAAAGAAAATGTTATAAATAAACACTCAGACCGCAACTATTGTAGTCTATCATATGAACATATGAACAAAAATGCATTGCGCTGCCGTTAAGCACCTGACAAGTCAGGCCCAGCGTATCCGACTTTGGCATGGGAAAGAATTATTACCTTTTAAAAAGTCTTTCTGAAGAAAAAAACAGCAAAAGACAGAAGAATGGATCAAGAAGGCAGAAAACATACCCCCCCCCCCAAAAAAAAAAAGAAAAAAAAAAGGAAGGGACAGGGAAAAAAAGGAACAAGTCAAAAACAAAGAGAGGGATAGAAAAGAGGAAATTCCCAAACAGAGCATTTCCAGAAGATGGGAAGAAAAGAAACACGGCAGAAAGAAAGAGAGGGATAGAAAAGAGGAAAATCCTAAACACATAATTTCCAGAAGGTCGGAAGAAAAAGGAACAAGGCAGAAAAACAAAGAGAGGGATATAAAAGAGGAAACTATCAAACACAGAAGGTGGAGACGCTATTTATACTGGCAGGGTCCCTGGGTATTCCCACAGGGAAGGGGAGGTGGGGGGTGGGTGGGGGGTGGGAGGAATCTCAAGATCTTAAGACTGTAGAAAACGAACATTCACCAACAACACAAAACACTACTACACAAACAATGATACCAACTGTATCGGTGGTCTAGAGGTAACGCACCTGCCTAGAAAGCGAAAAGTCCGGGTTGAAAGTGTGCGGTGGTTCGAATCCCGTTTGGGCCCCGAAACTTTTCCCCTCATCAATTAGACCATAAGTGGTGGTCTGGGTGCTAGTCTCTCAGATGAGAAGATAAACCGAGGTCTCGTGTGTTAAACATAATTATTTAGCGCACGTAAAAAGAACTCTCGGCAAAAAAAAAGAGCTGTCGTTGGCAAAATTCTGTAAAAAAAAAAGAAGCCAATACAGCCGCAGAAAGAAAAAGCAAAAAAAGAGAAAAAAAATGGGTGGCGCTGCTCTTGTGGCGACTCGCTTTTCCAAGGGAGAGTAGCCCCGAATTTATCGCAGATAAATCTATGAAAAGTGGTATAAAACAACAATAAAACACACACAAAACACACACACACACACAAACAACACCAACACACACAACACACACACCACAAAACACACACACACACACAACAACCCAAACACACACAAAAAACACAACACATCACAGCATGCACGCACCACACAGAAGTAGACTCTCTCTCCTCTCTTCTCTCTCCTCTCTACTTACATACACACATACACACACACACACACAAGCAACACACAACACACACACACACAACACACACACACACAAACACACACACACAACACACACACACACACACACACACACAAACACACACACAACACACCCACAACACACACAAACACAACACACAAACACACACACACAAAACACACACATAAACCACACACACACACACAAACACACCACATAAACACACACACACACAAACACACACACAAACACAAACACACAAACACACACAACCACACAACACAAACAAACACACAACACACTACACACACAAAACACACAACACACACAACACCACACAAACCACACAAAACACACACACACACACAAACAAACACACACACACAAACACACACACACACACACAAACACAAACACACACAAAACAACACACACACAAAAAAAAACAAAAACACGAAAACACACACAAAAACACCCCCCCCCCCCCCCCCCACACACACACACACAAAACAACACAAACACACACACACACACAAAACAACACACACACACACAAACACACACACACAAAACAAACACACAACCAACAACAAACACCCCCCCCCCCCCCCACACACACACACACAAAACAACACACAAACACACACACACACACACACACACACACAAACACACAAAAAACACACACACAGCAACACACACACACCAACAACCCTCCCCCTCCCCCCACCCACACACACAAAACAACACACACACACACACAAAACAAAACACACACAAACACACACCACACAAACACCCTCCCACACACACAAACACACCACACACACACACACCAACACCCCCCCCCCCCCGCCCGCCCCCCCCCCCCACACACACACACGAACAACAACACACACAAAACACAAACACAAACACAAACAAAACTCACCTGAAGTCTTGTACCCGAACCGGACCTCCACAGCGGTCAGCAAAGTATGCGGCAGCAGCAGCAAGAAAGCAGAAGCAACTTGCACGGTCTGAGCCACGGGCAGGAAATTCCTCCACACCCTCCTCCACACCTTCCACCCACACCCACCCCCACCCCTACCACCCCTACCCCTACCACCACCACAGCAAGGGAGGCAACAGTCAGGGGACATAGGAGAAGCAGGATCAGGAGGAGAAGGAGGCTGGAGAGCGTGGTCCCTGCCCAGTTTGACCCCGTCGTTAGCGTTGTTGCCCACACGCAGGCAAGAGAAGAGGACGAAGAGAGGCAGGCAGAGCGCGGAGAGGACGAGCAGCGCCAGGAAGGCGGTCAGCTCTGGCGGGTGGCCTCCGGACGACAGGAAGCCGGGCCAGAACCTGGCGGAGGCACCCAGGTACCTCTGGTGGGCCTGGTGGAGGGCGTAGCCGTGGAGGCCCAAGGTGAGGAGGCAGACGCTGATGGACCAGAAGGTGTTGAGGCTCATCGTCTGACCTGAACTCGCCATTGTGGTTTTTTGGGGGGGTTTGTTGGTGTGTGTTTTTTTTTTTTTTGGGGGGGGGGGGGGGGGGCCGTAGTGGTGATCGTGGTAGTGGTGGTAGTTTGTGGTGGTGGGTAGTGGTGGGGGTGAGTGTTGGTGGTGTTGTGGTGGTGGTCGTGGTGGTGGTGGTGGTGTGGTTGTGGTGGTGAGTGGTGGGGGTGAGTGGTGGTGGTGAGTGGTGGTGATTGTGAGTGGTGAGAGTGGTGGTGAGTGGTGTTGTGGTGGTGGTCGTGGTTGTGATGGTGATCGTGGTGGTGGTGTGTGGTGTGGTGGTGGTGGTGGTGGTGGATCAAGAAAATGGAGGGGTTGAACCGGAACCGGAAATGTTATGGGTTTTTTGTGTTGTGTGAAGTTCACGATTGCATTAGGTCTGAGTTCGGTTGAGATTGATATTATGTATATACTTTTTTAAAGATTCTTTTTTTAAAATGTTGTCACAATTGTTTTCATTGATTTACTTTTCCTTTCTTTGTCGTCTCTGTATTTTTTTAATTTATCTTTTCACTCATCTATCAGTTCTTGATTGTTTACTTCCTTCCTTCCTTCTCCATTTCAGCAAATATTTTTTTAAAAAGAAAAGAAGAAGAGGTTATACCACTGCTGATCACACTGTTAGCTCTGGCTCAACAAAATGAAGGGTTGAACCGGAACCGGAACTGCTATGTGTTTGTCAAGTTCACGAATGCATGGCTCCGAGATCCGCTGGGTTGACTACAGTTATGTACACTTCTTTGAAATTCGGTTTTTGAACAAGATACTGTAGCAGTTTTTCTCTTTCGCTCTTCATTTACAATGTTTCCACCTTTTGTTTTATCATCATTATTTCAAACATCAGTTTTACGACTTCTGAACAACTTGCTGATTCCCAGGTGGTCCAGTGTAAGGCCATTTGTGGCGATGCATTGAGTAACGTAGACCCCAATAATGTCCCATAAGATAAGAACATCTTATTCTTAATTTTTCAATCGTTTCTTTTAATTATCGTTATTTGAATTTCAGTTTTACAGCTTCTGAACAACTCGCGGATTTATGGGTAGTCCAGCGAAGTGCCATTTGTGGCCATACTTTCACCAACATAGATTCCATTAATCACTGAGATCACACTTCTGACACAGACCACGAGTGTGGATACAGTCCACTGTTGTATCCATCATCACAATTGCACCATCAACTCTAGTCAGGACAACCCAGCTTTAAGGTCATGAAAACCAAGCATGAATTATACCCCTTGTTGCTAAAAGCGGTAGATGACTACATTTCCAACGAGGCAAAAACAACAACAAACCAACAAATAAACAAACAAATCTTGATGCGTCTTTCGAAGATTTTGAGAGAATGCAGGCGATTAGTTACTGAAAGCCCATGTTACCTCCAGTGAAGCAAATGTTCTTTTGTAAATACTTATTGTTACAATTGTTTCTATGTATTTTACCCTTCGTATTCTTGTCTTCTCTTTATGATTCATTCATCTGCTTACCTATCTATTATTTTGTGATTGTTTTACTCCTTTGTTTGTTTCAATGAATAAAAAAACCCAGAAATTAATCCACTGCAAATATCTACTTTCACATAGTTAACTGTCTACAACTCGTCTGAGTCCTATTACAATCAAAGATATTTTTATCACATTCATTAAAACGATTTTTATAAAAATCATTAGCTCCATCCGTCCACCATTCGCTCATTCAACACATCAAGCTTTAAAATAAAAACAGTAGCTTGATGCCTTTTCTCTGCTGTACTATCGTCTGTTTAATATGATGTGTGTATATTTCAATAAACAATGTTTTAATTCAAAACTGATAACTTCCAGAACGGACAACAACATTTACAAATAACGCGTACACACGGGGACTGGATATCCTCGAAATAAATGAATAACGTAAAAAATAAATATATATGAAAATATATATAGAAAAGAATCGATACTAAAACAATCACAGTATAGACACCACGAATGCAGCAGACTAATCACAGATCAGAATTAACACAACCTAGAGCGCAATTCCAAGACTGAAGGATGCAAGCTATGCTAAAAAGAATTGATACGATAACAATCACAGTATAGACACCACGAATGCAGCAGACTAACCACACAGAGATCAGAATTAACACCTAGAACGCAATTCCAAGACTGAAGGACGCCAGCTATGTAAAAAAAAAAAATCACGTACAGTCACCGTTGAATCCTGGTCAGGAACAGCAGCAGCAGGAGCAAGTCTGGCACAAGAAAAGACGGTTGTTCTCTGCACTATATCCATGTATACATAGGCTTTGGGCTGATTGATGATGCTCCTGCCGTGGTTATCTTGTTCTTACAGCGAGCGTCGTCACCGTGTCAACTGGAAATAAAATGAAACCAAAAAGCGATAAAGACTTATTATTATTATTTTGATTTCATGCAATATTATTATAATAATTACATTCTTAGAGAAGTGGTGCGAAGAGAGAAGAGAGAGAGAGAGAGAGAGAGAGAGAGAGAGAGAGAGAGAGAAGGGGGTGCGGGAGAGAGAAGGAGACACAGACAGACACAGACCAGGGGAGAGAGAAGGAGAGAGACAGACACACAAAGAGAAAGGACAGAGAGAGACAGATATGCAGACAGACAAACCAAGAGAGAGATAGACAGACGAGGAGGGAGAGAGACACACACAGACACACAAAGAGAAAAGAC
Organism: Rapana venosa; assembly: GCA_028751875.1. Lineage (NCBI taxonomy): Eukaryota > Metazoa > Mollusca > Gastropoda > Neogastropoda > Muricidae > Rapana > Rapana venosa. The sequence continues at coordinate 75,198,345 of CM054136.1, read as the reverse complement.
AGAGAGAGAGAGAGAGAGAGAGAGAGAGAGAGAGAGAGAGAGAGAGAGAGAAGACAGACAGACAGACAGACAGACAGACAGAAAAACCAAGAAAGACAGACGAGGAGAGAGAGAGAGAGACACACACAGACTCACAAAGAGAAAAGACAAAGAGAGGCAGATATGCAGACAGACAGACAAACCAAGAGAAAGACAGACAGATGAGGAGAGAAGGAGAGAGAGACACAGACGCACAAGGAGAAAAGACAGAGAGAGAGGGGAGAGAGAGAGAGAGAGAGAGAGAGAGAGAGAGATATGCAGACAAACCAAGAGAAAGACAGACAGACGAGGAGAAAGGGAGAGAGAGACACACAGACACACAAGAGAAAAGACAGAGAGAGAGATAGACATACAGACAGACAAACCAAGAGAAAGACAGACAGACGAGGAGAGAGGGAGAGACACACAGACGCACAAAGAGAAAAGATAAAGAGAGGCAGACATATGCAGAGACAAACCAAGAGAGAGACAGACAGATGAGGAGAGAGGGAGAGAGAGAGACAGAGACACACAAAGAGAAAAGACAGAGAGAGAGAGATATGCAGACAGACAGACAAACCAAGAGGGACAGACAGACCAGGGGAGAGAGAGGGAGAGAGACACACAGACGCACAAAGAGAAAAGACAGAGAGAGAGAGACAGATATGCAGACAGACAGACAAACCAAGAGAGACAGACAGACCAGGGAGAGAGAGGGAGAGAGACACACAGACGCACAAAGAGAAAAGACAGAGAGAGAGACAGATATGCAGACAGACAGACAAACCAAGAGAAAGACAGACAGACGAGGAGAGAGGGAGAGAGACACAGACGCACAAAGAGAAAGACAGAGAGAGAGACAGATATGCAGACAGACAGACAAACCAAGAGAAAGACAGACAGACGAGGAGAGAGGGAGAGAGACACAGACGCACAAAGAGAAAGACAGAAAAGAGAAGAGAGACAGATATGCAGACAGACAGAAAAACCAAGAGAAAGACAGACGAGGAGAGAGGAGAGAGAGAGACACACAGACGCACAAAGAGAAAAGACAGAGAGAGACAGATATGCAGACAGACAGACAAACCAAAAGAAATACAGACAGACTAGAGGAGAGAGAGGGAGAGAGAGACACAGACGCACAAAGAGAAAAGACAGAGAGAGAGACAGATATGCAGACAGAACAGACAAACCAAGAGAAAGACAGACAGACGAGGAGAGAGGGAGAGAAAGACAGACACACAAAGAGACAAGACAGACAGAGACAAACAGACATACAGACAGACAAACTAAGAGAGAGAGAGAGAGAGAGAGAGAGAGAGAGGGGAGAGAGAGAGAGAGAGAGAGAGAGAGAGAGAGAAGAGAGAGACGAGGAGAGAGGGAGAGAAAGACACAGACACACAAAGAGAAAAAGACAGACAGAGAGAGACAGA
>CM054136.1:75189394-75191894 GCA_028751875.1 Rapana venosa | reverse complement strand
AAGGGGGGGTTGCCGAACTGCTCAGTATTTTAGTGAGGAAAATAAGGAAGCACAAAAAACCCAAAATGTTATAGTATAACCACAACCACCACAATAAAAATCAGTTACAAAAATATTACTTAAAACAACAAGATACCCCTTATTCTAAAGGCTTTACACAAATATAAAGCAAGGCTGCGCACAATCTCAGGGTGACTAGATGCCATGAGCAAACACAATCTAAATAAATTAGTCTGTCTACTATACTTTACCGGAATGTAATTCTGTCTAACGTCTTCTAATGCTGGACAGCACAGCACAGCACAAAATGAACTTCATCTTCCACTGTTTGCTTACATAATGGGCATAGCAACGTGAGGTCATCACCATCATGTTCTATATCTAAATTTATGAACATTTATGTCTGATACACCAAGAGAGAGGAGAGTGAGAGAGAGAGAGAGAGAGAGAGAGAGAGAGAGAGAGAGAGAGATAGACAAAGACAGAGACAGAGAGAGACAGAGAGCGGACAAATGAAGAGACAGGCAGACACAGACACAGAGGCAGACAGATGGCCAGGCACACAGACATATGCATACTTACAGACAGACAGACAGACAGACAGACAGACAAGCAAACAGAAAAACAACACCACGACAATCCAGCAGTCAGACAAGAAACCAACCACTCCTCCCCCTCCCCTCAACACACCCCCCCCCCCCAAACCCCCACCCCTACCCTTACCCTCAATACCCCACCCCTACCCATTCAGTCATTTTTTTCTCTTTTCTTGCCTTCTTGGTCCAATGTCTCTGCCTTTTGTTCGTTTCTTTGTTTATTTGCTTTTTCCAGAAAGACGACAATTCTCTCCCACGAGGTAGTGGGATGTTACTGCACTGGCCTGACTTGTCAGACACTTTAACGCCAGCACAACGCATTTTTTGCTTCTATGACATAATTGTAGCAATACTTGCTGTCTAAGAGGTCTACGACGACGACGACGACGACGAAGAAGAAGAAGAAGAAGAAGAAGAAGAAGAAAATAAGAAGAAGAAGAGAAGAAGAGAGAAGAAGAAGAAGAAGAAGAAGAAGAAGAAGAAGAAGAAGAAGAAGAAGAAGAAGAAGAAGAAAGAAGAAGAAGAAAAAGAAGAAGAAGAAGAAGAAGAAGGAGGAGGAGGGTGGAGGAGGAGGAGAAGGAGAAGAAAGAGGAGGAAGGAGGAGGAGGAGGAGAAGGGAGGGGAGGAGGAGAGAGGAGGAGGAGGAGGAGGAGGAGGAGGAGGAGGAGAAGAAGAATTGCGAAGAAGAATTGTAAAGAAGAAGAATTGCGAAGAAGAATTACGAAGAAAGAATGCAAAGAAGAAGAATGCAAAGAAGAAGAATGCGAAGAAGAAGAATGCGAAGAAGAAGAATGCAAAGAATGCAAAGAAGAAGAATGCAAAGAAGAAGAGTGCAAGAGAGAATTTGAAGAAGAAGAATGAAGAAGAAGAAGAATGCGAAGAAATGCGAAGGAATTGCGAAGAGAGAAGAGAGAAGAAGAAGAAGAAGAAGAAGAAGAAGAAGAAGAAGAAGAAGAAGAGAAGAAAGAGAAGAAGAGATTCTGAAGAAGAAGTAAGAATTGCGAAGAAGAAGAAATCTTAAAGTAGAAGAAGACGAAGAAGAAGAAGAATTTGAAGAAGAAGAAGAAAAAGGCGGAGGAGGAGAGAGGAGGAGATTGCAAAAGAAGAAGAAGAAATTGCGAAAGAATGAAAAGAAGACGAAAAAGGAGACGGAGAAAGAAGAAGAAAATGCAAAAAAAGAAGAAGAATTCCGAAGAATTACGAAGAAGAATTGAGAAGAAATTGTGCAGAAGAATTGGCGGAGAATTGCGAAGAAGAATGCGAAGAAGAAGAAGAAGAAGAAGAAGAAGAAGAAGAAGAAGAAGAAGAAGAAGAAGAAGAAGAAGAAGAAGAAGAAGAAGAAGAAGAAAGCAAAAAAGAAGAAGACTTGCGGAGAAGAAGAATTGCGAAGAAGAAGAAGAATTGCGAAGAATAAAAAGAAGAAAAAGGAGACGGAGAAGAAGAAAAAGGAGGAGAAGAAGAAGAAGAAGAAAAAGAAGAAGAAGAAGAAGAAGAAGAGAAGAAGAAAGAAGAAGAAGAAGAAGAAGAAGAAGAAGAAGAATGCAAAGAAGATTGCAAAGAAGATTGCGAAGAAGATTTGCGAAGAAGAATTGTAAGAAGAAGAAGAAGAAGAAGAAGAAGAAGAAGAAGAAGAAGAAGAAGAAGAAGAAGAAGAAAGAAGAAGAAAGGCAAAAAAGAAGAAGAATTGCGGAGAAGAAGAATTGCGAAGAAGAAGAAGAATTGCGAAGAATAAAAAGAAGAAAAAGGAGACGGAGAAGAAGAAAAAGGAGGAGGAGAAGAAGAAAGAAGAAGAAGAAGAAGAAGAAGAAGAAGAAGAAGAAGAAGAAGAAGAAGAAGAAGAAGAAGAAGAAGAAAAAGAAGAAGAAGAAGAAGAAGAAGAAGAAGAATGCAAAGAAGATTGCAAA
>CM054136.1:75166894-75181894 GCA_028751875.1 Rapana venosa | reverse complement strand
AAAAAGTCTTTAAACCCTCCCCCAAAAGAAAAAACATAAATCAAAGACACCCCTACTCTTTAAAGACGTCAAAGTTTCTTTGAAAAAGAACTTCGATTTTCAGTTTTGAAAGTTTGAGTCATTTACTTTTTGAATTGGTCGTTTGGAAAGAAAAAAAAATTTCCGGAAGAAAAAAATGCAAAAATAAAAAAAGGGAAAATCATAAATTTAAAACTCGATGGGAACGTTGCGTCTCGTTGAAAAAAATTCATTTTAAGAAAAAAGAGACAACATCCACTCGATTTCCCCCCCATCCTCAATAAGAGAAACTTCCTGATGCTTCACTACAAAAAACTTTGGGAATTAAAACAAGTGGGTTTTCCCAACCCCATGAAGAATTAGGTTTCCCCGTTATTTTCCAACTACCCGCCATCCCCAAGCAGAAAATTTTCTGTCCCCAGGGAGGATGCGCTTTTTCCAGATACTTAAAAGCGCGACCATGAAATCACAGCCCAAAAAACTACACTCCCTTTGTACCTGTAAAATTTTTTTGGGAAATGGCTGATTAGTCCTGGCCTTACAACTACACAGCAAAAAGGCCAGCCGGGTTTCCAAAGGAGGAATTCAAAGACCGTACACCCAAAATTCATGGATTTTGGATCCATTTAGAACTCCCAAAACAATAAACCCATGAAATATTGCCCCAAGATTTCTTTTCCAGATATTTTAAAAAACTATGTTTTGGGGTAGGAGATTCTGTCATTAGAAATTTAAATCCACAAAGGGGGCCCCTGGGGTTTGAGAAATGTTAAAGATCTGTTTTTTCCGGGAATAAAGAAAAACAGACTTTTCAACTTGGTTTTTTTCTCTTCCTATCATGTTAAATTATTAAATTGTAGTTGTTCTCTTTGGGTTTGTAACAGCTGCAAATCTGGTTGTCATTTTAGAAAAAAAATTGGATGATCTTGTAAAACCCTTGCTTCTCCCCCTTTCCCCCCAGTCTGCACCCAGTTGAGTTCAAAAATTTCCCAGCTAGAGGTCAAACCATCACCTTAAAAATTTCTTTTTTTTTTTCCAACGGGAAACCCTTAAAAACAGTCTGTCATCTTTCAAGCCCCCACATTCATTGTTCACAAAAATTATTTTTCCTATTTTTCTGGATTCCTCGTTTGGGCTCTTTTTTTTAAAATTTTTCTCCCCCCAGTGAAGAGGACTTCCAAAATTGCAAAAAAATTCTTGGCTTCCCGGGAAATTTAACACTGTGCCCCCCAATTCGATAAAAATTTAATGAAAATAACTTGCATAAAATTTTGATGGCCGCCCTTTATGATCTTATTGACAGAAATGATCCCCATCAAAGGAAAAATTTCAGGACATTTTATTCTTCAGGGAGCGGGGTTTATATAAACCCCTTTTGTTACCAAAAACGGGACGAATAGGGCGAGATTTTTCCCCACCTCACTCCCAAGTAGTTCATCAACAGTTGACAGATATCATCAGACTTTGTTCGCAGTATTGACCAAAAACAAAGTAGGCCCAAAGTAGGGGCCCCTTTGGATATTTCCTCAGCAGAGGTTCCCCCCTTTCTTACTTTTTAATTCTACGAAACTTTTGGTCTAGGTTCATCCCAAACATCAGGATCCCACGCATAAATGGCAATGCAGCTTTTCCCCCTCCCCCCTCATTTTTTCACTAAAAACCCCTCTAAATTCGGGGCCACGGGGAAAACTTATCAAAAGCCCCCCTTCCCCAGTATCTTCTGTTCAACTCCTCTTTGCATTAAAAATACAAAAAATTTGGGAAGAAGTTTTCTCCAAACCCTTTCCATCTCCTCTGTTTCCCCTTTGAAGCACACAACCCCCAAACTTCCTCCAAAAACAAGTTGTTTTCTGAAACCCTTTCTGATATTTCCCCCCTTGACCACCCCCCTTTTTTAAGGGGAAATTTTCCATCCATAGCTTTAGACTTGCTCCCCATGGCCTCTCAAAAAATGGCAAATGGGGTTAAAAAACCCCTTTTCCCCAAATGCACAGAAAAGGAAATTTGGAATGGTTTTTTTGCTTGTTTTTAAACTTTTTTTTCTAGAATTTTAAAATAAATTTAATGATGTGTGGGGTTGGGTTTTGAAGTTGAAATTTTCCCAAATGCCCCAAATGGTTGTGTAAAAAACCTTGAGAGAAAAAAAAATTTTTTCCCGGGATTGGTAACGGAAAAAAAGGTTTTGGATTTTTGGGGTTTTTTTCCCTTCTGCTTTTTGATCCTTTTTCTTATAGGGATTTTGCAGGGTTTGGGGGTTTTTGTTTTTTTTGTTTTTTTGGGTAAAAATTACAAAAACCCAGGGTGTTCTTTGGAAAAGTAACACTTCTTTCAAAAGGGGGGGGTAAATACTTCCTGTGAAAAATTTTTTTGGGCCCCTTTGGGTTTTTTTTTTCATATATAGCTTACTTTGTTTTTTTTCTTTTTTCCTATTTTTTGTTTTTTATTGCCTTTTTTTGTGTGTTATTTGGGGACGGTACTCTGATCTTGCGTGAAAAAATGTTTTGAATTAGGTTTAGATGTGTTTGATACAAGAAATTTTCATTTTGAAAAAGGGTCATAAAAACAATCTTTGGGGTTTTTAAAGGGTTGGCCTGCGTTTGGGTCATCTTAATATCAACCTGCAGTACACAAAATGACAGAAATATCTTCTTTATTGTAAAATTTTTAAAACAAATTTCCATTTTTTTGGGTTTTTACAAAAAACCCCATTTATCCTCCCATTTTTCGGGAACAATGACATTCAGTACCAGGCAAACAAATAACCCTTTTGCAGAGATTCCCTTTTTCCCAAAGAAACTGGTTTAGTTGTTTATATTCATCACTCAGTTCAGTTCAAAAAAAGTTAAAAGTTTTTGAACAAAATTATAAAAGAAACGTTTTTGGTTTTAAATTAAACTAAGGAAATTTAAAACCAAATTTTTTATGTTTTTTTACAGAAATCCCAAAAAAAAAAAGAGTGGATTGATTTACTATTTTTTAAAGATGGATAGATAGATAAAAGGGGGGGTTATGATGATATTGTTTTATTAGGTGACTTTAAAATTGATTTTAAATTAAAAAATAATTTCATTGGATCCCCACAAATGAAACTTTCAAATTGAAAACAATTGATAACTTTACCAACTCGTATTACAAATATTTCAAAAACTTTTTTTAGATCATATTTTGTTTCAAATAAAGGGGCCCCATTTTAAAAGTTAAATTTTTCCTTTCCGGTTGCCGTGATCACTTTCCTTTATGTTTTAAAATGGTCCAAAAAAGGAGTAAAAAATTCCAAAAAATTAGCCTAAAACTTTTCACTTTTTTGGAATTTTTCAACCCTTTAACAGCAAGTTTTTTTACTTTACCCTTTGAATTTTACGTTTTTTTGGGGATGTTTATCAAATTATGATCCTTAAAATTGCCCCTGAATATTGGATTCTATCTTTTATAATGTTTTTTAATTAAAAATGCTCCACTACAAAATTAAAAAGGGTTAAAAAAACAAAAAAAAACCCCCCATGGTTTTCTAAGAAAAAACAGAAAAATATTTCATCATTTGGGATTACCCATTAAAGAAAAGGGTTCCCCCCGGGGGGGAAAAGGTTTTAAGAAACAAAGGAAAAATTTTGTAAATTCATTTTTCGAATGAGAAAAAAAAGGGATTTTGGAGGCTTCTTTTAAAAAAAAAGGGAGAGTAAAATTTTTTGGAAAAACTATTAACCAGTCACCAAAAAAAAGTTTCATAAAAGCTCAAACGTTGGCTTTGATTTTATGCTGAGGGATTAAATTTTTCAATTTTTTCAACCGTTTCAGACCCGTTAATTTTTGAGGAAAAATCAGAAGACAATGATTTAAAAAAATTTAAAGCTTTTTAGCGCGGGAAAAATTTTTTAAAACTAAAAAAAAGTTAAAATTTATTACGTTAGAGGTTTTTTATGCTTTAAATCGTCTTTTAAACAATCATCAATCGTGGACTTGATGGAATAGATGGGAAAAAATTTTTTAAACTATCTGCATCGTTATAGCTGTAAAAACTTAATAAAATTTTTTTTCTTTGCATAAGTAAAAAAACCCTTTCCTAGAATTTTAAAACAGGCAAAAATTATTCCTTTAATAAATCGGGAAAATTTCCCCAGAACCATCAAAAATAAAAGGGGGCCAATTTCAAAATTTTCCACTCTTTCAAAACCATTAGGCAGCCCATTATAAATGTTTACTTGCCCACTTTAAAAAATTAATCTGGGTACACCCAAACCGTTTGGAATTTTGAGCAAACCATTTGGCCCCCACTACCCTTGTAAAAATGAAAGACGAAAGGTTGCATAAAATGAATAAAAAAAGGGAAATTTTTTGGGATATCTTTATTGAAATTTTTCTAAAGCCTTTTATAATTTTAGACCACAGACTTCTACTACGGAAGCTTGCAGTTACAAAAAAATTTCCCCCAGTAAAATTTACACTTTTTTCTTATTCCTTTCTGGGCGTTTTAAAAGGTTAAACTAAAAAAACACTTCTTCATGTTTTCTTTTTAAAAGCTTTGGTGTTCCACTGGAAACAGTTTCTTGGTCCCCCGCTGTTTCTTCTGTTTTTTAAATAAACCCGCCAAAATTTATTAAATGTACAAAAATTTTAAAAATTTGAGATGATTTAAATTTGTATTGCCCCAAAAAAACCCTCTCCAAATATGTCAAAGTTTTTCAAGAATATCAACATAAATTGGGCAATGGCCCCAAAGAACCCCCATGGCCCTTTATCCAGGTAAAACAAATTTTATGCTTTTATCAAAAAGAAAAAAAAACTCAAAAACTTTTAAAATAAAAAAACCTTTTTATTTAGGGCAACAGTTTTTAAATTGAAAGAAGTTTCTAGTCACAAAAATTTTGGGGGTAACCAAACGGTTTTAAAAATTTGTTTTTGGTTGGGCATTTAAAGTAATCTAACAAAGAAAAAATTTCCTCCAAAAATACCAGTTAAATAAAATCCCAAAAACTTTTGGGAAACTTTCATGCGAGAAAAAAATTTTTTTATTCATTTATTAGTCTATTGTGGATTATGGGATCTACATTGTGGGATTTAGCAAGTTTTTTAAAATATTCAAAACCTTTTTTCAGTATACACAAACGAAAACTGTTAAAAAAGTTAAAAGGTTAAGGCATCTTCATTAAAAAATTTTCCCATTTCAAAAATTTTCAAAAATCCTTCCCTCAAAACAAGGGTTGCTATTTATTTAAAAGGGGTACTTAAATTGGCCCTAAAATTTTTTAAAGGGAGTGCCCCCCTTTTTCCCTTTAAACGCTGTTCAGCGAAAACTTTTTTTTCGACACTCACCCTTTAAAAAAAATCTCCCCTTTTCCAGCTATTACTTATTAAAAACAAGTTAGTTTATTGCGGGAGCTGGTTTTTTGGGAAAAGGCTCCCAACCCTTTTTAAAAAATGAAAACAAAATTTTCAAGATTTAAAAATTGTTCTATGATTTTTTTGATGGAAATCATTAAAAAAAGGGCACACTGTTTTCACCAAAAAATTTTTTTTATTTTTTGGGGAAAAAACCCATATAGTTTAGTCACTTAAATTGGGCTCCCCGGATGGTATAGTTAATTTTGTTAGTATGCATTCCTATTAATTTGTTTGTTTTCCATCATTTCTATGTATATCTTAACACACTCTCTCTCTCTCTCTCTCTCTCTCTCCTCCTCTTCTCTCTCTCTCTCTACTCTCTCTCTCACTCTCTCTCTCTCTCTCTCTCTCTCTTTGATGTATTCTATATCTTGCTTGCTTTTCAGGTGTGTGTGTGTGTGTGTGTGGTGCGCATGCGCGCACAAGTATGTGTGGGTATTGTTTTCTATGCAATTCTGACATTATGCACATTTTTTCCTTATTATTTATTTCTTCTGTTTTTCCCTCGAGGGCTGGATGTAAAAAAGCAATGTAATGCTTAATCTATTACCCTCTGAAAAATAAAAATTGTTCAAAATTGTTCTCTTCATCCTCCTCTTCCTCCTCCTTACTTGTCTCTTTCTTTTTTCTTTTATTGTTGTGTTTTTCTTTATCCAACGAGTGAACTTCCAAAAATCAGTCTCTGTCATCTCTGGATTTCAGGTTCACCACTTCCCTACATGTAAACAAAACGTAAAAAAAAGTAAAAGGTAAAGGTGCTCCCATAACATATGTGCCGTTGGGGAGCGAGGCGTCAGAGACCTCAGCTTCTCCAGGGGCCAGTATATTGAGGGCGGCGTCCATCTCCTCTCCCTCGCTGCTTTACCTTCCCTGACCCTAAAAAGTGCAAATACCCATTTTTACAGCTGGGTGAACTCGGGGACTGTATTTAAGCCAAGGTGCGCAAAAAGTCACCCATCCAAGGGGTAACCACGCTCGATGCTGCTTAACATTAGCTGGGGAAAGCGAGTGCTCTGACCAATGAGCTATTTATTTATTTATTTATTTATTTATACCACTTTAAGTCATGTCAGATTTCTCTGCGTGAAATTCGGGATTCTCTCCCCGGGGAGAGCGCGTCACCACAGAGCAGCGCCACCCTTTTTTTCTGTTTTTATTCTGTCTGCAACTGCATTTGTTTCCCTATCAGAGTGACTTTTTTCTACCGAATTTTGCCAGGGCCAACTCTCTTGTTGCCGTGGGTTCTTTTACGAGCGCTAAATAATTTTGTGTAACACACGGGACCTCGGTTTTCGTCCCATCCGAAAGACTAGCACCCAGACCACCACTCATGGTCTAATGGATGGGGGGAAAAGTTTCGGGCCCCCTTGCAGTACCAACAAAACGTACTGCCGCATCTAACAGCTAAACTCGGTTAGGTTGTGTCGACGTCGCCTTTTGAAACAATGACTCGTCTGCAGCTTTTGCACAGTAGGCCAGAATTCCCCAAGAGAAGAAGAAGAAGAAGAAGAAGAAGAGAGAAGAAGAAGAAGAAGAAGAAGAAGAAGAAGAAGAATTGCAAAGAAGAAGAAAAAGAAGAATGCGAAGAAGAAGAATGCGAAGAAGAAGAATGCGAAGAAGAAGAAGAAGAAGAAGAAGAATGCGAAGAAGAAGAAGAAGAATTGCGAAGAAGAAGAAGAATTGCGAAGAAAAAGAAGAATTGCGAAGAAGAAGAATTGCGAAGAAGAAGAATAATTGCGAAGAAGAACTGCGAAGAAGAATTGCGAAGAAGAAGAATTGCGAAGAACTAGAAGAATAATTGCGAAGAAGAAGAAGAAGAAGAAGAAGAAGAAGAAAGAAGAAGAAGAAGAAGAAGAAGAAGAAGAAGAAGAAGAAGAAGAAGAAGAAGAATTGCGAAGAAGAAGAATTGCGAAGAAGAATTGCGAAGAAGAAGAAGAAGAATTGCGAAGAAGAAGAATTGCGCAGAAGAAGAAGAAGAAGACTTAAAGATGTTGACAAAAGAGTCGTGAAGAGGCCTCCCCCCCATCACTCCCCCTCCCCCCCTCCCCCACACGTTCCTGGGCTAGAGCTCCATAGTTCACCAATTTTTGCTATGCGACAGTTTTTGCTTACCATGCAGGTAGCTGCATTTCGACTTCAGGGATGTAAGCTGGGTATGTTCGTTGTTTCCGTAACCCACCGAAAACTGACATGAATGACAAGATCTTTAACGTGCATGTTTGATTTTCTGCATGTGTATATATATACACGAAAGGGAATTAAGGCGCTGGTAGGTCTGCACTTGAAGTCGACCCAATACCTTCAAAAGAGCAGGAGCTCATGAGTTATGAACTCAGATGTTCCACGAGTTATTCACTGAAGCCGTCAATACACCCAGCTCCCTGCAGTAACCGTCAGATTCCACAAATCCGAAACATAATACGTCTGATCCTGGACATTAGAACCTCCTCCCCCCGTGGAGATGCCGGTGGCCTGTCAGTATAAACAGCATCCCCACCTTTGGGAAATTCTGTGCTAGGAATTCCCTCTTTTCTATCCCTCTCTTTCTTTCTGTCTTGTTCCCTTTCTTCCTGTCACCCCCTTCTTGTCTATTTTCTGCCTTCTTGGTCCATTCTCCTGCCTTTTTTTTCCCCAGAAAGACTTAGAACATCACAATTCTCTCCCACGTCAAAGTCGGATATTTTGGGCCTGACTTGTCAGGCGCTTAACGGCAGTGCAACGCATTTTCGCTTATTTGACAGACAACAATAGTTGCTGTCTTAGCGTTCGATCGACAACAACGACAAAGAAACAGAATGACCCTGTTCTGATAGAGATTGATTCTTCCATCTTCCAACATGAAGTGTGTGTGTGGGTTTTTGTGTGTGCATTTACTGGCGTGCTAAAACAGCTGGTACTGCTGTAATCTGCATGAATGTCATGATTTTCATCACTAGACCTAAGTATAGTTATTTCTTTAACTTTTTGTGTGTGCTTCATATTGATTTTACCTGACAGCGTGGTACTACGTTTCTTACTCTTTTATTACACAGAAACGCACCACGACTCGTTCTTTATTTTATTCATTTATTATCAGTTGATTGCATTATTATACTTCATTCATTTGATTCCTTTTGTTCTTTGATTTCGAGGATAACGGAATAAGCACGTATTATATATATATATATATATATATATATATATATATATATATATATATATAATATATATATATATATATATATATATATATATATATATATATAAATCTATCAATTTTAAAAATTAAAATAATTATTTAATATAAAAAAATTTAAAAAATTTTAAAATTGGGTGCAATGACCAGCTCCTAACCAACCAGGCAACCCCTCCCAGTCCCGGATAGGCAAAAAACCGATGCCAGGGGTTAAACGCCCGCATCTGCGCCCGGGTTTTTTCCCCGTTCGGGTTTTCCCCGGGATAAAATGTGAGCCCCCTTTAAAAATTTTTGGAGGGACAAAAGGGGCCCCAAACAACGACGAGAAACCCCCAAATTAAATCTTTTTCCATTTCGTAAAGAAGGGGGGTTTAAAAAATAAAATTTTAAAAAAAACCCAAAAAAAAGGGGGAAGGATGAAAAAGCACATAAAGCTCTCCCTTACCCCGTTAAAGAAAAAAATTTTATTAAAAAAAAAAAACCCCCCCCCCCCCCCCCTTTTTTTCCCCCCCACCCCCCCCCCCCCTTTCACCAAAACCCAACCCTTTTTCCCCCCCCCCCCCCCCCCCCCCCCCAAGGGAACAAGGTTTTTGGAAAAACGTCAAACAATCAGAGAAAAAAAAAATAAACACGAACCCCCCCCCCCCCCCCCCCCCCCAATTTTCCAAGGGGATAAGAAGGACAGCACCTTTAAACTTAGAGTGTTTTTGCCCCCTTTTGTTTTGGATTTTGTTTTTTGGGGGGGGGGGGTTTTTTTTTCTTGTTGTTTTAGTTGTTGTTGTCCTTGTTGGTGTTTTTGTTTTTTTTTTGGGGGGGGGGGTGGGTGGGGGAAGGGGGGGTGGGGGGTGATTGGATTGCAAAGGGAAAAAAGGTGGGCTTTGGTGTGTGTGTGTGTGGTGTGGTGTGTGTGTGTTGTGGTGTGGTGGTGTGGGTGTGTGTGTGTGTGTGGTTGGCGTGTTTTTGGTGTTGAGGAGTGTGTAATCATTTTTTTGGGTTTTGTAAATTCAATTCAGATTCAGATTCGAATTTTTTTTCCCATTTAATCATGTAACTTTTTTGACCAACAAAAACAAATTTAAAAAATTTTTAACTATTTGGGCAAAGTAAAGTACCAAAAAAACAGTTTTTTTCTATTCTTTTTTTCCCTTTTTTTAAAACCTCAAAAACCATATCTGTGCTGCTTGATATATATCAACGTGTTTGTTTTTTTTTTTTTTTTTTTTTTAATTTTTTATGACACAGTTTTCGTTCTTTGCTTTCGTTTTGATTTTTAATAACAAATTTTTTCTGATTCATCATAAAAAATGCTTCTCAAGTAAATGAAATTCATCTTCAATTTTGTTACAGTGCACATTTTCGTCCTCTCGGAAATTTTGGTGTCTCCTTTCTCTATCTTTAAAGTACAGCTTGTCGAAATTACAATATGTCTTCTTTGATTTTTTTTTTATTTTTTACTAATTTTGGTCCAATCTGTATTCTTTGGTAGCAAAATCTAAAATTTTAGTTTTGCAAACTTTTTTTTTGGTAAACCAAAAAATTTTTTTATACATGCCCCAAAAGTTTCTTCTAACACATAACTAAACCCGATGAACATTAAGGGTTTTGGGTTCTTCCAGACTGTTTGAATCCATGTGTACAGAATTTTTTTTCACTGTGTTTATCCTTTTATCGTAGTATTCTTCAACAAAAATTTTATACTATTCAATTAAAAGAGTCTGGTTTTGATTCGTCAAATAAATCAAAAAGGATATTAGGGGCATTGATTTTAAGGTCATGGAAATTCCCAAATTCCCCAAAATGGGTGTATAATGCTTTTTTATGATCCTTCATTTTTTTTAAAAAATTTTACATGAAAATTCTCATACAAAAACTGTTGGGAAAAGCATCCCTTGAACATTTTACAAAATAAAATTCTGTTCCCCCTTTAAAACAAAAAAGGAAACCAAACTTCTGCTCCAAGGTTAAAACGGGGTTAACAGTGAGTCAAAAATAAACGATTATTATATATCTTTAAATTTTGTCCTGAATTGCCCTTTTAAAGGCGTATATTGCTTTTTTGTTTTTGTTTTACAAAAATTTTCTTGTTTTTCAAAATTTCCCGTTCTGAAAAAACACACTAGATATTATAAGTTCTACTGTTTAAATTAACCCCCCACATTTAAAATGAATGGGAATTTTAGGAGGTATCTCAAAAAGACTATTACCTTTTTTTTTGTTTTTTTTATTTTTAAACCCCCCAATTAGAACGTATTTTTTGCAGTTTTTTCATTTATTTGAAGACCATTTTGGTTGTTGATAGCAATGCCGGGTCTCACATAGAGTAAAAAAGGGAATTTTTTTTTTGCGTTAATATGGCGAATCTTTTGTCTCGTATTTTGAACTATACATTGACTATACTTAAAAATAAGTAGAACAAAATTATTTCCCGAGTCCCCCTTTTCTGACATGATTTCTCTTGTGTTTTGCTTCGATTTTTGTAAAATTTTTGCTTTGGAAATACTGTTTTTAATGACATTAAAAGTTTTTTCCTTTATTCCTATTCGTTTAACTTTAAAGAAAACCCCCCGGGCCCCACATTTCAACGCTTTCTGAAAATCTACAAAACACAAAAAGTCTTTTGTTTTTACTTTCAGTACACATCTATTAAATGTTTAAAAAAATAAGTTTTTTCTTTTTCAGCCAGAAAGGCCCCCAGAGCCGGCTTTCCCGGTTTCTGTGCTTAAGCGAAACTGATGGGTTTTTTTCAACACCCGTGAGACGCTGCGTCGCCAAAATTTTTCCCCCCAAGCTGTACCCACTTGACACCTGGGTGGAGTAGGAAAAAAGGGGTAAAAATGTCTTTCCCCAAAGGGCACAACACCCAGCCGACGGGGGTCGAACCCGCGACCTCTGGTCACGAATTTCCGCCTAAAAAACTCGACCAGGGCCTCCCTAAAAAATTTTAAGTAGGAAATTGGCCGTTTTCGCAGCTTTTCTGAACCAGCTTGTTTTTAACAATACTATTGTTTTTTTCTAAATATTTAGAAAATTTTAGGTTTTAGTATTTGCAAAAAAGTTTTTCCAAAAAGTGTTTTTCAACTTTTCCTCTGAGTTTTTCTGGGTTTTTTATATGATCCGTTTTTAATTGGGCATTCACCCACTTTCCCCTCACGGGAATATCCCTTTCTAAACAAATTGAAAAATTCCCCCATTATTCTAAATTGATGAAATGATTTGACATTTCGTTTTGTTTTCCCTTTTTCCGGCGAAGTTATTTTTTAGCTTTTTGATTTTTTTTGTATTTTTTCTGTTGTAATTTGTTACTAGCAGGGGTTATTTGATACTTTTAATTCATTAAACCTGCTTTTTACTTGCTTTTTGTGGTCTGGGTCTATTTGCGGTTCTTTTCCAATAAGTGTTTTTAATTTCAGTCCCTTTACGCTACTAAAAAGATTATTATGTTTTTAACCTCATCTTTCACTTTCTTTTTAAATTTTTGTAAATTTTCCACATAACCGGGTCTTCCCCCAAAGGCATATGTCTGTGAACCGTGAATTTTTGAAAATTTTTTTTTTCTTTTTTTTTATTAAAATATTATATTGTTTTTTTTTTCATAAAATTTTTTTTTCCCAAGTCAGGTTTTTTACGGGGGTTTTATTTTTTGCATTTTAGTAGAGATTTATTCTTTTCTTGTACGTTACATTGAAAAACCATTTTTTTATTGTGTTTAATTCTTCTTTCCGGGTTTTGACTTTTTGGCCTCAACTTAATTGGCCACTTTGAAAAGATATCAAACAGTTTCGGAATGTTCATTTACTACTTTGGAATCAGCTCTTTGTATTTGTTTTATTTGTTTTAATACTGTATTTGTTTCATTTTTTTTTGTGTTAGTTGATTTATTGCTGGAGTAGAAGTGCCTTTCAAATTTCCTTTGGAATTTTTATCCCATACAAAAAGTTTTGTTTTTGGGGGATCTTTGTAATATACTTGCTTGTGTGTCTCTTACTTTTGATAGACCCCGCAAAAGGGTTTTTTTCATAACGGTATAACTATATCTAAATCTGTGGCAATGATCGGGGATTCCTTAAAACCTAACTTTCATAGCTTTACCTCTTTCATAATATTTTGAACAAAAGAAATAATCCACAACATAGACCTTTAGGTTGAAAGCATGTAAATCTCCCCCGTAATTCCCTAATTTCGGCCATTTTAAAATTTTATAATTGATTTCTGTAAAAAATTACTAAAAGTCTTCCATATTTTTTTCAATTCTATCCATTGAGCACCTTGATAAATGGCATATTTATTTTCTTCAGGAAATTGTGTAAATTTGGTTCTGGATCTATTCTAAAAGTCATCAGCTTCCGATCGCCTTAGCTCCCCCAGTATTATTGACCTCTTTCAAAAAACTTTCTATGTCTTGTCAAATTTTCCCCTATTTTCTGTTTGAATTTTCCCAAAAAAAGAAAAATTTGGGTGGAATTATGACATCCTATAAAAATATTCTTGTTTTTTTGACTTAATATTTTCCTTACATTTGATCCACCAATAAAGAACTATTTGTGGGAAAATTTAACTTTTTTGATAACTTTTTTAATGAAAACTGAAATACCTCCTGAAGCACGACAGTCATTTCTTTTTTGGGCTGCAGTATGCACTGACATTATCCTGGGATTAAACTTTACAGATTTTTGATCTAAATGTGTTTCTTGTAAAATTTTTACCGTATAATATCAACATGTCTTTTTTTGTACGTCCCCTTTAGTTTGTTTACATTAATTCCATCCACTTTTCCTAATACTTTTAATTTTCCACGTAATATTTCATTTTTACTCATTTGTTAAATATCATTGTATGTGTCGTTGTTTTTTGGCTTCCCCCCCTCTTTTTTTTGTTGTTTAGGGTGTGCGATTTTTTTCTGTCGGCGTCTTTTTTTGTTGTTGTTGAATTTTTTGTTTTGTTGTTCTTTGTTTTGGATTTTTGTTTGTTTGTTTTAAAGATGTCCCCTGAAATTTAAGGGGGACTCTCTCTCCTCACCCCCCCCCCCCCCTTCTCCTCTTGATTTTTTAATTGGTATTTTTTTTCGGTGTGGTGTGTGTGTGGGGTTTTGGGGGTGTTGTGTGTGTGTGTGGTTTTGGTTTTTTGCGCGCGCGCTTTTTGCTATGCTATTAGTTTTTTTTGTGCTTTTTTTTTTTTTTTGGTTTTTTTTTTTTTTTTTTTTGTTTTTGTTTACTACTATTTTTGTTATTTGGGGTTTTTTTTTATTTTAATTTTTCTTTTTTTTATTTGATGTTAAACCCGATAAGGGCGGGGGGCTGGAGAAAAAAGAAAATATGCTTATCAATTATTATCGAAAAAAAAGAAAAAAACAAAAAAATAAAACTCTCTCTCCCTCTCTCTTCATCTCTCTCTCTCCTCTCTCTTCTCTCTCTCTCTCTTCCTCTCTTTTCCCATCATGACATATAATTGAACGAGTATAATCAAAACGAGTGTTGATGGTGATCGTGTACTGTTTGGAGAATTATATATTTGATATAATCTCTTAAATACACACACACCCTCCCTCTTCCTCTCTCTATTTTTATTGTTTTGCTTATAGTTATAGTTGTTGTGTATCCTGATGAAGGACATATTCATACTTTATACTTTCAATATTTTATTGGGCTTGTCGGCTGTACTTGAATTTCATATTCATACTTTATACTTTCAATATTTTATTTGGCTTGTCGGCTGTACTTGAATTTTAATGAATGCCCTATTTCGATATCTTATTGTTACGTGTAACAACTATGTGTACCATTTTACAATGTGTAGATGTTTATTTTTATGACTTTATGAGTATGGGGGTTTTTCCGGTTTTTTCTTTGTTTTCCCCACCCCCTTGTTTTTTTGTTTGTTGTTGTTTGTTTTTTTCTCTTTTTCTTCTTTTCTTTGTTTTTTGTTTTTGTTTTGTTCTTTTTCTCTTCTTTGTTGTTTTGTTTTTTTCCGTAATTTTTTTTTTTTTGGGTTTGGGGTTTTTGTTGTTGTTGTTTTTTTGTTTTTTTTTGGGGGGGAGTTTGGGTTGGGGTTTTTTGTTGTTTTGTTTTTGTTTTTTTTTTGGGGGGGGGGGGGGGGGGAGGGGGGGGGGGGGGTGTTTTAGGGGTTTTCTTTTATTTGTTTGGTCTTTTTTTGTTGTTGCTTGTTTTGTTTTTGATTTTTTGAAAGGGTGATTTTCCTTGGTTTCTACTGTGTGAGAGTATAAGTATTGGGTTATTATTAAGATGTATCCCTACGGGGCGGGGACTGCATGTAAAAAAGCACATGAATGCTTATTCATTATCCTCGAAATAAAAGAATTTGTCATTGTCTCCCCTTTCTCTTGTCGCCATTTAAAGGGACTTAACCCATTCAAATCCAAACAACTAAACAGCCTCCGACTTTTCAAAGTTTTCTCCCTTTATTTATCCTAA
>CM054136.1:75161894-75164394 GCA_028751875.1 Rapana venosa | reverse complement strand
GCAACAAGAGAGATTCCTGCCAAAATTCTGTAGGAAAAAAAAGCTATTGTGATTTAAAGACAAACACACAGGCAGACAGGAACAAAATGGGTGGCGCTGCTCTTGTGGCCATGAAGCTATCCCGTGAAGAGCAACCCAAAGTTTACACACAAAATCTGCTGCTGAGTCTGAAAATGCATTTTTCTTTTTGCATTCCTTGGCTAGAGCTCCGAGGTTCATGAATGGTGAGACTTTTGCATATGGGACTATCTCTGCCCATGAATAAAGGTAGCCACATGTTGACTTCATGGGGGTAGGGGGTGGGGAGACTGATGTCTGACTATGACACCAACACAATGTGAATGCGTTTTTAAAAATATTTTGTTGTTGGTTTTTTTTCCCCCATTTCGTTTTGGTTATCCATTCTTACCTGCACGAATGGCCCGCTTTTCTGAAAGGCAGAACAGGTTTTAACGTGTGTGCAAGATGTTCTGTATGCGTTCACACACAGGTCTTGAGTTTATACTCTCATCGGGAAGGGCTTTCAATGAGAGCAACGCGATGATGAGTCTGTTGCTTGCATGCTTTGTTTTGTGTTGTATTCTGCTATAATGTATTTTTGTACTGTATAGGGTTGTCTTGGTTGGGTTGGGGACGGGATAGCTCAGTGGTCGGAGCACTCGCTTTCCCCCAGCCAAGTTAAGCAGCCTCGAGCGTGGTTACCAGTTCGATGGGTGACCGTTTGCGCGCCTTAGCTTCAGTACAGTTCCCCCAGTTCACCCAGCTGTAAATGGGTACCTGCCCTCTTTAGGGTCAGGGAAGGTAAAGCAGCAAGGGAGAGGAGATGGGCGCCGCCCTCAATATGCTGGACCTAGAGAAGTGAGGTCTCTGACGCCTCGCTCCCCTACGACCTTATAGGTTATGGGACTCCTTTACCTTTACTTTATAGGGTTGTACTGGCTGTCTTGCAATTTGCTGCATTATAATGATTGTGTGGTCTGATTTTGAGTATAATGTGTGTTTCGATTTCGTGCTTTGCCTTGTGGTCAGTAGTGCTGTGGTCAAGACTTGAGGGCGGGGATCAAAACCCCATTTCGAGCCCCAACCCAACTCCTGTCAAGAGTTTTTCCATGGAGTAACATCAGGCTGAACCCACTTCCCCCAGGAGTATACTATTTTTTCCTAAAAAGCCTGGGAAAATCAACAAAAATAATTGAAATTCTATCATTTTTTTTTTCGGGATAGGCTATAAGGAAAAATGAAAAAAATAAAATAATAATAAAATAATAAAAAATAAAATAATAAAATGTAGGGTTTTTAAATAATGCTAAAATTTTGTATGAAGCAAAAAAATCAAAGCGCTCGATACTTTTTTTCTCCCCAAGGGATAATGGAAAAGCACTCATGTTTTTTTTTTTACATCCATCCCCTGTGTAGCGGTTTTGAAAATTTTGTCACGTTCCCACCACACATAATACCTACCTTTCAAAAAGGGAACGGGAAATTTAACGTCGCGCAAGAGTTCTGCTGCGTTCGCAGACAATGTTTTATAAACTTTTTTACAGTGTCAACGAAAAGAGAAAAGAAAAAGAGGACACTGATGGAATTTAAAAGTTTTCTGGAAAATAAAGAAAAAAAACAAAAAAAAACAAGGAAGCTGATTATAAAAAAAAAGAAACGGGCTTTTGGGAAAAAAAGAGTAAATTTAAAGGACGTTCCCCAAAGTAAAAAGAAAAAATTACACTGCTTTTGGGGGAAAAAAGTTTTTTTGTTCTATTTTAAAACTGAAAACAGTTAACGTCCACATCATCAGAAACAAGGGACAAAATTATCACTTCCTCATCATTGTAAATTTAGAGAGAACTATTGTTGTCTGTCATATGGGAAGCTGCCGTTAAAATACCCAAAAAGGGCAGGAAACCCCGACTTTTGGCCGGAGAAATTTTCAATTTTAAAATCTTTCGTGGGGAAAAAAAGGGAAAGAATGGACCAAAAAGCAGAAAAAACAAAAGAAAGGGGGCAGAAGAACAAGAACAAGCGAATGTCAAATACACAAAATTTACATGCAATTTTTTTTGTTAAATTGCCAAGCTTATTTTTTTTATTTTTTATTTTTTGGAGATCAGATTTCAGTTGTTCCTGTCAGCAACTACAAAGTGATATAATCACATGCATACTCTCAGGGATAATGAATAGGGAATTTTTGTTTTCCTAATGCTATTGTGAAACACTGAAAGTCCATGGATTGTCCCTCCTCCAAGCTACCCGCCTTGCAGCAGACAGACAGTTATATCTCCCCGCGAAACCACAGAGTACAAGTGGAAGGAAAAAGTAAGTAAGTAAAGTAAGTACTGCTATTGTGATGGACATGAGTAATCTTATTATTGTTACTACAAATATATTTTTTCTGAGTGAAGACTATAGCCTTTTCCCTAACCATGCAGTAGGGTTTGGGGTTGTATATAGGGGTGATTGAATTACCACTCACCAGTTGGAATAGCCCCTATCCTCTCATCATTGA
>CM054136.1:75141894-75154394 GCA_028751875.1 Rapana venosa | reverse complement strand
TGGCTGGTCAGAAGCTGAGCAGACTAGCCAAGCTGCATGAGCAGTGTTGAAAGGGTTAATTAAAGGAGGTTTCCCAAACAGTGAGCAACAGCTTCCACTCCCTTTACCTTGCCCATCTTTGGAAAGAGACCATTAGGCCTAACACTGGAGACTCGTGAGAAAACGCACGTAGGGACATCTAGCGCTTACGTGAAAGTCATAGCTTTCTTGTGTCTTTTTTTTATTTTATAGATCATGATTCCTATCAGTGTGCCTGTCAGTATTGTTAACTGCCCTTCGTGGGATGATTAAAGTTGGTTTTGACTTAGGACTTTGAACCCCCTTCCTTCCCTCCTCCCTTTTCTTTGTTTTTGAGACAGATGTGGCCTGTGGCATGGATGACACGAGCATACCCAGCATGCAGTCTTCCATCTGGAGTGGAACGAGCTCCGCCTGTTTTAACTTTCTCAAGGTACGTCGTAGGGAAATGCTAGTACGGGTGTGCCTAGCTCCGGTTGTTTGGAGAAGACTCTCGCCTCACCTATCCTGTATGTAGTCTTGTAGAGCTTTGGGGCACCATTGAAGAATTTGCAACCAGCTTCCTCCACTCCTCGTGGTTTTCAAAGCTTTCCGTAGCAAGTCGTTCCACTCAAGGCCAGTCCACTCTCTGATGTTGACCTCATCGTTTTCAGTTGTCGTAGAAGAAGTTGTAGAAGAAGAGAAGAAGAAGAAGAAGAAGAAGAAGAAGAAGAAGAAGAAGTAGTAAGTAGTAGTAGTAGTAGTAGTAGAGTTAGTGTAGTAGTAGTAGTAGTAGTAGTAGCAGCAGCAGCAGAAGCAGCAACAGCAGCAGCAGTAGTAGTAGTTGTTGTTGTTGTAGAAAAATCTTTTTCATGAACTTGCTGTGGCGCCCGTAAATGACAGATGACGGGAATCGGACTTTCAAAATAATTATCAATTTGACGTTTTGTTAACAGATATACGCCACTTTCTCAAGCGCACACGCGTGTATCTCTCTTTCTCTCGCGTGTGTGTGTGTGTGTGTGTGTGTGTGTGTGTGTGTTTTAGTGAGTGAGTTTATTTATTTTATTTTTATTTCCAGGATAATGGAATAAACACTCATGTGCTTTTTTCATCCAGTCCCCGAGCGTTTGCAGTTTTGTAAGTTTTGTCATGCGTTCCCACCGGCACACAATGGCCTACTCTTACGAAAAGCGGAATGGGTTTTAACGTGTGCGCAAGATGTTATGCGTGCGTTCGCACACAGGACCTCGGTTTATAGTCTCATCTGAAGGACTTTTGGGGAGAGTGGAGTCTGCAGTGATGTTAATTCCAGGGGAAAAATCCTCTTGTACGCGATTCGGACCCGGGTCAGCAGATCCCAAATACATCACTCTAACCACCAGGCTTTCTCGTCTCAGTGAGAGAGAGAGAGAGAGAGAGAGAGAGAGAGAGAGAGAGAGAGAGAGAGAGAGAGAGAGAGAGAGAGAGAGAAGAGAGAGAGAGACAGACAGACAGACAGACAGACAGAAAGAACAGCCCCTCGCGTTCCCCCTCCCTCCCCCCAACACCACACACACACACACACACACACACCCCGACGTTCCAACTTTATTACAAAGAACACTTTTTGTATACAGACACAAAAGTTTTTAAAAAAAATCATATATCAAAAAAGGGAGAGAAAAAAAAGCAAAAGAAAAAAACCAACAACAACCAGAAACCGAAATGTGTTTTTTATATAGTTATGAGAAGGAAAAACAAACAAACCCATACACACATACATACAATCATAATCATAACAACGATAATCATAATAATTATAGGGGAATAAAGGCAATTAGAAGAAATCCAACAATAATATTTGGCATTATGCACAACGTATAAGGGACATGAAACAATGAGGTAATGGTATAGTAGTAATAGTAATAACGAATAAAAAAAATTCACACTTTTTTGTGCTTATTTTTTGTGCATGACACTCAACATAGGGACACAAAAAAATTAACACCGGCATGATGTACCTTTTTTTTTCCCCCAAACATAATTATACAACATGGAGAGATAAAAATGTACATGAGAGAGAGAGAGAGTCTAACATCCATTGAGAGAGAGAGAGAGAGAGAGAGAGAGAGAGAGAGAGAGAGAGAGAGAGAGAGAGAGAGAGAGAAGAGAAGTATAACATCCACTGAGAGAGAGAGAGGAGAGAGAGAGAGAGAGAGAGAGAGAGAGAGAGAGAGAGAGAGAGAGAGAGAGAGAGAGAGAGTGTCAGTCTAACATCCAATTCGAGAGTCTAACATCCATTTCCTTCCTTCAAATATGTTTTGATTTTTTTGGTAAAAATCCGTGTTGGCTTCGGAAAATATGGCAGAGTAAGAATCTTCCTCTTTTTTTTTTAAACCCTCCGCACTCCGATTAAAAAAAAAATTATATCCAAATTTTTTTTTTCTTTTTAAAAAATAAACATAACATTTTTGGGGTGCCTCTTACATAACAATTCAACAATCTTCCGATTCGAATGTCAGTGTCAAAGTAGGGTTATAACTATGTCAAGTGTTTCTTTAGGGAAAGACACGTTTTGAGATGTGGAACCTCCCCCCCCCCCCCCCCCCCTCCCCCAAATGACCAATCATTAACGTGGACACGTGTATTTCATTTTTGCGTGTAATTAATAATCTATCGATCTATCGTTAACACGAAGATTCCAATCTCCACGACGAATATTGAGAAATGGCCAAGAAATACGACGAACAATGATAAAAATAGTAATAACAATAATGATCATAGCAATGATGATAATAATTATATGGAAATTATATAGGGCTACATCTTGTAAAAAAAACAACAACAACAACAAATCAAAGCGCTTGCATTCAAGCTATCAGTCCAATTCCGCTTTAGAACAACAACAATTACAACAACTACAACAACAACTACAACAACACACCTCCAGCAAACAAAAAATAAACAAAGAATCCAGTATGCCCTTAACAAAGGTCTTCATCATTTATGTACATACATTTCTCCGTTCTATGTGCAACATCAGCACAAAGACATAAGTTATGAGCGTCGGGGGAGTATATATATATATATATATATATATATATATATATATATATATATATATATATATATATATATACACACACACACCTTTATTCTTCATAACTTAGAAATGATAATAATAAATATTACAAACGCATGCCAACAGCACGGACACATGGTAAAGGAATTCCTTTGATGTGTCATTTATTCATCAATTATGCATATTTTTTAAGTAACGTCGGGGGGAAACAAAAAGTGGAGAGGGCCGTGGGGGGTGGGGTGTTACTGGAGAGAGATTCTATCAATTCAGCAATTGTCTACTTTATAATATTATGCTTGAAAGGAAACAATTTGTTGTAAAAATTTCACCTTCAAAATCCTTCCTGAATATTCACTACTCAGCTCCCCCCCCCCCCCCCCCCCCCCCCAACTCTTTGTCAAGTTTGTACGCTTCATAATGTCACATCTTTATTAATACCATTCCTCCCCCCCCCCCCCCCCCCCCCTCCCACTTCCCTCTCAAAGCGTTCGCAATTTCATTCACTGCAATATCTTAATACTAGAGTCAAGGATGATCATTCATCATTTCACGTTCTACTTATACGGCAACACATACGAATGAATCCAGCTACAAGTAATTTCATTCCCCATGCTAGAGTCAGTGATGATGATCATCATTTTACATTCTAATCATGCGGCAAAAAACAAAAAAAAAAGAATGACTACAGCCACAACAAAATTTCATTTTATTTTCTTTATTACGCACACTCAACCTCGACATCCTGAGACGGGATAGCCTAGTGGTTAGAACATTGCGCTCGCAATCTGACGACCCGGGTTCGATTCCCGTTCAAGGGGATATTTTCCTCTGAAGTTAACATCAGTGCAGACTCCACTCTCCCCAAACGTCCTTCGGATGAGACTATAAACCGAGGCCCCGTGTGTGAACACACGCAGAACATCTTGCGCACACGTTAAATCTTGCTCCGCTTTTCGTAAGAGTAGGCCATTGTGTGCCGGTGGGAACAGATGGCAGAATTGACAAAACCGCATACACACGGGGATTGGATGAACAAAAGCACAAAAGTGCTTATTCCATTATCCTCGATATAAAAGAATTAAAAAAAAACAACCAACAGCTGCCTAGAATATTTCTTACCTAAATTATTGCTGAGTCTTCGAGCGAACTTCCTTCTCCGAAACACTTTTATTTGCCTTGATCATTTCTCCGTTAAACTACGGCTAAGCCTCCAAAATAATTATCCTTCTTCCAACTCGCAATACTTTTCTAAGTACTGTTTAGGCCGTGCTTACGCAACTATCCCCACCAGAAAAACAAGCGCCAACAAACTTTTTGACGTCATTGCTTTAACGCTTTCACTCACAGAGAGTGATTTCGTCAACAATGAGAGCAGACGAACACAACATTCCCGGAAGTCGCCATTTTGTTCCCCCCACACATTCTCATTCGTCTCATTCATATATATATATGTATATATATATATATATATATATATATACATATATATATATATATATATATATATATATACGTACCCTTCTCTTTAGTCACCTTTTAGCGGAAATTGTCCAGACATGTTTTCCATGTTCAGAGAAAGTAGGGCAGACGATGGGATGGATGAAGGGGGCGGGGGAAAGGGGAAGTTTGGGGGAGGAGGGGGGGGGGGGGGGAAGAAGAAAAATGCCGACGACACTTCAAAAAGATCCTACACATCATTCACAACAAGGACCAGCAGTAAACCTCTCTAGCCTGTTTTTTGAATAGATCTCTCAGTGCCAACGTTGTGATATGATTTATGTTAATTTAAAAAAAACAACAACCCAACCACACACAACAACAAAAAAAAGGAACAAAATGTTGAAGCTGTTTCAATTTTCGCTTCGGTTTTGTTTTTTTGGTGTAGGAAGGCGCTTTCGCGTAATATCACCGAACTTGGCATAAAAGCCTTTCGCAAATTTCATCATTGGAAAATTTCACTGATCGTTTGTTTGAAATCTGATGGCATCTCTTTCTCTAACTCAAACAAATCCTTTATGATTACTTTTGGGATCTTTGAAAGAAAAGGATTTTACTCTATACTTAACATTGAGGGTGGTGCGGGGTGGGAATGGGGGAGGGGGGGGGGGCAAGGGGGAGAGAGCATTGGACCAACAACTTGTTTGTTCTTCACCAAAGAAAACAAACCATACTGCAGGGTCAAACTGATACACAACGTTTCGTGCCACAAACTGTCTGTTTAGCAACAGAGCTTGACTTCCGAGTTATCAGAATATTTTGAATATATATGGTGACGAAAGAACTAACACAACTTTTGTGTTTTGTTTGTGTGTTTTTTTTGAAAAAAAAAGTCCCCACCAGTGAATATTTGGAATGACCCTTCACCCAGTTTTGATTACAATATCTATCTAAAAGGAACACATTATTTGCTGCCAGTATCTCTCTCTCTCTCTCTCTGTCTCTCTCTCTTTCTGTGTCACACACACCCCATGCAAAACACACACACTACAGACTGTAGTACAAAACTGACAAAGAGTACGTAAATCAACTTTAATATAAAGTAAAACGTACAATACAAAACAAAATATATAAAAAGCATGTAAAACACGGGTATTAGTGATAAGTACAAGACTGAATAAACCAAAACAATTTTCTACAAGAACAAACATGACAGAAATGGACTGACAGAACTAAATGGACCGGGAAACAATTTGAAGGGATTCGGGCTTTGGCATACAACCAAAATATATGGAGGAATCTAGTAAACAACTCTTTAGGGCAGATCAGAGCCTCAATGGCTGCCCAGAGAGTTAAGTTATGGGAAGAGAGGGGAGAAAAAGACTAAGAATAAGAGAGGTTTCGGGAGTGGCATATAACCCAAATAATATGGAGGAATCAAGTGAACATCTCTTAAGGGCAGATCAGAGCCTTAGTGGCTGCTCAGAGAGTTAAGGAAAGAGAATGGAAAAAAAGAAAGAATAAGATAGGTTTCAAAATACAACAAAAATATATGGAGGAATCTAGTAAACAACTCTTCAGAGCAAATAAGAGCCTCAGTGGCTACTCAGCGCGTTAAGGGAAGAGAGAGATAGAGGGAGAGAGGGAGGGAGAGAGAGAGAGAGCGAGAGAGAGAGAGAGAGAGAGAGAGAGAGAGAGAGAGAGAGAGAGAGAGATATGTTTCAGAAGAGGCATACAACCAAAATATATGGAGGAATCTTGTAAACGACTCTTCAGTGTACATCAGAACCTCAGTGGCTGCTTAGAGAGTTATGAAAGAGAAAGAGAAAAGAGAGAGAGAGAGAGAGAGAGAGAGAGAGAGGAGAGAGAGAGAGAGAGAGAAGAAAAAAAGATAGGTTTTAGAGACAGCCCAGTCCTTACACCATAATACAAAGCCAAAACAACACGCCGAGCTTATCTGCAACACACAAAAAGTAAATGATGCACGTACGCTATTGAGAGATTGAGATTGAGACTGAGAGAGAGAGAGAGGAGAGGAGAGAGAGAGAGAGAGAGAGAGAGAGAGAGAGAGAGAGAGAGAGAGAGAGAGAGAGAGAGAAATGAAAGTTACTCAGCTTTTGGTTTGTTTGTTTTTTCTGTTGAAGAGAGAAGAGAGGGGAGAGAGAGAGAGAGAGAGAGAGAGAGAGAGAGAGAGAGAGAGAGAGACAGACAGACAGACAGACAGACAGACAGAGACAGAGAGACAGACAGACAGAGAGCGCATCCACGGGCGGGAAAATCTCGTTTGCAAATGAGACCTACTTCCTAAGTCACATTTAACCGCAGTCGTTTGCAAATTATTCATGACAAATGTCTCGAACCTAAGCAGTTGGAATTCATCATGTATAATATATATATATATATATTAACAAAAAATATATATATACAGTTACTTTTCGTGTGGCTTTAATTTTTAACGACCTGGTAAGAAGAAAATAAAGCAGACAGAACCGACTCTTTTGTCCAAACCATTAAATTTACTACTTTCTAAACTGTAAGGGGGAAATGGGGGGTGGTGGTGTTACATCGTCTGCTTATTGTGATTCTCCACATTAACCCCACCATCACTGCATCTTAATAATAACGTAGCCGGTTTCTTCCTTTCTTCGGTCTACCAAAATTCTTTCTTTTTTTTCTTTCTCTCTTTTTTCGGTCGAATAGTTTTATCCATTATCCTGATGTGTGCATGATGGCTGGCTATTCCTTGTGCCGAAAAAAATACCTTCTGGGCGGACTTCGAAAGCTGCTAATCCTCGTAAGCACGCACATGCAGACCCCATTCCCTAACGCTATGATTCAATCTATAATGCACCAACAAGGAAGACTCCTACGCCCACCCACACAAATACATACACAAAAAGTCTGTTTTTTGTGTGTGTATCGATTCCACTGCTGCTAGTTTATCAGTTTTCCTGTTGGTTTTCTTCTTCTCCCAATGAAAAGCTTTCAAGAGAAGGGGAAAAAGTTTAGTATTTTGTCATTATTCGTACTGTCTGACGACCAAACAGAACACATTCACATCTTGCCCATCCGGATTAGTATTTCTCTTCGTCTCTGCGATATCCGCGAGCAAACAACGCGTTGAATGTAGGGAGAGTAGGGCATTCCGTGGACGCTCCAATTCTCCTCCGTTCCTTTCCAATAATGATGATGAGATACGTACAGGCTATTTTCAGTCAATCGTTCATTTGCAACTTTCACGCAATACAACATTGAGTTCAGCTGAAATCAATAGTCAGCAAAGCGGGCATAAGCAGAACCCAAATTTGGTGGGGTGGGAGGGGGGGGGGGGGGGGGGGTTACAGTCCAAACCAACCACAAATGTCAGTACAAAACTTGTTACAAAATGAAATTGCAATGAGATATAATAAAAAAAAATTCAACAAAAACAAGCGCAGAATGATGAAAGCAATGTCCCCAAAATGAATCTTTCACCTGAAAATTCAGATGATATCAGGTTATATAAAATATGAACAAGACACAAATCATTGCAAAAAACAACAACAGAACCACCTACAAAGTAAAAAAAAAAAAAAAGAAGTTTGATATATAAAATTTGATACATTACCATGGGAGGTCTAAAACTGAGGTCCGGAGAGAATATAATATATATATAATTATCATAACATCTGAACACACACGCATGAATCAGGAAAGATGCAACATAACAGGTAACTATATTGACATAATTATTCAATAAAACAAGTTCAAATGGTTTGAATGGGGGGGGGGGGGGGGGGGGCTAAACCAGTATTAAGGATGCTGACGTGTTTAATACAGGTTGGTTGTTATGTACACGTGAATGAGGCAAAATGACGATTTCATTATCTACAACCGATTGCACGTTTATTACATCGTTACCTATATGTCATTCACAACGAAACTGACTGCAAACTAAGTTATTAGGATGAAGAGTAATTTGAGGAAAATGACATAAAATGATTGGAAATAGCCAATGTGTCGCTTTTTGATTAATCTCCACCTGATGAGCAGCCCATAAATAAACTAGAAAAAGTCCACATTCAGCATTACGGAAAAAACGAAGCTTGGAAGCGAATACCACCTTCAGTTTGCAATAAAGCATATATGAAATGATTGTCTATCCAATCTTTTCATACGCATTGGCTTTAGTTGTTTATTTAATGCGTCTCTGCAGACGCTTAATCAAAATCTGTTAAATGGCAATAAATAAACCAGAAAAGGGCAGGAGAATAGATAAACCATGACTGTCTCGGGAAATCAGCTCACTAGACCTCTGACCAACATACAGCTTCTACCTACAGAACAAGCCTCAAGTCCCATCATAAAATATGAATCGGAGTATTATTCTGCACACTTTTATAGCTTACTTGTTTCTGTAAAAGTGCTGATGCCGATTGTGTGCATGTGTGTTGACATAGCTGTGTGTACTTATTCTCTAAAATAAGACAAAAACGTTAAAATGTGGTATGCCTAAGTCACATATTTTTTCTCCTGTTTCGACATTCACACATAGCCTGGGGGGCACTTTTGACTTTTCCCAAGTTTGTCTTTTTCCCCCTTTTCAACCTATTTTGGCACATCCTTCAAACAACAAAGACTTCATTCAAAGAATAACCATGCCGTTCCCCTTCTTTTATCGTTATTCATGAATGGGAACTTTTGAGACTTCCTGACTGAAACCCCTTTGTGAAAATCTTGATATAGACTACAACGTAATCCTTTATTCTGATCCTATGTTGCTGACGCCGCATTGAGCATTGCACACAGTAGAATACATACTCCAGGTCTTCAAAACTGACAACCAGTTTTCTTCTGTGGCTGGCGCTAAAACAAAGTATGTTTTAACCTGATTATTTTCTACTAACAAAAAAAGAGCCAGTTTTTGAGATAGAGAACGCAAACTGAAGGTCTTTACCAACACTTGCCTGAGACAGAAACTGAATATCCCGGGATGGATTAGTCAACAAAACCAAACCCCTTGAACAGGAATCCAGCTAAAGACTAGCGTAGGACTGCACAGAGCCCTAGAGCAGAAGTGGACAAGACACACCCAGTAACTTATTTCCAGACACATCCAGTAACTTATTTCCAGACACATCCAGTAACTAACCTCCAAGCAACACACGACATTCTTTAAATTCGAATCCTCAATCAACTACAGTTGCTGTCTGAGCGTTCGACGAAGAAGAAGAATGCAAAGAAGAAGAAAAAGAATTGCAAAGAAGAAGAAGAAGAAGAATTGCAAAGAAGAAGAAGAAGAAGAAAAAGAATTGCAAAGAAGAAGAATTGCAAAGAAGAAGAAGAATTGCGAAGAACTGAGAAGAAGAATTGCAAAGAAGAAGAAGAAGAAGAATTGCAAAGAAGAAGAAGAATTGTAAAGAAGAAGAATTGCAAAGAAGAAGAAGAAGAAGAAGAAGAATTGCGAAGAACTGAGAAGAAGAATTGCAAAGAAGAAGAAGAAGAAGGAGAAGAAGAAGGAGAAGGAGAAGAAGAAGAAGAAGAATTGTGAAGAACTGAGAAGAAGAAGATGATGAAGAAGAAGAACTGCGAAGAAGAATTGCGAAGAAGAAGAATTGCGAAGAAGAAGCAGAAGAAGAAGAAGAAGAAGAACTGCGAAGAAGAATTGCGAAGAAGAAGAAGAAGAAGAAGAAGAAGAAGAAGAAGAAGAAGAAGAAGAAGAATGCAAAGAAGAAGAAGAAGAAGCAGCCGAAGAAGAAAACTTGCGAAGAACTGAAAAGAAGAACTGCAAAGAAGAATTGCGAAGAAGAACTGCGAAGGAGAACTGCGAAGGAGAAGAAGAAGAAGAAGAAGAGGAGGAAGAATTGCGAAGAAGAAGCAGCAGAAGAAGAAGACTTGCGAAGAACTGAGAAGAAGAAGAAGAAGAAGAAGAAGAAGAGAAGAAGATGGAGAAGAAGAAGAAGAAGAAGAAGAGGAAGAATTGTGAAGAAGAAGCAGCAGAAGAAGAAGAATTGCGAAGAAGAACTGCGAAGAAGAACTGCGAAGAAGAACTGCGAAGGAGAACTGCGAAGGAGAAGAAGAAGAAGAAGAACAACAACAACAACAAGAAGAAGAAGGAGAAGAAGAAGAAGACACCCCCCTAGTAAAATGAAACCGAGGACGGCTGCAGGCGACAAGGGCGAAGGACTCTTTGGACATGAGCAGACAACACACCAGCATGTTCTGGAATCTGGACGATGTCCTGAAAGTCTGCAGTGAACGCCCTGTGTTCCAGTGGGAAGAGGATGAAGTCCACCAGTGACTGTATCCAAACTGTACTAAGCTGTTAACAACAAAACAAACAACACAAAAACAAACAAAAAACACAACCCCATATTCTTTTTATGCCAAGTCCTTTTTTCTTTTCTAGAACGTCTGTTTGAAACATCCCCCCCCCCTTTCATTCAGTTTTGAAAACTACTGGAAAAGTGGAGAGAAAAAATTCAACCTATTCAAAAAATCCATCTTTTATACCATGACTTTTGGATGCCAAAATTCTGAGCAGCAGTTTGTCACCTGTACTGACTTTTTTAAAAAACACAAAAAACTGGCGGAATTCTAAATCACTCTTTGAAACTCGACCGTGAAGTCTTCACAGAGTTCAAGCTTGTTCCGTTATGGTCTAAAAAAAACCCACACAAAGAGGTCATTGACGTGGTAGTGACTTCATAACGTTCCTGGTGTCAAGTCAGCTTCTTCTGAAGGGCCCGTAAACACACATTCCAAAGAGAATACTGACATGCAATTTTTTTATCCATCTACCTCGCACTACAGTGCTTAACATATTCGTATAAGGACACAGAGAGAGGGAGGGAGAGAGAGGGGGGGGGGGAGAGAAAGAGAAAGAGAGAGAGAGAGAGAGAGAGAGAGAGAGAGAGAGAACAAGAGACAGAGAGAGAGAACAAGAGACAGAGAAGAGAGGGAGAGAGAGAGAGAGAGAGAGAGAGAGAGAGAGAGAGAGAGAGAGAGAGAGAGAGAGCAAGAGACAGAAAAAGAAAGAGAGAGAGAGAGAGAGAGAGAGAGGGAGAGAGAGAGAGAGAGAGAGAGGAGAGAGAGAGAGAGAGAGAGAGAGAGAGAGAGAGTACATAATTCACAAATATTGCCAACACATGGAGCTGAGAGAATGTCCAAAATGTCTGCCTCCGAGTACTGGCCAACATACCCCCCCCCAAAAAAAAAAAAAAAAAAATCCAACAAAAACAACACACCAAACTCTTCTTGTACCTCTTTGTCCTCTATAAAAACACACACACACTCTCCCCTCCTCTTCCCCATTCCTCAAACAAACGATACACATGACAACTCCCCATCCTTGGCATCATTCTTGTGTGTGTGTGTGTGTGTCTCTCTCTCTCTCTCTCTCTCTTTCTGTCTGTCTCTCTCTCTTTCTGCCTGTCTGTCTTTCTCCATTCTTCTTCTCTGTCGTGAGTCACGCTTGTCACTCGGCCAGGTCCACCAAAAATGACGCCCTGTCCTGTCCTGTCCTGTCCTGTCCTATCCTGGCCGGTCCTCCGCCGCATGTTGATCGGTCTGGGCGCGATCCATCATCATAGCCGTCGGATCAAACGGCGTGGAGCAGTCACATCGGGGACAGCCAACAACAATGCCGGCCACAAGATCGTCCGCGTGTCTTCAGTGCCTCCACACGCTCTCCCAGACTCTCGGAAAAGAGTCATGCCTCAAGATCGCCGACTATGCCGCCTTCAAAACCAACCAACCCCCCATCCTTCTACATTATTCTCTGTCCCCAAATTTCTTGAAAGGTTTGGATGACTGGGGGGGATGGGGGATGGGAAGGGGGGGAGAGAAGAGACAGGTGGGAGGAGGGGTGGGGGGGGAGGGGTGGGGGAGGGAGGGAGGGGGGGGGACGCGTCTTCTGTAAGTTTTGTCTTTGTGTGTGAGTGTGTCTCTCTCCTCTCCTCCCTCCTCTTCTCCTCATTGTCTTTGTGTGTGTGTGTGTGTGGTGTGTGTGTGTGTGTCTCTC
>CM054136.1:75131894-75134394 GCA_028751875.1 Rapana venosa | reverse complement strand
GCAAACTAATCGTCCTGCCTATCTCAAGGGAGGAGAAAGAGAGAGAGAGAGAGAGAGAGAGGAGAGAGAGGAGAGAGAGAGAGAGAGAGAGAGAGTCAGAGAGAGAGAGACAGAAAGACAGAGTGAGAGAGACAGAGACAGAGACAGAGAGACAGAGAGAGATGGAGCTGGAGAAGAACAAGCAAACAAAACAATTTTTAAAATTTTTAAAAACCCAACAAAACCAACACCACATAACTCTCCTAGTACTCACCTGTCACATTGATCACCACCTTCTCTCCCGCACAAGACGGTCGCCGCCCCTCCTCCGGCAGGACCAAAGCCGTCGACGAGGGATGCCTGTCGCGACTGTGCGGTGACGTTTTCGGATGACGCGTGGCCAGCCTGTGACGCAAGGACCGCCTGGCGCGGGTCGGTGCCGGCCGGCTACGCACGGCCACCATGTCCACGTAGGGGAAATTGTCCCGAAAACTGGTCAGGTACAGGGGCAGGCCGTGGTGGTGACTGTCCGGGCCCGAATCGTCGTCCCTGCAGCCCACTTCTGTTGTAGGGCAAGGACAATGACAAGAGCTTGAGTTTTGAGTTGGACCGGAGCAAGTTTGGTGTTGCTGTTGTTGTTTGTTGTTGTTGTTTGTTGTTGGTTGTCTTGTTCTGTGTGTGTTTTTGTTGTTGTTGGGTTGTTTTGGGTTGGGTTGTCAAGTCAAAAACCACTTTAATCATCCCATGAAGGGTAAGTGACTTGGGTTATGGGTTGTGTTGTGTTGTGTTGTGTTGCGTTGTTTTGTGTTGGGTGGGGTTGGGTTGGGTTGTCAAGTCAAGTCAAAAACCACTTTAATCAATCATCCCATGAAGGGTACTTGACTTGGGTTATGGGTTGTTTTGGGTTGTGTTGTGTTGCGTTGTTTTGTGTTGGGTTGCGTTGTTTTGTGTTGGGTTGGGTTGGGTTGTAGTGTGTTGGGTTGCTTTGTAGTGTGTTGGGTGTTGTGTTGTTGGGTTGGGTTGTGTTGTGTTGGGTTGGGTTGGGTTGTCAAGTCAAGTCAAAAACCACTTTAATCAATCATCCCATAAAGGGCAATTGACTTGGGTTATGGGTTGTGTTGTGTTGTGTTGTGTTGGGTTGTAGTGTGTTGGGTTGGGTTGTGTTAGGTTGAGTTGCGTTGTTTTGTGTTGGGTTGGGTTCGGTTGCGTTGTATTGTTTTTTGTCCCCCCCCCCCGTGCATTGTGTTGTATTGGGGTGTACTGTATTTGTTGTGTTGTATTGTTTGTGTTGTATTGTACTGTACTGTATTTTCTTGTGTTGTTAGTGTAAGGCAGTGCATTGTATTGTATTGTACTGAATTGTATTGTATCGTGTTGTATTGCATTGTATTGTACTGTATTGCATTGTATTGTACTGTATTGTATTGCCTTGCATTGTATTGTGCTGCATTGTATTGTACTCACTACTGTAATGTACTGTACTGCATTGTATTGCATTGCACTGTAATACATTGTAGTGTGATATATTGTAATGTATTGTATTGTATTGAACTGTTTCTGGCTCGCTGGAATTTGCAGTTTATTCTGCCACACGCTCAAAATCAATACTTTTTTTTCTCCACGTCATTTCTGTTCTCCTTAACACATGCTAATTTTTACGATTTTGTGTACTCTGTACTGTAGTTCCGGCGGATGGCAACCCCCTCCCCCTCCCAAAACAAACAAACAAACAACAACAACAACAAACAGAACACACACACACACACACACACACATACACACACACACACACACACACACACACACACACACACAACCTGTGACGCATGAAGTGGAAAATAGAAACCAGTACAATGATCATGTTCTGTTGCTATTCTCTTGCATGTCTTTCTCTCTCTGTGTCTCTCTGTGTCTCTCTCTCTCTCTCTCTGTCTCTCTGTGTCTCTCTGTCTCTGTCTGTCTGTCTGTCTGTCTGTCTGTCTGTCTGTCTGTCTGTCTGTCTCTCTCTCTCTCTCTCTCTCTCTCTCTCTCTTCTCTCTCGTAATAAAGGCATTCAAACAAAGTGTAACCATTTGGCGTTAGATAGCAAGCATATATATGTATATATCTAGATTTCAAAGACTTTTTTGTTCTGATTTTGGTTTTGGTTGCCTCGTTTATCAACAGTTGATGCTTGAAAAAAAGTCAACTCCATTCCGAAAAAAAAGGTCGAGTGATGCGCAATATAAACATTTATACACCCTCAACCAACATGTAATCTCTGCAAAATGATGTGTAAAAATGCAAGTAGCAAATAAATAAATAAAATATCAGATCCCCCAAAAAATCGGTCGCATACGCAGTCTCGCCATTGGGGAACCTCGGAGCTTAAGCCGAGGAACGGGGAAAAAATCCCAATGACATCGAAAGTCTGTATTTCTTTTTTTTTTTTTTAAAGAATTCTTTTATTTCGAGGATAATGGAATAAGCACTTATGTGCTCTTTTACATCCAGTCCCCGTGTGTATGCGGTTTTGTAAATT
>CM054136.1:75109394-75121894 GCA_028751875.1 Rapana venosa | reverse complement strand
TCGTTACTGTCCTTTAAACAGCAAGCAGACAACGATGATGGTTTATTATGATGATTGTGTCATCTTCTCAACCTCGACCCGTCTTTTTTGTTTTGTTATTGCAGCGTCGAAGTTTTGGGCGTTCAAAAACAAGACATTAGCCAAAAGTTATTACTGCATTGCATTCAGTTTAAATAGAGCTTACTCTTGCATTTAGTGCAAACAGTGTTTACCATTGCATTCAGTGAAAACAGAGTTTACTATTGCATTGCATTCAGTGCAAACAGTGTTTACTATTGCATTGCATTCAGTGCAAACAGTGTTTACTATTGGATTGCATTCAGTGCAAACAGTGTTTACTATTGCATCGCATTCTGTGCAAACATTTTACTACTGCATTGCGTTCAGTACAGACAGTGTTTGCTATTGCATCGCATTCAGTGCAAACATTGTTTATTTTTGCAATGCATTCGGTGCAATCAGTGTTTACTAGTACATTGCAGTCAGTGCGAAGTGTTTACTATCGCAATGCATTCAGTTTAAACACTGTCTACTATTGCATTGCATTTAGTGCAAACGGCGTTTAGCCTGTCTTCAAAAAAGAGGCAGCAACCAGTTATCGTCTTAAATCACAAAGTAAATTTCTTTCCGCTCTTTCGCTTTCCGTGTTTGCAGATGCTAGTCACAAAGCGTCAACCACACCACAAACACAGACATTTCACAAGAACGATTACACAGAAGCTGTTGCCGAGCGGTTAAAATCCGTTTGACTTCAATCTCATGGGTTCATGAAGTCATGGGTTCGAATCTCGGCGGCGTCTGGTGAATTAAGGGGTGGGGATTCTCACGATCTCCCAGGTCAACTTCAAGTGCAGACCTACCAGTGCCTTAATTCCTTTCGTGAACATAATTTATACACATGCAGAGAATCAAATATGCACGTTGAAGATTCCGTCATTCATGTCAGCGTTCGGTAGGTTACTGGAACAACAAACATACCTAGCATGCATCCCCGAAGTCGGAATGCGGATAGCTACCTTCATGGTGGGCAAAAACCCAGATCGCATAATTATGCAAAATCTCACACATTGGTAAACCTCGGAGCTCTAGCCGAGGAACAACAAACAAAAAAATTCAGTTTGCATAGCCATACTGGGCAGAACGTGTAGTGCCTGGTCTTCCTTCTCCTATGCTTGTAACTCTGCAGGAGGGTTGTCTGCCCACTGACCTCAGTGCTGACACGTTCCGACTTCGAGGGCAGTTTAAGAAACAATTTTCAGATTTGCAAGGGAACAAAAGAGCAAGATAATGGGCTGGGTAGGCTGTCTGGTAGGCACGAGAGGGAGAGAGAGCATAGAGAGGTGAAGAGAAAGTCAGAGAGTGTTTCTGTCTTTCTCCTCACCTCTGTATCCTGAAGCAAAGAGAGTTGACAGAAAAGGGGAAACTTGTAGCGCAGAATTTCCAGAAGGTGGGAATGCTATTTATACTGAAAGCCCCCCACCCTCCCCCCTTGAGGGAACATTATATAAAAACAGAAAAGGGGAAATTTCTTGCGCAGAATTCCAGAAAGTGTCGATGCTATTTATACTGACCCCCCCCCCCCCCCCCCATCCGGCATTCCCCTTGAGGGAACATAAATAAAAGACAGAAAAGGGGAAACTTCTAGCGCAGAATTTCCAGAAAGTGGCGATGCTATTTATATTAAAAGGAACCCTGGCATTTCCCTTGTGGGAACATTTAAAAAAAAGACAGAAAAGGGGAAAATTCTATCACAGAATTTCCAGAAGGTGGAGATGCTATTTACACTGAAACCCATACCCCCCACCCCCCCATTCCCCTTGAGGGAACATAAACAAAAGACAGAAAAAGAGGAAAACTCTAGCACATAATTTCCAGAAAGGTAGGAATGCTACTTATTCTAAAAAAGGAACCCCTGGCATTCCAACACAAGGGAGAAAAGAAAATAAACTTAAATTTTTTTTTTTTAACAAAAAAAGCTGACAAATGAAGGACTGGACGTATCGCGGGCTTGACTCACGTGCACTGGGCTTGAGGAAGAGGTGGAGGGTGGCGGACTGGATGTTGGCCTCGTTGCTGCGGTCCCTGGGTACGGGTACGAACAGTCTCAGGCCGGGATTACTGGTGTTTCGCCACAAGGTCTCGTTCACTTTGTGGGGTATGTTACCTGGTGAGGTGGGATTGCGGGGGTAGGGGTGGGTGGGTGTCAAGGGTGTATCGTTAGCTACATTATGTTTTTTAAAAGAGAGAGAGAGAGAGGGGGGTGAGGAGAGAGAGTGGGGAGGGAGAGAGAGAGTGATAGTGTGTCTGTTGTGTTGTGGTGTGTGTGTGTGTGTGTGTGTGTGTGTGAGAGAGAGAGAGAGAGAGAGAGAGAGGAGAGAGAGAGAGAGAGAGGAGAGAGAGAGAGAGAGAGAGAGAGAGAGAGGGGAGACAGACGGACAGAAAGACAAGACAGAGAGACAGAGACATACATCCTTCGGATGAGACTATAAACCGAGGCCCCGTGTTCGAACGCATGCAGAACATCTTGCGCACACGTTAAATACTGTTCCGCTTTTCGGAAGTGTAAGCCATTGTGTGCCGATGGAAACAGATGACAAAATTTACAAAACCGCATACACAAGGGGACGTACTGGATGTAAAAAAGCACATGAGTGCTTATTCCATTATCCTCGATATAAAAGAATGAATACAATAAAAAATAAATAAAAACATACATACATACAGAACACACACGCAGAGAGAGAGAGAGAGAGAGAGAGAGAGAGAGAGAGAGAGAGAGAGAGAGAGAGACAGAGAGAGAGAGAGAGAGAGAGAGAGACAGACAGACAGACAGACAGACAGAGACAGAGGGAGAGAGTACAAAAAATAATAAAGAAGAGCACAATTTTAGCATAAAATATTGAGGTTTAGCTCAGTCTAATTTAGCACCAAAAAAAAAATCGATATCAGAGTACAGCACTGCTGTGCTGAGGTATACAGATATTAACATGCCCCATCTCATTCATCCCTTTGTGCAAAATTTACATGACATTATCGACGCTAAGAGTCACGGTTTTTAACTCCACCCCCAAAAATCTATTTCTTTTCTTACACAAGCTGTGTGTTTGTGCCAAATTAAGTAACTACCGCACACAAATTAAACCCCTCTCTTCCAGTCTTTTTTATTTTTTTATTTTTTTACCTTGCCTGTTTCTTTTTCTCGTCTTTTGTTGTTGGCTTTTTGTTGTTATTGTTTTTTTGTGGGTTTTTTTTTTTTGGGGGGGGGGGTTGTTTGCAGTTTCCATAAGTGTTAACGGATTGTTGAATATTCTATTTCTGGTACAGCACATCTGCCATGAAATCCACTTAGCGGATCCTTGACCGACAAACAGACCAGCAAGTACACTGGGGGGTGCAGGGTGGGAGTGTTCGTACTTTTGAAGCCTTTCCTTCGTCAAGGCAAAACAACCGAACCCACTGGACAATAACAGAAATAACGGATGCCGAGATGTGTGTCTTTCTTCTTTCTTCTTCTGCGTCGAACGCTCAGACAGCAAGCAACTCCTGAGGCCCTGACAAATGCTGCCGTGCGCTGAAGGCCCTCCCTCCAGGGGTC
Organism: Rapana venosa; assembly: GCA_028751875.1. Taxonomy (NCBI): domain Eukaryota; kingdom Metazoa; phylum Mollusca; class Gastropoda; order Neogastropoda; family Muricidae; genus Rapana; species Rapana venosa. The sequence continues at coordinate 75,118,299 of CM054136.1, read as the reverse complement.
CGAAGAGTTTGTCCCTCATCGGCAGGTCAGTAGGCCAGATATCGGCCATCACTCAGGTTTTGGTGTGTTGGATGGACAGGTCTGGAGGAAGTGGAGTTCCACTGTCATGGGAGAAGTGCCACAGTAGGGGCACGCCTCAGAATCACTGACAATGTGGAACTTGGTAAACATGTGCTGTCTGAGTCTGCAGTGTCCAGTCCTCAGACTCACAATTGTTACTTGGTCTTCTCTGGGGAGGAGGTAGCTTTCTATCTTCTACATTTCTACTCGTACAGAGTAAATTACGATACCGCCGATGTTCACTTTTTCTTCGTCGAACGCTCAGACAGCGACTGTTGTTGTCTGTCAAATGAACGAGATTTAATGCGTTACGCTGCCGTTAAGCGCCTGACAAGTCAGGCCCAGCGCATCCCCCTTCGGCCGGCCTGAGATGTTAACGTAAGTTGACATGTTCTTGTTGGGCGTTCAATAGCTTAACATTGGGTAACTCGCCCAGAATATGCACTCTGCCTAACTCGTCACATCTGGGAATCTCTAAGAGGTTACGTGTACACTGTATGAGGTGTTTGCGTGTATGGCTTTTTGTACAGGCAGTCATACTGTGATTTCAAAAGCATGCAAGTTGACATGTACGACTGTAAAAATTACCATTCTAGGTTTAAACATGGTTTATTCAAAACGCCTACACCATAAGCAGACAACGATACAGCAGGCAGGGTGGGGGCAAAGCATCAAGCTACAGCTTATATTGAGCTCCACCCCAGATGCCACCAAGGCCCAAAACATTGAAACCAGGGCTCCAGCGATTGGCTTTATTCGTTCGACCATTAGCCCCTTTCCTCCAAACGTTTTTAGCCGATTGCCTTTGTGAAGTATCATGAACATATAAAACACATCAAAATCCTGTTTCCTATGATATTCTGCTCGATCGGGATAGAAGAAGAAGACGAAGATGATTCGCCTTCCAAGGGGGGGTTCGCCACAGATCGTTTCTCGTGCATTTCTTCTCCACTTATAGAGTCACAGTTGAACTGACAATGCCAGGCAGATCAAAGAGCAGACGAAACGAGTGTGGGCAAACGGCGCCTTGGGGGTGGTTTTAATATCACCTGCCTTCATGACTGACTGATCAATGATCATAAATTACCCATAATAAGTTTAACAAATAAGCAAGTTTTTTTTTAATTTTAAGAAATGCTGTTTCCGTCGCCATTTTGGTTTTTTCTAAACTGCTCCTTGATTTTTGTCAAACAAGGAAGAAGCCCCCTGGATAGCAAACAAAAGAATTAATAGAAACAGCGCCTAAAGTTATGTGGTCCTTTTCTCAAGCCATCCACAACATCTCATAATCTTTTTATCCAGAAAGATGACAATGCACTTAATAGCTGGGTGAAACTGATCGCAAGACTGTTGGGAATTTTTGTTCTGCTGTTTGGTTGGTTTTATTATTATCATTATCATTATTATTATTTTTAACTCTGCAGCATTAGGCAAAATATTCAAGTTATCTGTAATGATTCTCGCTTCATTTCTTTTTATAATGAAGTTCATCATCCGTCATACAAGCAGATAAATTGGGATTTGAGTATGTATTGTTTTTTGTGTCCTTATTTTGCGGTGTTTGTAGTCTTCTTTGGATATGTATTCAGAAAACATATTGTGCATTCGCAGCAACAGTATAATACTATTGTCAGCTCATAGTCTTGTTCTCATCCATTTGTCGGACGCAAAAAGTATGTCAAAATAAAATAGTTTTAGTTTTGCAGGTCAACAACAACCACCATCATGGATTTATTTGTTGGTTTGATTTGCTTTACAAGATTCAGCGCGATAGAAAATCCATATATCATTATTATTATCATTACTTTTTCATCATCATCATCATCATCATCATCATCACCATTCCCACCCACCCACCCACACTGCCACAAAAGGTCAAGGTGTCCCATAACCTATAAGGTCGTAGGAGAGCGAGGCGTGAAAGACCTCACTTCTCCAGGGGCCAGCACATTGAGGGCGGCGCCCATCTCCTCTCCCTCGCTGCTTTACCTTCCCTGACCCTAAAGAGGGCAGGTACCCATTTACAGCTGGGTGTACCGAGGGATCTGTGTGTACTCAAGGCAAGGCACGCAAACGGTCACCCATCCACTTGGTAACCAAGCTCGACGCTGCTTAACTTGGCTGGGGGGAAAGCGAGTACTCCGACCACTGAGCTATCCCGTCCCTATAACTGCCATCATCATCATCACGAGTACTCCGACCACTGAGCTATCCCGTCCCTATAACTGCCATCGTCATCATCATCATCACCATCATCATCATTAACCACCATTACACCCAGTGGTGTGTGTAGGGCAGCAAACAAAGCGCTTCCACTCCTGCCTATCCTGCCTGGGCCAACCTAGTCACTGATCCTCTAAAGAGTGCTAACTGCGTGGCCTTCATCTCACTTTCTTACAGTCTCCTCCTCCACGTTGCTTGCTTTTGGTCTTCCTTTCTTTCTCCTATAGGCCTAACTCCCATCGCTCCCTCCCTCCAAAAAAAGCCGACCTGGAAGACAACTTACAAGACGCGGAGTAGCATCGTCTGTCGGTGTGGTGCAGGGGATGGACGAAGTTGGAGAGAGCCGGAAAGCGGTCCAGGTTCTCCATCACTCGGTTGCGGGTCTCGGGGCTGATGGTGACCGTAGGGGGCTGGTTCATGCCCAGCCGCTGAAGGATCTGGTACCTCAGCGACTGCAGCCGGTGATTCCGGGACCTGCCAGAAAACAGAGCAGAAGAGAATGGAAATTTAGAACAGAAGCAACCGATATGATGGATTATGTAATAATCATGTCAATGTGATGCTGAGAGACAGAGAGAGACAGAGAGAGAGAGAGAGGAGATGAGAGAGAGAGGAGAGAGAGAGAGAGAGAGGAGAGAGAGAGAGGAGAGAGAGAGAGAGAGAGAGAGAGAGAGAGAGAGAGAGAGAGAGGAGAGAGAGAGAGAACTCGAACTCGAACTGGAAAGATTTATTCACAAAAAGGCAATTAGCCCTTACATGAAGGGGGGTTGCCGAGCTGCTTAGTATTTTAGTGAGAAAAAACAAGGAAGCACAAAGAAACCAAAATGTTATTGTATAACCACAACCACCACAATAAAAATCAGTTAACAAAAAATATGACTTAAGAAAGCAAGATATCTCTTATTCTAAAGGCTTTACACAAATTAATATAAAGCAAGGCTGCGCACAATCTCAGGGTGACTAGATGCCATGAGTAGACAGAATCTAAATAAATTAGGCTGTCTACTATACTTTACCGTAATGTAATTCTGTCTAACATCTTCTAATGCTGGACAGCACAGCACAAAATGAACTTCATCTTCCACTGTTTGGGCATAGCAACCTGCGGTCATCATCATCATGTTCTATATATCTTAATTTATGAACATTCAGCTGGTGAAAGACCTGACTAGCACGAAACAGAGAAAAGGTTTAACAATCCAAGACAAAAATGGGAAGTGTCTCACTGACGACCAGGATATTCTGAACAGATGGACAGAATACTGCTCCGACCTGTATAACTATAGAACCGCAGGAGATCCAGAAGTCCTTAATGTACCCGAAAGCAAAGACACAGACAGTCACCCTATCCTCCGAGAAGAAGTGGAAACAGCAGTCAGATCGCTGAAAAAGGGGAAGTCAGCAGGGGCTGACAACATTCCAGCTGAGTTGGTCCAAGCTGGAGGGGAAGCCATGATCAGCGCCCTACTAAGAATCTGCAACAAGATCTGGCAGACAGGAAAATGGCCAACACCATGGACGCAGTCGCTCATCATTACCCTCCCCAAGAAAGGAAATCTACAACAATGCCATAATTACCGCACAATCAGCCTCATATGTCACCCAAGCAAGGTCATGCTGCAGATAATATTGAATAGACTGAAGCCACAAGCAGAGACCATCATTTCGGAGGAACAAGCAGGTTTCAGAGCAGGGCGCAGCACAACAGAACAGATATTCAACCTCAGAATACTATGTGAGCGGTACCTTCAACATCAACAAGACCTATACCACGTATTTATCGATTTTAAGAAGGCATTTGACAGGGTGTGGCATGCAGCTTTGTGGGCAACCATGAACTTGTACAGCATCAATGCAAACCTGATCAGAGTCATCAAACAGCAGTACAGCGAGGCCACCAGTGCAGTGTACTACAACAACAACATTGGAGAATGGTTTCGAACAACAGTTGGAGTAAGGCAGGGCTGTCTACTCTCACCCACCCTTTTCAACATCTTCCTTGAGAGAATCATGGCTGATGCACTGGAACATCATGAAGGATCAGTCAGCATTGGTGGCAGAACGATCACAAACCTCCGCTTCGCAGATGACATTGATGGAATAGCAGGATCAGAAAAAGAGCTTGCCAGCCTAACAGAACACTTGGATAAGGCCTCCAAAACATACGGCATGGAAATCAGTGCAGAGAAGACCAAACTGATGACTAATAACACCAACGGCATTAGCACTGATATCAGGGTTAATGACCAGAAGCTGGAAACAGTTCAAAGCTTCAAGTACCTGGGAGCCATTGTATCCGACCAGGGATCCAAGCCAGAAGTAGTATGCAGGACTGCACAGACAATAACAGCTTTGTCAAAACTAAACACCATCTGGAGAGATAAGAATATCTCACTTATCTCCAAGATCAGACTAATGCGCTCCCTTGTCATATCCATATTTCTGTATGCCTGTGAATCATGGACCCTGACTGCAGATTTGGAGAGAAGAGTACAGGCAGTGGAGATGAGATGCTTTCGGAGACTCCTTGGCATCTCCTACAAAGACCACATAAGCAACGAAAGCGTGCATAACAGAATCCAGCAAACCATTGGACCCTATGAGAACCTTCTAACGATCGTGAAAAAGCGTAAACTTAAGTGGTATGGGCATGTCACAAGATCCCAAGGAATTACAAAGACAGTTTTGCAAGGCACTGTCCAAGGAGGAAGAAGAAGAGGCAGACCAAGGAAGAGCTGGGAGGATAACATCAGTGAATGGACAGGCCTAGAACTCAACAAAACCCTGAGAAAGGCAGAACAGAGAGAAGAATGGAGGGAACTGGTTGCTGAGTCTTTGAGGGTGCCCCCACGGTCGTCAGACTACGGGACAGATAGATAGATAGACACCAAGAGAGAGAGAGAGAGAGAGAGAGAGAGAGAGAGAGAGAGAGGAGAGAGAGAGAGAGAGGAGAGAGAGAGAGACAGAGAGACAGAGAGACAGAGACAGACAGACAGAGTGAGTTACTTGTACAGGAAGCTGAATATATTATCACGTCCGGTGTGTGTGTGTGTGTGTGTGTGTGTGTTTGGTTTGTTTGGGGTTTTGTTCTTGTTCGGCGGTTAGAGCTCCGAGGTCCACCGATGGTGAGATTTCGCGTACGCGACCGTTTTTGCCCACCATGAAGGTAAGCCCCATTTCAACTTCAGGGATATCCGTTTGTTTGAGACGGGTCATCAATCCAATCTTCTCTGTTCGTTGTCAATAAAAACTCTAATAACAGATTAGAGGTGGAAAAAGCCACTGATGATGTTTTAAGGCTTTTCTTCATTCAACAGCCCCCCCCCCCCCCCCTCCCCAAAAGGAAGGAAAGTGGGGGCAGGAGGGGAAGAGAAGACATACGTTTTCTATTCTTTTATTCAAAAAATACAGTCGAGTCATTTTGCATAAGACAAAAATCCATCTCTCTCTCTCTCTCTCTCTCTCTCTCTCTCTCTCTCTCTCTCTCTCTCTCTCTCTTTCTCTGTCTGTCTGTCTGTCTGTCTGACGCTTTTTTTTCTTTTTTGGAAAATTATCGAAAACCCAGATGTATATAATATTATGTATGTATATGTCTGTCTCTCTCTCTCTGTCTCTATCTATCTATCTATGGGGGACAGGACAGCCTGATGGTAAGAACGTTTCAAGTTGCGCTAGAAATCTGACGACCTGGGTTCAAGCCACCATCGAGATGCAAGGGGATCAACCCCCCCCCCCCCCCCCCGGAGTTAACATCAGCACCTACTGCACCTCCCCCCCCCCCCCCCCCCGCTTTCCGCCCTGAAAATCCTTCAGATGAGACTATAAACCGAGGTCCCGCGTGCGAACGCACACAGAACATCTTGCTTAGATGTTAAAACCTGTTCAGCCTCTTGGAACAGTAGGCCATATCATGCGCACGGGGACTCGTGTAACAAAAAGCACTCTGCCTACCTGACACTCTCTCTCTCTCTCTAAAATATGTTTATATGTTTTGTATCTTTATAACTGTGCAATGTAAAAAAAAAAAAGCTGAATAAAAAAGTGTTTTTTTTTAAAAGCACCCGAGTGCTTGTTCCATTATCCTTGAAATAAAAGACTGATTTTAAAAAAATCTCTATTTTGAAATAAAAAAATATTCAAACAGGCTGATCGATGTAGTCTGAGAGGCGTAAACACCGTTTTTGTATTGAAAATACCTGGCTGTTTATTCATTTCGAAAGACGTGAACCGCACGACAAAGATAATGGGGGAACCCTCTTCATTCACCTCCTAGTGCAGAGGAGGTTGAGTATAATTACATCGTAACTTGGGACAATTTCCGCCACACATTTAAGTGCATGAAAAAACATCGTCCTGTAGCCTAGTGCGGTCAGACAGAGAGTTGGTCATGTGCCACAGCGCTGACTGCGAGACAGAAAACAGAGGCAATTACTATGTCTGAGTTTCGTCTCATTAGTTAAATCCAGACAGTTCATTTTCCTTGCATCTGGTCTGCACATGTGATCGAGACGTTTCGCTCTGGCAGCCTCTTCAGACCTTGAGCTTTTTTTGTGTGTGTGTCCAAGAACTTAGAAAGCCCCTGAGAAGGACCTGAAGTTGTAGCCAGACGGTGTTGTTATGATCTTTTGTAAGCTCATTCCTTCCTAAAATCTTGAAGTGTTGATAACTTCATCATTCCGCTAGACCTCTTCAACAGAACAGAATGAACAAAAGAATGGGATGAAGTGGGGATTAGAACTGGGTGGGCCTTTTCCTATTTTTCACGCTATCAAGCGTTGCTGCCAGGAATCTGATTGATAATCGCCGGACTGAGACTGAGACGAGCTGCCTAAGGTTTTACTATCACAGGCCTACTGTGATAATAATCGCACAATATCAAATGGTATTTTTTACACAATGCCACACAATGAATGGTTTTGTGAAATATCCTACTGTGACATGATCATACAATATCAAATGGTATTTATTACACAATGCAACACAAGTGCTGACTGGTCTTACAAAGTATGTGCGTGTATGGAGGGAATATTGTTCGCAGGTCTTAAAAAATATATAACTAACAAGATGGGCCATTTTGGAAAGGGTAAAGCACGCCAAGATTTAAACGATAAAAAAAGGAAGATATTGTGAATACTGTCCTATTTTTAGCTGCGTGTGTTTGTTTCGTTTTGTTTTTAAGAACAACAAAAAGTGGCATGACGTACACAACATGAAAAAAAGGGGGCATCACGCCACAGTTTATCATTTTTAGAGTACACTCCTTACGTTGTTTTTTTTTTCTCCTTGACTTCTTTTCCCATAATATAGGCAGGCGGGGCGGGTCCCGACCTTTAGATATAAATACTTTTCCTGGAGTCTCCAACCTCAATTAAATGTCGTTCATTAATCTATCTGTGGTTGCTTTTTAGCACAGTGCTTTTTTCAATGACTATTTCTGATTTTGGTGGGTTTTTTTTTACCCCAGTTGACTTCATCCCCGCTCCTACCCTATAAATCTCTCAAGGATTTAACAACTGCTGGGTGTCAGTCATTATCTGGCACAAGGTTTTTTTTTACCCCCTTTCTTTCTTGTGGTTTGTTTGTATTCAATTATGTGTTTGTTTTGACAGAGGTGTGGTGTGTGTGTGCGTGCGTGTGTGTGTGTGTGTGTGTGTGTGGTGTGTGTGTGTGTGTGGTGTGTGTGTGTGTGTGTGTGTGTGTGTGTGTGTGTGTGGGGTGTGTGTGTGTGTGTGTGTGTGTGTGTTGTGTGTGTTTTGTGTGTGTATGAGTGTGCGTGTATTTCTGCGCGCGCGCGCGAGTGCGAGCTTATCCATTGGTGTGGGCTGTTTAATTTTTTTTTATTAAAAAAGGTAATGACTCTTGACAATCATTACTGGGTTTTGTCGTTGTTTTCTTAAGAGTTAAATTTTTGGCAGTGAACAAGCCGCTTGTGAAACACACACATACACACGCACCTCCCACCCCCACCCCCCCTCCCCACACACACACAACCACCCCACACACACACAATCCCTTGCGGCCTGCAAGCAGACGCAGTCAAGTCTAGTCGCACTCTCACGACAATTAGTCCGTCTGGGGCCTCTCTCTGACTCACAGCCCTCCTCCTCCTCCTCAGCATTAATTTATCGGCCACAGATGCAGGCAGCTCGGCGCAGGCGGTAGAGCCTAGCCCAGCCTAGCCTAGCCTATAGCCGAGAACACCAGCGAAAACAAAACAAGCTCATCAACAGAGACGGTGACCCCATCCATCACAATCAGCAGGCAGACGCAGTCAAGCTTTTAGTGGAGAGTCCCTCAAGCAGAGGAGTCGTCGTCGTCGTCGTCGCACTTGCTGACTTTGTTCTCCTCGCTTGTCTTGCCTTCTTCTTCTTCTCTCCTTACCCTCCTCCTACCTACCTACCTGCCTTACCTACCTTCCTACCCCCTACGATGACATCCTTCCTACCCTGACAAACGAGGCCACCCGGGCTGGCTTGGCTCTTTTACCTTTTGCCAGCTGTTACTCCCACCTAGACTCGACCTGTCTGCTTGCACCCCTGCGGCTTGCAAGACAGGTCACCCGTCTGGGTTGTCGTCTGCCGCTGACGCGGTCAGCCATCACTGTCTTCTCCTTTTATCTTCT
>CM054136.1:75096894-75104394 GCA_028751875.1 Rapana venosa | reverse complement strand
CGGGAGGGTGGGGGTGGGGGGAGAGGGGGGGGGGGGGGGAGATCGCACGCACACGTCGCTGTCTAAAGGTCGTGTGCGCGCTCTCCGAAACGACCCAGACAAGAAGCAGACAGACAGGGGGAGAGACATAAAATCTCGGTCAACAGTTCTGGGTTACTGAGTTTCCTCCCACTCCAAATCCTACCACCTTGCAATTAACGTTTCTTGTCTCCCTCGAAACCCCCCCCAAAAAAAAAGAAAAAAAGAAAAAAAAAGTCCCCACCCCCATCCAAAAAAACCCTGGGAGGTTCCCGGATATAGTAATAAAAAATGTGATAATGCCCCAAACAGAGAGAGCGAGTGAGCTAGAGAGAGAGAGAGAGAGATTGAGAGAGAGAGAGAGAGCGAGAGACAGAGAGAGCGAGCGAGCGAGCGAGAGAGAGAGAGAGAGAGAGAGAGAGAGAGAGAGAGAGAGAGAGAGAGAGAGAGAGAGAGAGCCAGAGAGAGAGAGAGAGAGAGCCGGTCTTGTATTCATGATGGAAATTTCCCCAGAAATGGTGCCGACGGATCTTGGGAATTCACAGCGTTACGTCAGGAAAACAAATCCCTATCGAAGAATCAACAGCTGCTAACTCTATAATATGCGGCACACAAACTTGTTTCTGTCTGTTGTTTGTTTAGTTTTAAAAGGGGATTGAGGTAACTACGTTATTTTTATTTATATTTCGTTTCGTTGTGTGGTAGGGCCTACCAGACAAATGAATCTTACGTAGCCTTAAGTCTTGCTGCTTGCTGGACTGTCAGAGGTCGATCACGCAACTGGACAAAGAAGATTAATTGTCATGTCCCGAGAGAAACGTTTGAAATTATGGTGATTTAAAAAAAAAATCGTGCATGTAACATCACCATCAAACTATCTTTACGCCGTTATCTTGTAAAAACAAATCAAAGCCCTTGCATTCTGTTTAGCCTATTCTGATTTATGCAATCGATCAAAAATAGTTAAATTCAAATTTACACATCATTATCATGACTATTAAACAGCTAATGTCAGATTTCAAAATTGCGGCATTACCGAGACTTACCAGTTGAAAAATTAGGTGTTTCGCTTATAAAGGGTTACCTTCACCTCTTGGCTTCGTCGAAGAATTTTGCTGTGGACTTAAAGAAAAACCGTGATCCAGCGAATATAAAAGGAATTCTATTTGAGCAGTCAGTGATTTTTGCAGTCTGTAGAGCAGTAGCTTCCATGTCTTTTTCGTATCTGAAATACTCTAGGCTACTCTTCTCTGTAATTTTAGATCTAGGCACAGCCTGAGTTTGTGGTAGGCTTCCCTGCCAATATCTCCGACCCGGATGGGCGAACAGTTTTCAGAACTTTCAACGAAGTAATTCCACATATCTGCAGTACTTTTACAACATTTTTGCTATTAAAAGTCACTTTCACTAAATGACGATATTACCAGCTTTTTTTCTTTTGACATCACTGAGATCCTTAGAGCTGATGAGAAATGAAAACACACTGAAAATCTACACTCACGTCTTGCCACTGACGTCTGCTTACTACCAAATAAGTTATTACAGTTATTTCCCTTGCTCGAGGCCCGAACCACAAACACAAAAACAAACAGAAACATACACAGAATTAAGAAAAATGAAAAGCTCAGACGACATCGTTCTTTATGCGCACATACAACGAGCTTGATATCAACTTGACACGAATGTACAAAGGTCTGGCAGTCTGGTCTTTAAAAATCAGAAATGTTATTAACATTCGTGGCAAGTTTATTGCTGTCTTACTCGATACGTTTTCTTAAGAGTACAGATAATCTCAAACCCAGTGCGTATAATACAATAATAGTAATAATGAAAAAAAAATCTGGATAATTTGGTCTGACTTTTCCCGATCATTATCAGAAATAGTTGTGATGTCAGCTATTGCAATAGTACAGTACTTAAATCATTAGTAAACACAGCAGAAGCATTTATGGTGATGATGAACAGCAGCAGCAGCAGCAGCAGCAGCAGAAGTGATGGTAAAAATAAATCGTTTCATCTCCCTGACTTAGTACCACAAGCTAATGCTTCTAGTTCACTTCGCATTAGGAATCGTATAATATTGCATTGTTTTAATATAGCACCTGCTTTTATGTTCCGACAAGCTCCACTCTTATTCTAATTGCCTATTCAATGTTGTGAGTGGGCGCAGTGCGTGCGCGCGCGCGCGCGCGCGCGCGTGTGTGTGTGTGTGTTTTGTGTGTGTGTGTGTGTGTGTGTGTGTGTGGTGTACTAGTGTGTGGTGTGTGTTTGTGTGTGGTGTGGGAGGTGGAGGTGGCGGAGGGGGGGGGGGGGGGGGGAGGAGGGGGGGGGGGGGGGGGGGTGGGTCGTTTTCTCTGTCGTTGCTGGGATGGGAGGGGAACAGGGCTTCGATCGAGAGCAAGATGCCATACGATTGGTTTCCTGTTTTTCAAGGTTCGTAAAAAAACACCATCACAGGTACACACACACATATACACACACAAGCGCGGCGTGTGTGCGTGCACACACACATGCATGCATACACTTATAAACGCTGGAATGAGTTGACAGATTCCTTAGCAAAAAGCGGTGCCTCAGAATGTACGTGTGACAAAATGATCAATGATGCAGGGCCAAAGTTTATCACTATTTGGAATGATTTTCAATTCTTGCAAACTCTTAGGTGCACAAAGTTTTTATTTATGATGATGATGATGATGATGTTACTGTGATCATCTTGGTTACCTACGAAAATAAAGAAACCATAACTCATAAACTACGTCTGAATGCTTGAAAAAGTAAATATTCCAAAAACAACATGTTTTCGGCACTTGTTCTGCTTTTATAAACGCTGTTTATTTTATGTTATCTATCTATCTATCTATCTATCTATCTATCTATCTATCTATCTATCTATCTATCTATCTCTCTATCTCTCTACCTATCTATCTATCTATCTATCTATCTATCTATCTATCTATCTTATTTTGATCATCTGGGTTGCCTAAATTGTGTGTTGAAATAAGAAATAATAATTGAAAATAATTACATCAGTCCATCATAATTATATATGGTTTGAATGCCCTGTTCTCGGTGCCTTGCATAAAAGAAAAAAGACAGATTTCAGTTTAAAAAAAACAAAAAGATGAAAGAAATATCCAAAGTATTCTGTATAATTCCCAGTTAGACGTCCTAGTATCAGTTGCAGAAATTATTTTCCAGTCACCATTCGGAGAATTACTGTCAATTAAATCTCTTGAAAGTTAAAATCTATTGAACTTAACCAGCCTTCACTATTTTTAATTCTTCGCCTATCCACCCTCCCACTCATTAACTTGGGGGGGGTTGGGGGGGGGGGGGGGGGGGGTGGGGGGTTGTGCATTCTTTAACGCGAATGTAAAAATCGTCTAAAGTCACCTTGTAGTGAACAGAGAGAGAGGGGAGAGAGGGGGGAAGGGAGGGAGAGAGAGAGAGGGAGAGAGGGAGAGAGAGAGAGAGACAGAAAAGAGAGAGAGCGGGAGAGAGAGGGAGGAGACAAAGACAGACAGAGACAGACAGAGAGAGAGACAGCAGGAGAGAGACAGACAGAGAGAGAGAGAGGGAGGGGGAGACAGACAGACAGAGAGAGAGAGGGAGAGAGGAGAGAGAGAGACAGACAGAGAGAGAGAGAGACAGAGGGAGGGGGGAGAGAGGAGAGAGAGAGAGAGGGAGGGAGGGGAGAGAGAGAGAGAGAGAGAGAGAGAGAGAGAGAGAGAGAGAGACAGAGAGAGACAGAGAGAGACAGAGGAGAGAGAGAGACAGAGACAGAGAGAGAGAGAGACAGAGAGAGAGAATTCTAGCCTCGGTACATTCCACCACCTGTAACACAAACATGGGGTGGTAGAAAGAAGGTGGTAGTGGTGGTGGTGGTAAAAGGAGTTGGGAGGGGGGGGGGGGGGAGGGGGAGGAGGAAGAGGAGGGGGGGGGGAGGAGGGTGGAGGGGGGGGGGGGGGGGGGGGAGAGGAAGTAGGAGGGAAGGAAGGAAGGAGGGAGGGAGGGAGAGACAGGTGAACGTCCGTTCCCCCCCCCCCCCCCCCCCCCCCCCCCCCCCTTTCCCCCCCCCCCCCCCCCCCCCCCCCAGGCCAGAAGCATGCTTGTGGTGTGGTGTGTGGTGGTCAACAAAAGTGATCGTCTGGTCAGAGGACTCAAAGGCTGGGGGACTCAATGAAATAAACCAACAGACGCTTGGACACGCTCAGGAATGTGACCTCCCTCAGTCACGGTCAATGGTGCTCCCCCCCCCCCCCACCACCTCTCTCCCCCTCTCCCTCCCCTCTATCACCCCTCCCCCCCTCTCTGTTTGACCACCACCACCATCTCCTCTCTCCTCTCCTCTCTTCTCTCCCCTTTCTTGCGTTTTCTCTCTCCTCCCCTCTCTCTCTCTCTCTCTCTCTCTCTCTCTCTTTTCCCTCTCTCTCTCTCTCTCTCTCTCTCTCTCTCCTCTCTCTCTCTCTCTCTCTCTCTCTCTCCTCTCTTACGTCTTAGGCTCTCATGTCTTTGGTACAGATGTATTATGTGCTGTTTGGTATGTTGTATACGCATATAATTATTTGCTTTTTTTCTGCCCCCTTCATATGGGGCTATGGCCTTACATGAATAAACCATCTGAAGTCTGAAGACTGAAGTCTCTCTCTCTCTTCCCCCCCCCCCCCCTCTCTCTCTCTCTCTCTCTCTCTCTCTCCCTCCCTTGCCTAACCCTTCCTTCCTACCATCACTGTCGACTTTGGCTTGTAACAGTACTAGGAAAGAGAGAGAGAGAGAGAGAGGAGGAGATGAGAGAGAGAGAGAGAGAGAGAGAGAGAGATGAGAGAGAGAGAGAGAGAGAGAAACAGACAGAAAGACAGAAACGAATTTGTTGTTGTTATGTTGGTTATGTTCTTCGGGTTTGAAAATGTGTTCCCTGCTTTTTTTTGAATGAATAAACCTTATTTTGAAACTGAACGACTTGAAATGGTATAGTATAGCCACATGGTGGAAAATGTTACCGGATTTTTAAAAAGAAAAATATGGAAGGGCATTTATTTTTCTTTCACTGGAACAAGTATATTCATGCTCACGTGGAAAGAGGGACAGCCGGTGTGTGTGTGTGTGTGTGTGTGTGTGTGTGTTGAGTATGGGGTACACCCACACCTACATCGTATGTTTGTATGCACGCACGTGTATACGTCTACCTGTTAATTTTTTATCTTTTTACGTTTATCCGTTCCCATCCGATTCTTCCAGCCTTTCTTGCTAGTATTTAGATAAAACTGGACATCTACTTAGAATTTTTTTCCAGAATAAAGGAAAAAAATATGTTAGGCAGACATTCACAAACTTCGTTTGGCCTTGGGTTATAGAGTCACAACCCTTAGTGCGGCAAGGGAATTGTATCATAATCAATCCAGCTACTAGTGGAGAAAAAACAAGTGCAGGTAACCACGTACAACTGAATTCAACCACAGGACCAAAAAAACCCCACCCCCAAAACCCCCAACCAAACAAAACAAACACAAAACCAAACCCAGCAACCACTTAAATCCAACAGCTAGCCTACACAAACTCTCGTCTTTCGAGGTTGTTTTTGCTGTTGTTTTGTTTTGTTTTTTGAACTGCATTGTTGGTTGAAATCGTTTTTATTCAGAAATGAGAACAAACATTGCAAACAACCAGCACTTTGGAATCATATTTGTTTATTTATTCTTTTATATCGAGGATAATGGAGCATCATAGCAACAAGCAATGTAAGCTTATGGTGTGTGCTCAGTTAGGTGGTCAATTCAACTACAGGACCAAAAAACCCCAACCCAACCAAACAAAACAAACACAAAACCAAACCCAACATCCACTTAAATACAACAGCTAGCCTACACGAACTCGCGTCTTTCGAGGTTGGTTGGGGTTTTTTGCTTGGTTTTTTTTTTTGAACTGCATTGTTGGTTGAAATCGTTTTCATTCAGAAATGAGAAAAAAAACATTGCAAACAACCAGCACTTTGGAATCATATTTATTTATTTATTTATTCTTTTATATCAAACATCAAGCAATGTAAGCTTATGGTGTGTGTTCAATTAGGTGGTAGCAGCCTTCAAGTTTCAGAAGACTATGGTTTTTATTCAGAAATTAGAATAAACATTGCAAACAGACAACATTCTGGAATCATGGCAACAACAAGCTTGTACTTGCTTATGGTGTGTGCTCAATTAATTAACAATGAAAATGAACATGATGAACATGACGACGGCTGCTGAGCTTGCAAAGTGTAAACTGACAACTGCAACATTTTTCATCGATATTGCAATTTTTGCTAATGTAAAAGAAAAAGAAAAGAAAAGAAGGAAAATCACACAAGGAAACGCATCTGTTGGTAAGCACATGAAAAGTAGTGGGAATAGAAAGTAAAAAAGCAGAGAGAGAGAGAGAGAAGAGAGAGAGAGAAGAGAGAGAGAGAGAGAGAGAGAGAGAGAGAGAGAGAGAGAGAGAGAGAGAGAGAGACAGAGACAGAGACAGAGACAGACAGTCAGAGACAGAGAGACAGACAGACAGACAGAGACAGAGAGATTCTTCTTCTTCTTCTCCTTTTATATCGAGGAATAAGCACTTATGTGCTTTTTTACATCTAGTCCCCGTGTGTATGCGGTTTTGTAAATATTGCCATCCGTTCCCACCGGCACACAATGGCCTGCTCTTACGAAAAGCGGAACAGGATGTAACGTGTGCGCAAGATGTTCTGCTGCGTGCGTTCGCACACGGGGCCTCGGTTTATTAGTCTTATCCGAAAGACTTTTGGGTAGAGTGGAGTCTGCACTGATGTTAACTCCAGGAGAAAATATTCCCTTGAACGGGAATCGAACCCGCGTCGTCAGATTGCCAGCGCACTGTACTAACCACTAGGCTTTCCAGACTTACAAGATCTGCCCTAATAAGCAGAGCATATGCAGTATTATACATCATACTCTGTAGGAACAGTTGTTGTTGTTAATTAAGCCCCCTTAAGTCTATATATAGAATGAAAGGGGTATAAGCGCAGACTTTAAAAAATAAAAAAAGAAGATCTGCACAAAGTACGCAGTATTCTACATCTTACTCCACAGAGACAGTTTGGTTAAGCCTCTTTATAGAATTACCAGAAGAAAGCACAGACAGGGGAAAAAAACAAAATCTACAACACAAAGCAATCGACAAACCATTTAGATCTATGATACTTTCTACTCCATAGGGGAGGTTCATACTCTGTATGAATCCCCCCTCCTCTCCCTCACCCTACCCCCACCACCCCACTCCCTGCCCCTTCCTAAAAAGGAACATGAATGGAGTGGGGGGGGGGGGGGGGGGGTGGAGGCGAAGGGGGGGGGGGGGAGGGGGAGGGTGATTAAAAGCTGGAATACAGACAGATGCCTGGCGTGATATGGGCCACTGCCACTCCTCTTCCCTTTGTAATGGCTACTGACTGTCTGTACTGGATGGCAGACTACCAGGCTCTCA
>CM054136.1:75089394-75091894 GCA_028751875.1 Rapana venosa | reverse complement strand
TTAGGGGCCCCAGGGACCAAAGGAAAGAGGGAAATACCCCACACAACAACAACTCCCCTGGATTAAAGGGGGGCCTTCTGGGGTTTAGGTAGGCGGAAAAAGGGGGGGTTGGTGTGTGGGGGGGGGGGGGGGGGGGGGGGGGGGGGGGGGGGGGTGGGGGGGGGGGGGGGGGGGGGGGGGGGGGGGGGGTGGGGGGGGGGGGGGGGGGGGGGGGGGGGGGGGGGGGGGGGGGGGGGGGGGGGGGGGGTTTGGGGGGGGGGGGGGGGGGGGGGGGGGGGGGGGGGCGGGGGGGGGGGGGGGGGAAAGGGAGGGGGGGGGGGGGGGGGGGGTGGGGGGGGGGTGGGGGGGGGGGGGGGGGGGGGGGGGGGGGGGGGGGGGGGGGGGGGGGGGGAGGGAAAAGGGGGGGGGAGGGGGGGTGGGGGGGGGGGGGAAAAACACCCCTCCTCTCTTTCCTCTCCTCTCCTCGCCTCCTCTCTATTCGCCTCTTCTCTTTTGTCGAAAGTCGCTATTTTGGGCGCTTTTTCCGAAAAGGTGACACTGACTCTTTCTCTCTGTCTCTGTCTCCTCTCTTTTTCCTCTCTCGTGTCTGTCTCCTCTCTGTTCCCTGTCCTTGTCTCCCCTCTCTTCCCCCCCCTCCCTTTCTCCTCTCTCTCTCTCTCTCTTTTGGTCTCTCTCCCAAGCTCCCCTCTCTTTCCTTTTTCCCCTTCTCTCTTTTTTCTCTCTCTTTTCGTCTTTTCTTTCTATCTCTTTCTCTCCCCTCTTTTTTCTTCTCTCTGTCTCTCTCTGTCTCTCTCTCCTTTCAACTCTCTCTGTCTTTTCTCCTGTCTCTATCTCTCTCTCCACTTTTAGGGGGGGGGGGTGGGGGATTTGTATGGTGGGGGGTGAGGGTTTGCAGTGACATTGATTGCAAAGTTTGGGGGGTTTTTTGTTGGCTTTTTTGGAGGTTTTTTTTCCCCCCCTTTGGTTTTTTTGGTTTTTTTTCTGTACATTGATTGTTTTTTCGTTGGTGTGCCCGCTTTCTCGCTTGCTAGCGCCGCCAACTGCAGGAAATTGGTGGGTGTAAAAACATGCAAGATGCACGCAGACACACGCGTGTGCAGAACACACAAACCGGGACAATTTTTGTCTCTTCTTCTCTTCTGTCTGTCTGTTGTCTGTCTGTTGTTCTGTCTTCTTCTCTCTTTTCTCTCTCCTCTCTCCTCTTCTCTCACTCCTCTCTTTCTCCTCTCTCTCTCTCTCTCTCTCTCTCTCTCCCCTTTCGGGGGAAGGAGGGAGGGAACACTTGGACAATTTTTCGTCTGTTGAAGGAACATTTGAAGTCACTTTGGGTTTTTACCAAAGTAGCAGAATATTCTGGCTAAATGGGCATGGTTTTGTTGTTTTTGTACAACATCCCAGACCAGTGTGTGCAAAAAACAACTGGAAATGCTTACAGCCATCAATTTTGGTATCTGTTCACATGCAGAAGATCAAAAGATGCTAACAAAAATTTCAGGTATAGATTCACTGTCTCACGCCGAAGTCCGATGCGCTGGGCCTGACTTGGCAGGCGCTTAACGGCAGCCTAAACGCATTTTTCGCTCATACGACAGACAACAATAGTTGCTGTCTGAGCGCTCGACGACAGCAACGAAGAAGAAGAAAAAGAAGGAGAAGATGAAGGAGAAGAAGGAGGAGCAGAAGAAGAAGAAGAACAACAACAACATAAATTGTGGATATTTTTTCATGACGCTGAATCTTGTAAATTAAACAAATCGAACGCTTCCTTGAGTGACAAACAACAACTGCCTGATCCAACGAAATGAAACTAATTCAGACATTTTTCATTTTCTACATCTGTTTAGAGTTTGCCGAAACCGTCAAAAAACACACATGTTCTTTTATGAAGCACTGTTATCACTCACGCTCAGTACAAAAGCTGTGGGGAAGAAGGCCTCCTCCCCCCCCCCCCCCCCTCCCCCCCCCCTCCCCCGAGTCCTATTAAATTAACAAGCAATATCAGTCACATGTCCATTATCTGACACCAATTCCATCAAATACTTTTGTGTTATGTGTCTGACAAACTTTTGTAAACTGATGATGGGAATAAAAAAACAACGTGGTCCTTACCCAAAACCTTTCATCATATCATTTCTTGATTCTATAGACCAGCTGTAAATGGGTACCTACCTACCTGCCCTCTTTAGGGTCAGGGAAGGTAAAGCAGCGAGGGAGAGGAGATGGGCGCCTCCGCCTTCAATATGCTGGCCCCTGGAGAAGCTGAGGTCTGTGATGCCTCGCTCACTAACGACCGCGTAGGTTATGGGAACACCTTTTACCTTGTAGTCAGGAGCTGGAAAATTGATGTTTTTTCCCCCATAGCTCGGCTAGAGCTCCCAGGTTCACTAATGGTGAGATTTTTGCATAAGCGACCGTTTTCGTCTACCATGAAGGTAGTCGCATCATTTCTTGTTCTTGTTCTTCTTCTTGTTCTTGTTCTTCTTGTTCTTCTTGTTCTTGT
>CM054136.1:75056894-75074394 GCA_028751875.1 Rapana venosa | reverse complement strand
AGAGAGAGAGACAGAGAGAGGTAAACATATCAAAAGACAAGGCGAAGCTAATTTTAGCACCGAAGTTAACTTTTAATGTCATGATGGAATATTCATATCCAGCTAAAAAATAAAATTTAATAAAAAAAAAAGAAAAGAAAAAAAAGAATGGGAACAGCGTTCTGGATTATTATAGCATCTCCAGACCTTCTTCAAAACGATAGCGAGAGAGAGGGAAAAAAAAGAAAAAAGAAAAACAGAAAAAAAAGAAAAACTTAAATCCTAACAGACGCCGCTTCCCCCCAAAAAAACCCAAACAAACAAAAAACAAAAAAGAAACACCAATAAAACCACAAAACAAACACAAACAAACAACCCCCCAAAAAAAAACCAACAACAAAAAACAAACAAACAACCAACAAACAACAACAAAAAACAAAATCAAGATAGACATGAAACAGAGAGAAAAATGATGACAGGGAATTTTAAAATTGTTGTTGTCGTTATATGTGTGTGTATGTATATATGTATATATATATATACATGTGTGTGTGTGTGTTATTTTTGTCACACTTTATTTGATGTTTAATTCCCCTTCCCCCCCCCCCCCCCCCCCCCCCCCCCCCCCCCCCCCCCCCGGGAGTCTTGCAAAGATCCTGATTGCAGATCCAGGGATTCGTCTCGTCTGGATGAAACAGATGGAGGCAAGCAGACACCTGCAAGAGCAGAAGCTTGACTCGCTTGCACATTCGATCGACAACAGTATCATATATTATAGAGAGCTCGGCCTTTTGAGACAAAGATGTTTCTTCTGATTATTATTACTGTTATTCCTTCCTTTGTCTGCCTACCTGTCGTTTGTTTGTTTGTTCGGCCATTGGCTTTTATTTATTTTATTTAGTTTTTAAAAATTATTTTATTTTGTTGTTTTAAATCGAGGATAATGGAATAAGCACTTAATATGTGCTTTTTTTTACATCCAGTCCCTGTGTGTATGCGGTTTTGTCAATTCTGTCATCTGTTCCCACCACCGGCACACAATGGCCTACTCGTACGAAAAGCGAAACAGGATTTAACGTGTGTACGCAATATGTTCTGCTGCGTGCGTTTGCACACGGGGCCTCGGTTTATAGTCTCATCCGAAGGACTTGTGGGGAGAGTAGAGGAGTCTGCACTGATGTTAACTCCAGGGGGAAATATCCCCCTTGAACGGGAATCGAACCCGGGTCGTCAGATTGCGAGCGGAATGTTCTAACCGCCAGGCTATCCCGTCCCCCTGCTTGGCTTTACTGGTTAAGCAAGCTTAAGGGGCCTTTTTGGGTGCTTACAGTTCGCCTATGATTATTAGCTCCTATCATGAAATCGGGAAAGCTTTGGGTTTTTTTTGGCTGTTGAGAAATGCTCATTCCTTCTCCCTTGTGGACGGGTTAACTCAGAGGTCAGAGCACAGAGCACTCGCTTTCCCCAGCTAAGGTTAAGCAGCAAAGAGCGCGGTTACCACTTGGTTGGGTGACCGTTTGCGCGCCATGGCTTCAGTACAGTCCCCCAATTCACCCAGCTGTAAATGGGTAGCCTACCTGTCTCTTTAGGGTCAGGGAAGGTAAAGCAGCGAGGGAGAGAAGAGATGGGCGCCGCCCTCAATATGCTGGATGGACCCTGCAGAAGTTGAGGTCTCTGATGCCTCGCTCCCCTACGACCGCATAGGTTATGGGAACACCTTTACCTTTCTCCCCTGTGCGCCTGTGGTAAAGAAAACCAGACTGGCGAGCACATCCTTCAGAGGTGCACGCTATACAGCGACCTGAGGAAGAAGATTGTGTGGCTGACGGAGAGAGATAACCCTGCAAACCAAGCTGTACGGCCCACGAGAGGAGCTGGAAAGGACATGCCATTCTTTTTACCCCCAGACACATCTGACAGTGTAAAAAGCGAACGAAAGAAGAAGAAGAAGAAGAAGATTTGCTCGTTTTGTGTAAAAGAACGTACTTTCTCTTTTCTTGAGCTATTCGCAAAGATTATCACCCAGACTATAGCTATTGTCTACCTGTATCTTTAGCATAGCTGCAGTTGTGGTAATAGATACGTGAATTTTACATGTTTGTTTTATTGTAAGGGGGAAAAAGGTTTCGAAACAATTGCAAGTGTTAACGTATTACACAGAAAACATACTCGTGTGCACTCTAAGAGAGAGAGGGGGGAGTGAGGAAGAGAGAGGGAGAGAGAGAGAGAGAGAGAGGAGAGAGAGAGAGAGAGAGAGAGAGAGAGAGAGAGAGAGAGAGAGAGAGAGATGAGAGAGAGAGAGAAAGAAAGAGAGAGAGAGAGAGAGAGGGAGGAAGGGAGAGAGGGAGAGGGAGAGAGAGAAATAAAGAGAGAGAGGAAGGGAGGGAGAGAGAGATAGGGAGAGAGAGATAGGGAGGGAGAGAGGGATGGAAAGAGGGAGAGGGAGAGAGAGAGAGAGAGAGAGAGAGAGAGAGAGATTCGGATGGTTTATTCATTTATAGGCCTCCTTAAGAAGGGGTATAGGAACATGATAGGATAACTGCAACACATGTAGTAAGATCCAAAAATGAATTTTAAAAAGTTAATACAAACTGATTACATTTATATGATAACATTGATTCAAAACAGAGAGACAGAGACAGAGACAGAGACAGAGAGAGAGAAAAGAGAGAGAGAGAGAGAGAGAGAGAGGAGAGAGAGACAGACAGAGACAGAGACAGAGAGACAGAGAGACACAGAGAGATGCACAAGCAGCCAAACGCGGAGAATCAGACAGACAGACAGTAGTCGGCAGAAAGTGAAAATTGGTGTGTTCAAGACGGCAGTATTTTAGTCACGATTTTTTCTGAACAACAGGCTTCATTGTGGCCGTAATCACTGTGTTGTTGACTGTTAGACTATTTGTCTGGCACTAGTGAGTGATTGAGTGCGTGCGTGTAAGTGTGTGTGTGTGTGTAGGAGTGTGTGTGTGTGCGTGTGTGCGTGTGTGTGCGTGCGTGCGTGCGGTTTGTGTGGGTATGTTTTGTGTGCGTGCGTGCGTGCGTGTGTGTGGTGTGTGTGTACACACGCGCGCGCGTGTGTGTGTGTTCTTTCTTTCTATCATTTCACCTCTCTACTCATGGAGTGATATCAGACAAAATAAGGTGTTTGTGTGTGTGTTTATGCGTGTGTGTGTCTTCAATTTTACGTCTGTTCACTTAAAGTGATATTAGACGATAGAGGCAGAAGGGGGGGGGGGGGGGGGGGGGGGGCGCAGCATAATGAAATAAGGTCTTTAAGTAGAAGAGATACGTGTTGGCATGAGATCACATTAAAAGAGTATTCCAAACTATATAAACAGTATGTTGCAAAAAAAAAAGGCAAAGAAATATAAAAAAAAATTAACAAAAACAGAACAATTGAAAAATACTCTGAAGTTGGAAAACAAAACAATTGTGAACTACTTGTAACGGCAGCTGTGAAACAAGCAAAATGTGTAGATTCCGACGATCCTACTTTACATGTGTGTGTGTGTGTGTGTGTGTGTGTGTGTGTGTGTGTGTGTGTGGTGTGTGTGTGTGTGTGTGGTAGTTTGTGTGTGTATGTGTGAGTTTGTGTGTGTGTGTGAGTGTGTGTGTGTGAGGGTGTGTATGTGTGTGTGTGTGAGTGTGTGTGGGTGTGTGTGAATGTCAGTAGAACTGTGAAACGGCTGTCTGTCACCTCACCTGTCCAGAAATGGCTGAGTCAAAGAGATTTCCCATTCTATCCACACATCGTCAGGTTTGTCATCATGTTCCTTGCGATGATCAGGTATTGTGTAATAGGATAGCCTAGTGGTTATAACATTGCGCTCGCAATCTGACGACCCGGGTTCGATTCCCGTTCAAGGGGATATTTTCCCCTGGAGTTAACATTAGTGCCGACTCCTCCACTCTCCCCTAAAAGTTTTTCGGATGAGACTATAAACCGAGGCCTCGTGAGCGAACATCTTGTGCACACGTTAATTCCTGTTCCGCTTTTCGTAAGAGTAGGCCATTGTGTGCCGGTGGTGGGAACAGATGACAGAATTTGCAAAACCGCATACACACGGGGACTGGATGTAAAAAGCAATAGTGCTTATTCCATTATCCTCGATATAAAAGAATAAAATAAATCTAAAAAAAATTAAAATATAGGCACAAGAGAAAAGAAAGCACAATTCACTCACAGACACAAATACACAGACAGAGAGAGAGAGATTTATTTATTATTTATTTTTTATATCGAGGATAATGGAATAAGCGCTTATGTGCTTTTTTACATGCATTTTCACCCCATCATGTAACGTGTCACCCCATCATGTAACGTGTCACCCTATCATGTAACATGTCACCCTGTCATGTAACGTGTCGCCCTGTCATGTAACGTGTCACCCCGTCATGTAACGTGTCACCCTGTCATGTAAAGTGTCACTCCATCATGTAACGTGTCACCCTGTCATGTAAAGTGTCACTACATCATGTAACGTGTCACCCTGTCATGTAAAGTGTCACTCCATCATGTAACGTGTCACCCCGTCATGTAACGTGTCACCCTGTCATGTAAAGTGTCACTCCATCATGTAACGTGTCACTCCATCATGTAACGTGTCACCCCCGTCATGTAACGTGTCACCCTGTCATGTAAAGTGTCACTCCATCATGTAACGTGTCACCCTATCATGTAACGTGTCACCCTATCATGTGACGTGTCACCCCCGTCATGTGACGTGTCACCCCTATCATGTGACGTGTCATCCCGTCATGTAACGTGTCGCCCCGTCATGTGACGTGTCACCCCGTCATGTAACGTGTCACCCCGTCATGTAACGTGTCACCTCATCATGTAATGTGTCACCTCATCATGTAATGTGTCACCTCATCGTATAATGTGTCACCCCTCCATGTAACGTTTCACCCTGTCATTCAATGTGTCACCCTATCATTCAATGTCACCCATCATAATTGTAACGTCTCTCCATCGTGTAATGTCACCCCATCATGTAATGAGTCATCCTATCATCGACCATCACATCACCCCAACATTTAACATCACATCACCCCAACATGGAACATCACATCACCCCATCATGGAACATCACATCACCCCATTATGGACCATCACCCCAGCATGGAACATCACCCCAACATGGAACATCACCCCAGCATGGAACATCACCCCAACATGGAACATCACCCCCAGCATGGAACATCACCCCAACATGGAACATCACCCCAACATGGAACATCACATCACCCCAACATGGAACATCACACCACCCACAACATGGAACATCACCCCAGCATGGAACATCACCCCAACATGGAACATCACCCCCAGCATGGAACATCACCAAAACATGGAACATCACATCACCCCAACATGGAACATCACCCCCAGCATGGAACATCACCAAAACATGGAACATCACATCACCCCAACATGGAACATCACATCACCCCCAACATGGAACCTCACCCCAACATGGAACCATCACATCACCCCAACATGGAACATCACATCACCCCAAGATGGAACATCACCCCATAACTGACCAACCCCCCCCTCCCCCCCCCAACAAACCCACCCCCCAAAACTACCCCGTAAATTCCAAGAATACAGGTAAAAATCCATAGACCTGTTGGTTGTCAAGTCAATCAAGTCAAGTCAAATCAAGTCAAGTCAAGTAAACAGGTAGGTAGACCTGTCTGTCATGACAGACTCGTCTTCAACATGACACATCACCCCCCATAACTATTAACAACAGCAACAACCAACAAAAATAACAACCCAAACAAACCAAAAACCACCCCGTAAATTCCAAGAATACAGGTAAAAATCCATACACCTGTTGGTTGTCAAGTCAATCAAGTCAAGTCAAATCAAGTCAAATCAAATCAAGTCAAGTCAACAGGTAAGTAGGCCTGTCTGTCATGACAGACTCGTCTTCAACATGGAACATCACCCCATAACTATCAACAACAACAACAAAACAAATCCCAAACCCAAACAAACCCCAAAACCACCCTGTAAATTCCACAACACATGTAACATCCATACACCTGTTGGTTGTCAAGTCAATCAAGTCAAGTCAAATCAAGTCAAATCAAGTCAAGTCAACAGGTAGGTAGACCTGTCTGTCATGACAGACTCGTCTTCAACATGACACATCACCCCCATAACTATTAACAACAGTAACAACCAACAAAAATCCCAAACCCAAACAAACCCCAAAACCACCCTGTAAATTCCACAACACAGGTAACATCCATACACCTGTTGGTTGTCAAGTCAATCAAGCCAAGCCAAGTCAAATCAAGTCAAGTCAAGTCAAGTCAAGTCAACAGGTAGGTAGACCTGTCTGTCATGACAAGACTCTGTCCTCAAGCCCCTCACCACCTGTATCATCACAGCCCCCCCCCCCCACTACCCCGACCACATGGGTGGCGGTCACTACTCTGACCCCCTCCCTCCCCTCCTCCCCCACCCCCCATCCCCCTCTCCAACCCTCTCTCCCCCCTCACCCCTCTACCCCCTCCCTACCCCCCCCCCTCCTCCCCACCCCCACCCCCCCTACACTCTTCCTTCACCTTCATTCATCCTTTCCTTTCCATTTCCTTCTTCTTCCTCTACCCATTCACCTCCTCCAGTGAACCTCTCACTTTGTCCCTCCTCGTGCAATTTTCCAGAAGACTGTTTTTGGTGAGCTAAACCGCACACTTGCAGGGGGAAGGGTAGGGGGTGGGGGTGGGGGTGGGAGGCTCCTTGCCTCCACCCCCCCCCCCCCCACCTCTCCCTTCTTTTGTCTCCCCCTTCTCTCTCTCTGTCTCTGTGTCTCTGTCTGTCTCTCTGTCTCTGTCTCGCTCTCATCCCTCATCCTCCTCCTCCTCCTCCTCTTCTTCTTCTCTTCTTTTCTCTTCTTCTTTTTCTTCTTCTTCTTCTCTCTGTCTCTGTCTGTCTGTCTGTCTGTCTGTCTGTCTCTCTCTGTGTCTCCCCACCCCCTTCTCTCTCTGTCTCTCTCTCTCTCTCTCTCTCTCCTCTCTCTCTCTCTCTCTCTCTCTCTCTCTCTCTCTCTCTCTCTCTTCTCTCTCTCTCTCTCTCTCTCTCTCCTCTCTCTCTCTCTCTCTCTCTCTCTCTCCTTCAACCCTTCTCTCTCTTTATTTGTATAAAGCTTTTAAAATTAGAAATACTATCTGTACTTGAGGTATTATTCCTCTGTTCATAAATTTTTCTTATGCAACATGTTTTGGAATGTTGATTATATACACACACCCCCTACATGAGGGGCCAAGGCCTATAATGAATAAAACTTTCGCACTCGCATTCGCATTCTCCCCCTTCTCTCTCTGTCTCCCCCTTCTCTCTGTCTCCCTCTTCTCTCTTTGTCTCTCTCTCCCTGTTTCCCCCCTCTCTCTGTCTCTCTCTCTCACTCTCTGCCCCCTCTCTCTCTCACTCTCCCCCCCCTCTCTCTCACTCTCTCCCCCCTCTCTCTCACTCTCTCCCCCTCCATCTCTCTCCACCCCCCCCCCCCGACACCCCCCCCCCCCCTCCCACTCTCTCTCCTCCTTCTTCTTCTCTTGGGCAAACAGTCGCTTCCGCCAGTGTAATCTCGGGTGTGGGGTCGCTAAGTGGTTTTTGTCGTAATGTGGTCAACGCTCAACACAGAGACACAAGAAGGGTTACTGCTCGATCTAAAAAAAAAAACCAACCTAAAAAAACAACAACCAAAACCAAAACCCCAACTCCCCCCCCCCCCCCCACCAAAACAACAAACAAACAACAAACAAACAAAAACAAAACTATGTGTGAAATTACCACGTTTCGTATTATATTTTGTGTGTGCTGAAGAAAATGTACGTGTTCAGCTTTCTTCTATTTCTTCTTCTTCTTTTTCTTCTTTTCTTCTTCTTCTTCTTCTTCTTCTTCTTCTTCTTCTTCTTCTTCTTCTTCTTCTTCTTCGTCTTCATCTTCTTCTTCTTCTTCAAGTGTCCGGTCTGGTCCTGCAGACATCGACGATCATGGCTCTCCATTCTTCCCTGTTCTCGGTCCCTCTCATGAGCTCATTGTTGGTGCCCTCTTTATTCGTTGCGAATTTGTTTCAGCTGTCTGTGAATTTTGTGCGTTGTCTTCCTCAGCTTTAAAAAAAAGCACAAAAAAAGCGTCACTTTCGAACTTGATATCAGTGGGTTTCGATATTACCTCCTTGATGATGATACATACAAGTATTTTGTCTTCCTGTCCTCCGTAGGGAGTGGAGGATCATCTTTACCCATCCCGTAGTCCTGTAGACTGTTGTGGCACCCAATGACAAATCTGCAACCAGCTTCCTCCACTCACCGCAGTCCTCTGCTTTCCGTAGCAAATCATTCCACTCAAGACCAGTCCTCCACTCTCTGATGTTGTCTTTGCCGTCGTTTTTTCCCCCTCTC
Source organism: Rapana venosa (assembly GCA_028751875.1). Classification (NCBI taxonomy): domain Eukaryota; kingdom Metazoa; phylum Mollusca; class Gastropoda; order Neogastropoda; family Muricidae; genus Rapana; species Rapana venosa. The sequence continues at coordinate 75,065,989 of CM054136.1, read as the reverse complement.
TGTCTGCCTCTTTCGTCTTCCTCGTTGTACTGTTCCCTGTAGGACAGTCTTTGGCCAGTGCAGATGTTTGTGTGACGTGCCCGTACCATTTTAGTTTGCGTTGTTGTTGTTGTTGTTGTTTTTCCACTGAAGTCAGGAGCTCTTCATAATATAGCCTGATCACCGTCAAAGTCACCGATCCCTCAGATTCCGAATCCTTTGGGGCGCCTTCGAAGCTTTGTCAACCACCTTTCTCCAGTCCTCTCGTCTCTCAGCCGTCCTCAGGGTGTCTCTTAGCTGGCCTGATGGCGTTTTTAATTCTGGTTTTCACTTCCTCATTTAGTGATGTTCTCTCTGGAAGAGATACCCAGAGTGGAGGAAGCTGGTTGCAAAAGCTTCAGTGGTTCCCCAACGGTCTTACAAGATTTACGGGGTAGGTGAAGGTGAACAGATATCTTCGAATCAGACCAAAACTTAACATGTTGATTTCCCTGGTGAAAGCGCGGGGAGCGTTCTTTTCATATTCACATCCCGGTCAAAAACACTGCAATCCTACCATGAAGGGCAATTCGCTAACTGGACTTAGTTCTTATCCAGCTACTATCCTTTTCTTGGTGTTACCTTCAGGCCATGTTTACATTATGATTTGGTACAAAACAAAGTCATAACCAAACAATTTGCTTAAGCAGTTTAAAAAACATTTTCTGGTCACTTAATAAGGACCGGGTTCGCGCGCGGTTGAACGTCTTGTGGGCAGTTAATTAAGGATAAGCCAACCACTTAAGGACACTATATATATACACCTTGGGACTGGGGGGTGTGGGTGTGCAGGGGGTGGGGAGGGGGGGAGGGCGGGAGAAGGGGGAGGGGGGAGGGCTATGTCAGTCAGGTGAGCGTGATGGCCACGGCCGGACAGGGCAAGTCAAAGGGGCATTGCCCAAACCCGACCCCTCTCTCTCTCTCTCTCTCTCTCTCTCTCTCTCTCTCCTCTCTCTCTCCTCTCTCTCTCTCTCCCCCCCCCCCCCACCCTCTCTCTCTCTCTCTCTCTTCCTCTACTCCTGACCTTTTCAATGTACTAGACCTCAAACCTAGCCATTTTCTTTTTTAGTCCCCTCTCTCTCTCTTTTTTTCCTTTTCTTTCCTTCCTTTCTTCCTTTCTTCCTTCCTTCCTTCTTTCTCTTCACCATTCAGAAAGTCTGGGGGTTTTCCCCTTTCCCCTTGTTTGTCTCGGGACCCTGCACGGCTGGGGTCGGGGCAGGTCATGGGCCAGAATTGGAGCCCTGAAAATGTCTTGAAGCTAGGCTAGCTGAGCTAGGAAGCTTCAAGCTATAGGGAGCTGCTGTACTGGGCGGAAAAGGAACGAGGTCTGGTCAGTTGGCTCACACACACACACAGACACAGACACAGACACACACACGCACGCACACACACACGCACACACATACACACACACACACACACACACACACACACACACACAACACACACACACGCACGCACGCACGCACGCACGCACGCACGCACACACACACACAACGCACACACACGCGCACGCACGCACGCACACACACACAACACACACACGCGCGCGCGCACGCACACACACACACACACCACACACACACACACACACACACACACACACACACACCACACACACACACACACACACACACACACAGAGCTTGTGTGGCCCCATGTCATCGAGATACTTTGCTGGCTGCTTCTTTTGCTGAAGGGTTTGCTCATCACCTTGAAGAAGACTACGCTTGGGGACAGGGAGGAGAGCTCTGTGGTCAGAGCACTCGCTTTCCCCCCCAAGCTAAGGTTAAAGCAGCATGGAGCGTGGTTACCAGTTGGATGGGTGACCGTTTGCGATGCGCGCCTTGGCTTCAGTACAGTTCGTAGGAGAGTGAGGCATCAGAGACCTCAGCTTCTCTAGGGGCCAGCATATTGAGGGCGGCACCCATCTCCTCTCCCTCGTTGCTTTACCTTCCCTGACCCTAAAGAGGCAGGTACCCATTTACAGCTGGGTGAACTCGGGGGACTGTACTGAAGCCAAGGCGCGCAAACGGCCCCCCATCCAAGTGGTAACCACGCTCGATGCTGCTTAACCTTAGCTGGGGGAAAGCGAGTGCTCTGACCACTGAGCGATCTCGTCCTAACCCTTTAGAAAAAGACTGGGTTTTTTCTTCTTCTCCTTCTATGAAAACTAGCGCTGTACTTTCCACATGAAGCTTATCATTGGTAGTGTTCATCATGGTCAATGTTAAGTACCCGGGGTGGTTGCACCGGCACACATTGTTCATCCTGCTATTGGATGAGGTCTACCTTCACCTATCCCGTAGTCCTGTGGACCGTGGGGGCACTAATGAAGATTTTGCAACCAGCTTCCTCCACTCACCGCGGTCTTCTTCTTTCCGTAGCAAATCGTTCCACTCAAGGCCAGTCCACTCTCTGATGTTGTCTTCCCGTCGTTTTCTCTGTTTGCCTCTTCGTCTCCCTTCTTGTACTTTCCCCTGTAGGACAGTCTTGGCCAGTCCTGATGTTCGTGGGACGTGCCCGTATCACTTCAGTTTGTGTCTTTTCACTGAAGTCAGGAGCTATTCATATGGTCCGATGGCGTTTTAAATTCTGGCCTTCACTTTATCATTAGTGATGTGATCTCTCTACGAGATACCAAGGAGTTTACGAAACCACCTAATCTCCATTGCCTGTATCCTTCTTTCAATGTCTGCTGTTATGGTCCACGTTTCACACGCGTACAAAAATATGGACATGATCAGGGAAGGCATCAGTCTGATCCTGAAGCAGATGGCGATGTTCTTGTCGTTCCTGAGAACATTCTGATTGGTGATCGCTCCACGATATCAATGGCCAAGGTAAAGAGGCAATTATCTATCTATCTATCTATCTATCTATCTATCTATCTATCTATCTATCTATCTATCTATCTATCTATCTATCTATCTATCTATCTATCTATCTATCTATCTATCTATCTATCTATCTATCTATATAGGTGTGTGTGTATAGATAGTTTTGAAACAATTCTTTCACAGCTAGAGAAAAAACCCATATTGTAGTTGAAAAGTTGGTGTTTCGATATATCCTGTGTATGTGTGGCCTAGTGGTTGGTGTGTTTATCATCCTAGGCACAACCTATCTGAGAATCGTCTGTTCAAGACTTCCTACGCTTCATTACAGACCCAAACATCCCATTAACAAATCATAACACCCCAGTTCCTATTCTAATACTGCAGTACACATTCTACCACCACCCCTACACACTCTAACATCTTGTAAAAAAAAATAAATAGCACAGTACACATTCTACCACCCCACTACAACCTCTAACATCTTGTAAATATATATATATCTATCTATATAGACAATATATATATATATATATATATATATATATAATAATATATATATATATATAATATATATATATATATATAATATATATATCACCCCAATACAGTTTAAAATACCCCATGTACAATTTCTAACACAATCTACAGATTCTGACAACACGGTACAAATTTTAACACCTCCGTAAAAAATTTAATACCCCCCCCCCCCCCCCCCCACCCCCCGTACAAGTTGTAAAACCCCTGTAGAAATTCAAACACCCCCGTACCGATTCATTATTTCAATAAAGGTTCTAACATTTCAGTACAGATTGTAACATTTCAGTTCAGATTCTCAGTCCAGAACAACTTCTAACATTTCAGTACAGATTGTAACATTTCAGTTCAGATTGTAACATTTCAGTACAGATTCTAACAGTTCAGAACAGATTCTAACATTTCAGTACAGATTCTAACATTTCAGTACAGATTATAACATTTCAGTACAGATTCTAACATTTCAGTACCGATCCTGACAATCCAGTGCAAATTCTAACACACCCCAGTACATATTTTAACACTCCAGTACAAACTCTAACACAACGTACAGATTCTAACACCCCAGTACTTTAAAATCTTACAGCCCCGTAAAAATTCTAACACCCCAGTACACATTTAACACCCCAGTACAGATTCTGACACCCACCAGTACAGATTCTAACATACACCAGTACAGATTCTAACATACCCCAGTACAAATTCTAACACGCCAGTACAAATTCTAACACCCCAGTACAGATTCTAACATACACCAGTACAGATTCTAACATACTCCAGTACAAATTCTAACACGCCAGTACAGATTCTAACATACACCAGTACATAATTATATGGTTTACACCCCTGTACAGACCTTCACACTCCAGCACAGATTAATGTATCAACCCCCCCCCCCCCCCCCCCCGCCCCCCCCAATATGGCAGCTAAAAGTTGGGCTCAACCAAAAGAAAGGCTTTTACACGGGAACAAAAGCAGAGCGATTTTGAAAAGAAAGGTAGAGATAACATGCACTGAAATATTATTTGCTATTGTAGTAGCTGAAGGTAGGAATGTTTTCTGTCTCGAAAAGGCAAATGCCAGTGAGTAGCAGAACTTTGGAAAACAGAAATAGTGTGCATGTGCAATGACAACAAATAATGCACACACACACATTCACACACACACACACACCGCCCCTGCTTGCATACACACACACAACACACACACACACACACACACACACACACACACACACACACACACAGTTTTCTTTTTAACACACCCAGTTTTCTATGAACCAATTAAGCCAAAATGACGCACAAAAGTTAATAATAACCCTCAAGAAAACAAAACAAAAAATGGGCCGCCTGCAAAAGACCCAAGCACATACTTCTTATTTTCCTTCTTCAAACGCTCAGATGGCAAACTACTGTTGTCTGTCATATAAGCGAAAATGCCTTGCACTGCCGTTAAGCCCCTGACAAGTCAGGCCCAGCACACCCGACTTCAGCATGGGATAGAATTGTTCTCTTTTAATTCTTTCTTGGGAAAAAAAAATGTTCAGGAGAATGAACCAAGAAGGCAAAAGTGTAGACAAGAAGAAGGCGACGGGAAGATAAGAAACAAGGCAGAAACAAAGAGAGGGATAGAAAAAAAGGAATTCCTAGCGCGAATTTCTAGAAGATGGGAAGGCTATTTATACTGACAGAGCCCCGGGCATCCCCCACGGGGGATAGGAAAGGGGGTGGTGATGGGCAAACATTCGAGCATCGAAAGATAAGATTTTACCCGAGATAATTTAGAGCTTAGGAAAAAGCAAAGACAGCAAGAAATGCTGTATCAGTGGTTAGCATAAACATTCCAAGGGTCGATTCGGTGACAGGATTCGGTGACAGGATTCGGTGACAGGATTTAGTGACAGGATTCGGTGACAGGATCAGCGTGGTCTATACCATCTTCTGTTACTGAAAATCAGTGATCGATTCCACAACAAGATCAGCATGTTACACAAGCTTTCTCTTACAAAATCAAAGGACCAAGGCCTTTGGACTGGGCAAGAGGTCATACCAGGAATAAGTCACAATATTCTTGTTCATGGCACACCCAGACAGCAATTTTAATACTGTTGTCTATCATGTGAGCAAAAATACGTTGAGCTCTCGTTAAGCGCCTGACAAGTCAGGCCCTGCACATCCGACTTTGGTTTGAGCCACAATACTATGGTACAGTCTTGATTTACAAGCTGCATGAATTTGAATTAATTGTTGTTCCTGTCCTGATAATTATCACAACCTTCCCTTCTACTGTCATCTGATTTAGCATTTAAACCCGGAAGCATATTTTCTGTAGCGTTTGTTTGTTCTAAATCCAGGTTATCATTATGTAGATTCTAAATATGATCAAGTTGTAAGCCTGATAGCTGTTTCTTTTTTTTCTTCTAACAATTAATTGTTATATTTCCCCCCTGTCCACTACCATTATTCAATTCATTTAGCCCATCTAATTGTTGTCCCTTAGTGCTTTAGATTACTCCCAGATAAATCGCTTTACAAGTTTCCACTTACAGTACATTACACGTACAATTCGAATATCGCCTTTTATATGCTTGGAAGATAACGCTTTACAGCCATATGATTTACAGCTTAGGAAAAAGCAACAGCAAGAAATGTTGTGTCAGTGGTGAGCATAAACATTCCAAGGGTCCATTCGGTGACAGGATTCGGAGACAGGATCAGCATAGTCTATACCATCTTCTGTTACTGAAAATCAGTGATCAATTTCACAACAAGATCAGCATGTTACACAAGCTTTCTCTTACAAAATCAAAGGACCAAGGCCTTTGGACTGGGCAAGAGGTCATACCAGGAATTAGGCACAACATTCTTGTTTGTTAAACGCTCAGACAGCATGTACTGTTGTCTGTCATATGAGCAAAAATGCGTTGCGCTGTCATTAAGCCCCTGATAAGTCAGGCCCAGCATAAGGGACTTCAGCGTGAGTCACAATACTAGACCTATGATCCATTGTTCGTTTTACAAGCTGCCTGAACATGATTTTGTATCAATTCTCGCTTCTTTCCTGATGATTGTCACTGCTGTCCCTATTCTTGTCATCTGCTTTAGCTTTCAAATCGTAGATATTTTCTGTAGGGTTTGTATGTTCTAGATCCACATTATCATCTTAGATTATATATTTATTATACCTCAACTGTGTGTTTTAAGGGAGTGGTGCCCAGTAGAATTGTGGGTTTTTATCAAGACAATTATATATATATATATATATATATATATATATATATATATATATATATATATATATGATTATGTTGTACCTGTGATAGCTGTTTTTAGTTTCTTCTTCTAAACTAATAATTGTCACATTTTTTCCTGTCCTCTTATCGTTATTTATTTCACTAGACCCGTCTACCTTATTGTATTTTTAGTGTTTTCGGCCATTTCCAGAAGAAGCGCTTTACAAGTGTCTACTTACATCACACCCCTGTGCAAAAACAAAGAGAGGGATAGAAAAAAGGATTTCCTAGAACAAAAGTTCCAGAAGATGGGGAGGCTATTTGTACTGACAGAGCCCCCAGCATCCCCACGGGGGATAGGAAAGGGGGTGAGGGGGTGGGTAAACATGTTTGAATATGGCATTTTATATACTAAGATAAGATAACATTGCGCTCCGCAATCTGACGACCCCGGTTCGATTCCCGTTCAAGGGGGGTATTTTCCCCTGGAGTTAATAACATCAGTGCAGACTCCACTCTCCCCAAAAGTCCTTCGAATGAGACTATAAACCGAGGCCCCATGTGCGAACGCACGCAGAACATCTTGCGCACACGTTTAAATCCTGTTCCGCTTTTCGTAAGAGTAGGCCATTGTGTGCCGGTGGTGAGGACAGAATTGACAAAACCGCATACACACGGGGACTGGATGTAAAAAAAGCACGTAAGTGCTTATTCCATTATCCTCGAAATAAAAGAAAAACAGAATAATAATAAAAGAAAGAATATCATTACAGCAGGGGACCGGATAGCCTAGTGGTTTATTTATTTATTTATTTATTTATTTATTCTTTTATATCGAGGATAATGGAATAAGCAATCATGTGCCTTTTTACATCCAGTCCCCATGTGTATGCGGTTTTGTAAATTTTTGTCATCTGTTCCCACCGGCACACAATGGCCTACTCTCTCGAAAAGCGGAACAGGATTTAACGCGTGCGCTAGATGTTCTGCGTGCGTTCGCAAACGGGGCTTCGGTTTATAGTCTCATCCGAAGGACTTTGACATTCAGTTCGATTTTTTTGTTGTCAAACTGGGAAGAAAGGGCGAGGAGGCTGGGAATCGAACCCGCAACCTCGCGGTTTACTTGTTAGCAGGCGAACGTCTTAACCATCCTGCCACCATCCTTCCTTGGTAACGGTTTAAGGGGATTTTTTCCCATGGAGTTAACATCAGTACTGACTCCACTCCCCGCTAAAGTTCTTCGGACGACACTTTAAAACAGAGGCCCCCGAAGACAAAGGACACAGAACATCTTGCTGCACACCTTCAAAATTCTGTTCCGCTTTTTCGAAAAATCAGGCCATTGAGTGCCAGTAGGGACAGGCGACAAAATAAATTGTTAAAAAAAACCGCCAACAACAACAACAACAACAACACCTTACATGTATGTGCACAGGTGTCGTGTTAAAACACCATCCCCGAAGTCGGAATGCGGCTACCTTACTAAGAAAATAATCTCAACATTGGTGAGTCTCAGAGCTCTAGCGCAAAAAAAAAAAAAAAGAAAAAGAAAAGAAAACCCCCTCAACAAAACAACAACAACAACAACAACAACAGTATACTTGAGGGGAAAAGTTTTAATTTAAAGAAAAACATCATGCTATATAAGAAGACCGCTTTTTGTCGTTGCGTTGTTGATAATGGAAACAGATTCTTTAAAAAAAACACACCCAACAACAACAACAACAACAACAACAACAACAACAACAACAAACCACCACATAAATACGGCAAGGAGAAAAAAAGGGCAAGTTTGTGACCTTGGTCATGTTCTATTAATAGTCCTACATCTAAACACCGAAAAGAAATGATTAATCACCTACAACTAGTATTTGCTTTTGACATAACTTTATTTCGTAATTCCCAACCCCCCCCACCCCCCTGCCCCACCCCCACCTTCTCTCTCTCTCAATGGGAATCCCAGGGACTTGTCAGTATAAAATACCAACCCCAAAAACCTTCCACAAAATTCTATGCATGATATTCCCACTTTTCTATCCCTCTCTTGGCTTCTGCCTTGTCCCCCCCCCCCCCCACCCCAACACCCCCGACCCCACCCCACCCCACCCCCTTGTCACTACTACCGTCCCCCCCCCCCCCCCCTCACCCCCTTTCTTATTAATTTTCTACATTCTTAAACTTCGTGTTTGTGGGGTTTTTTCTGCCTCCCTCCCCCCTCACCCCCCCACCCCCCTCCCACCCCCTTGTCACCAACCCCCCCCCCCTTTCTTATCAATTTTCTACATTCTTAAACTTCGTGTTCGTTTTTTTCCTGCCTTGTCCCCCCCCACCCCCCACCCCCTTGTCACTACTACCCCCTCCGCCCCCCCCCCCTTTCTTATTAATTTTCTACATTCTTAAACTTCGTGTTTGTCTTTTGTTTTCTGCCTCCCCCCCCCCCCCCCCCCCCACACACACACACACCCGACCCC
>CM054136.1:75016894-75039394 GCA_028751875.1 Rapana venosa | reverse complement strand
ATGGTACATTGAATAAGAAGTGCAACTGCAATTGTGCGTGTGTATGCGTGCGTGCGTGTGTGCATGCGTGTGCGTGCGTGTGTGTGTGTTTGTGAGACAACCAGAGACAGATGAGAGAGTATCAACAACAAACAAGAATAATATATATATATATATACATTATAAATATATATATATATATGTATATATATATATATATATAATATATATATATATATATATAATATATATATATATATATATATATATATATATATATATATAAAATAAACCCACCGAAAACAAAACCAAAAAAACCACCCACCAACAAAACACATAGATTGTCACCAACAGATGACCATACTTCTCTCTCTCTCTCTCTCACTCACTACTCTCTCTCTCTCTCTCTCTCTCTCTCTCCTCTCTCTCTCTCTCTGCATCGCCCTCGGCCTATTCTTGTTGAGGTTTCAGTGGGTAAGGTAAGGGCGTGCGTAGTTCATTGAGAAATGGAAACAGCGGGAAGGGAAGTGTAGTGTGTGTGTGGTGGTGGAGGGGGGGCGGAGGAGGTATAGAGGATAGACAGGGAGAAGGGGCAGGATGGACTGAATGAACGTAGTAGTAAAGAAAACACACCAAAAAAAAGAGAAAGAAGAAAAAAAAGAAGAGAGTAAAAAAATAAAAATGAATAGGGAACAAAAATGGTATGATCCTTGACAATTAATGTAGTGTGACGGTAGGAGAAGAGTACAGGAGATGTTTTGAATCCACGTTGTGGTTTTTTCCTTCACACACACACACACACACACACACACACACACACACACACACACACACACACACACACACACACACACACACACCAAAACACACAAAGAAGAGAAGAGAGAGAGAGAGAGAGAGAGAGAGAGAGAGAGAGAGAGAGAGAGAGAGAGAGAGAGAGAGAGAGAGAGAGAGAGAGAGAGAGAGAGAGAGAGAGAGAGAGAGAGAGAGAGAGAGAGAGAGAGAGAGAGAGAGAGAGAGAGAGAGAGAGTTTTAATGGTTTTCTGGGATAAATTTGGCTACAGGTTTTTCAATTTTTATTTTTTATTCATGTTTTTTTTAGCCTCCATTTACGTTGTGTAATACAAATCACTGCTCTTTAACGTTTTTGTCATTCCCACCCACCTCCATCCCTTTTCTGGAAATTATGTGCTAGGAATTCCCTCTTTTCTATCCCCCTCTTTGTTTCTGCCTTGTTCCCTTTTCCCCCCCTACCATCTCCTTCTTGCTAATTTTCTGCCGTCCTGGTCCATTCTCCCGCCTATATTTAAACCAAGAAAGACTTCAAAGACAACAATTCTCTCCTATGCCGAAGTCGGATGCGCTGGACCTGACTTGTCAGGCGCTTAACAGCGTGCAATGCGACGCATTTTCGCTCATATGACAAGACAACAATAGTTGGTGTGTGTTTGTTTCCCTATGTAAGAGACCTTTGCCGACACAATTTTACAATTTACCGATATCTTTTTGTTGTTACTGTGGGTCATTTTACGTGCACTAAAATGTCTTTGCACATGGGGGATCTCGGGATAGTTTTATCCGAAAGACTAGTATCCAGACCACCTCTAAAAGTCTAGCAGTTGGGGTGGGAGAGGATGCAGGTCGAATCCGCATTTTGTCATTTCCTAAACGGGTGTCAACGCTAGACGTCCCCCCCACCCCCCCCACCCCCATCCATCCAAGTGTTTGAGACAAAAATTCTGTAGCATGTTCAGTTTCCACATGAACTATCTATCTATCTATCTATCTATCTATCTATCTATCTATCTATCTATCTATCTATCTATCCATCCATCCATCCATCCATCCATCCATCCATCCATCCATCCATCTATCTATCTATCTATCTATCTATCTATCTATCTATCTATCTATCTATCTATCTATCTATCTATCTATCTATCTATCTCTCTTCTCTATCCATCCATCCATCCATCCATCCATCCATCTATCTATCTATCTATCTCTCTCTATCCATCCATCCATCCATCCATCCATCCATCCATCCATCCATCTATCTATCTATCTATCTATCTATCTATCTATCTATCTATCTATCTATCTATCTATCCATCTATCTATCTATCTATCTATCTATCTATCTATCTATCTATCAGAGCATTTCGATGTAACTGGATTTAAAGATACGTTAATACTGTTATTATTTTATTCAGTCACCCCCCCCCCTCCTCCGTTAACCCCCCCCCCCCCCCCCCCCCACCCCCCCCCCCCCGCCCCCCCCCCCCCCTCCGTATCTTCTTCCTCTGGTCATTAGCCTAAAGGAATCATCATTAACGGCTTGGTGAATGTTGATGGTGTACTTGACCTCAGTACTAACAAATTACTGCTGGCTTATTGTTGTTATGCTGGATATGTTAACCATATTTCGTTTTATGCTCATTTATCTTTTATTTTATTTTATTTTCGAGGAGAATGGAATAAGCACTCATGCGCTATTTTTTTTGGAAAAATACATCCAGTCCCCGTCCACATGCAGTTTAAAAAAAAAAAAAAAGAAGCAAACATTGAATGCATAAACCCTATTTGAACGAGAAAAAACCCGAAATAACACCCCCACCCCCTGTCCCCAACACCACCCTCTACCCCAGACCCTCCCACGTTTAACTTGTTGAACCCATCTGCCCGCTATCCCCTATACTACAAAGAAATAAATAAACAAATGAATAAGTAAATACATAAATACTACCACAGGTATATCTTGACCACGCCAAGGTAAGAAAGAGGATGGGTGAGAAAGTCCGCCCCCCAAAAAAAAAATCGCAGACAGTCAATCAGACAGACCAGACAGTTACGTCACTGAGTGGGAGGAGGAAGAGGAGGAGGAGGAGGAGGAGGTGGAGGAGGTGGAGGAGACGCCCCTCCCCTCTCCCCTGCCCCTCCCCTGTCCCCCCCCCCCCCCCCCCTCATTTCCTTATAACCTTGCCTGGGGCTATGTCATCTGTGGCTGGGGCACAACCTAAGTACTAGAAGCGCGCGCGCGCGCGCGCGAGAGAGAGAGAGAGAGAGAGAGAGAGGGGAGAGAGAGTAGAGAGAGAGAGAGAGAGAGAGAGAGAGAGAGAGAGACAATGACAATGCAATGACAAATTCTTTTATTTCGAGGATAATGAATAAGCACTCATGTGCTTTTTTACATCCAGTCCCCGCCGTAGGATAAAGAGAGAGAGAGAGAGAGAGAGAGAGAGAGAGAGAGAGAGAGAGAGAGGAGAGAGAGAGAGAGCATACAGACAGACAGACAGACAACAGACAGACTTGATTTGTTTCTTTACTAGATTCAGCGCTTATAAACCCCAACATTATTATCATATAAGACAGACAGACGTCAGACAGACGAGACAGACAGAGAAGAGAAAGACAGAGAGAGAGAGAGAGAGAGAGGAGAGAGAGAGAGAGAGAGAGGAGAGAGAGAGAGAGAGAGAGAGAGACAATGACAATGACAAATTCTTTTATTTCGAGGATAATGAATAAGCACTCATGTGCTTTTTTACATCCAGTCCCCGCCCGTAGGGATACAAGAGAGAGAGAGAGAGAGAGAGAGAGAGAGAGAGAGAGAGAGAGACATGACAGACAGACAGACAGACAGACTTGATTTGTTTACTTTACAAGATTCAGCGCTATATAAACCCCATACATTATTATTATCATTAAACAGACAGACAGACAGTCAGACAGACAGAGACAACAGAGACAGAAGACAGAGAGAGAGAGAGAGAGAGAGAGAGAGAGAGAGAGAGAGAGAGAGAACGAAACAGATGAGAGTTTGATCACGAGAAAAGGACATTGAGAGCATAGAGAGAGAGAGGAGAGAGCGAGAGAGTAGAGAGACAGCGAAGACAGATAGACAGACAAACAGACAGACAGACTTGATTTGTTTATTACAAGATTCACCTATACAAATTCCCATACATTACTATTATTATTACAGACAGACAGACAGTCGTCAGACAGAGACACAAAGAGAAAGACACTTAAGAGATACAAAGAAGATAGTCTCTATGATTCTGGAAAGTATGAACACAAGATGAATGAAAGTGAGGCTGGCAAACAGAGAGCGAGAGGAGCAGAGAGAGAGGAGAGAGAGAGAGAAGGAGAGAGGAGAAGAAAGAGAGAGGAGCAACAAAAGAGCAAACAAATTATCAAGAGAGAGGAGAGAGGTTAAGGGGGGAGGGGGGGAGAGGGAGGGGGACTGTTTAGGAAGAAAAGGTCAACCTTGCTTAGGAGACAGAGACAGTCATTATATAACCTTTCTACCTCCCTCCATCCTCCCTCTCTCCCCAAATACCTTTCTAACCTTCTCACTCACCCACCCACCCTTTTACTTCCACCTCTCCTCTTCCTCCTCCTCCTCCATCCCTCCCTCTCCTGTCACCCCCTACCCCCACCCCTCTCCCCTTCCCCTTCCCTTCCTCCCTCTTGACAAGCCACACCACCCTTACTACCAGGTCTCTGCCCCTATTGCCTGTCCTGTTTAGTTATTAATCACCTGTAACAACAACAACAACAACCAACAACAAGGTAAAGGTAAAGGTAAAGGAGTCCCATAACCTATAAGGTCGTAGGGGAGCGAGGCGTCAGAGACCTCACTTCTCCAGGGGCCAGCATATTGAGGGCGGCGCCCATCTCCTCTCCCTCGCTGCTTTACCTTCCCTGACCCTAAAGAGAGCAGGTACCCATTTACAGCTGGGTGAACTGGGGGAACTGTACTGAATGAAGCCAAGGCCCGAAAACGGTCACCCATCCAAGTGGTAACCACGCTCGACGCTGCTTAACTTGGCGGGGAAAGCGAGTGCTCTCTCTGAGAGACCACTGAGCTATCCCGTCCCCTCAACAACAAGACTGCTACTATATAATTCATGTTACCTGTTTCGGTCAGACAGACAAGACCCGACAAGACAAGACTTGACTTGACACACAGGTAACCTGTCAACTATAATGGAGTTGTCTCAACCCACCCACCCCCCTCTCTCTCCCCCCTCTCCTCCTCCCCTCCCGCTCCCCCCCTTCCCCCCCCCCCCCCCCCCCCCCCCCCCCCCCCTGTTCCTCCCTCTCCTCCTCCTCTCTCCAACTTTGTTGACGAAGCTTTGACAAATACGTCATCATCAGTGCCCTTCTAGTCAGCTTTGGGGAGATGGGGGGGGGGGGGGGGGGGGGGGGGGGGGGGGGAAGAGGGAGGGAAGGGAGGGGAGGGGGAGGGGGGTGGGGTCTGGAAGGTGAAGGTGTTGGTGGTGAGGGTGGTGGTGGTGGTGGTAGGTAGGTAGGTAGGTGGGTGGGTGTGTAGATGGGTGGGTAGGTGTCATAAAAGGGTTGATAGTTTTCAAACTTCCGCGTGGGATGTAGGCTAGGGGGCAACTGCGTGCGTGAGAGAAGAGAGAGCGAGAGAGAGAGAGAGAGAGTGGGAGATAGAGAGACGAGAGAGAGGCAGAGAGAGGAAGAGAGAGAGAGAGAGAGAGAGGAGAGAGAGGAGAGAGAGAGCAGACATACAGACAGAGAGAGAGAGAGAGAGGAGAGAGAGAAGAAGAAGACAGAGAGGACGAGAGAGAGAGAGAGAGAGGACAGAATGCAGACAGAGAGAAGACAGAGTAGAGAGAGACAGAGAGAGAGCAGAAGATAGAGAGCAGACACAGACATAGCAGACAGAGAGAGAGACAGAGATAGAGAGAGAAGAGAGAGAGAGACCAGACAAAGAAGACAGAGCAGACAAGAGACATAGGAAGAGACAGAGACGATGAGACAGACAGAAGAGAGAAGAACGAGAGCAGAAGAGACAGAAGAGAGAGAGAGGACCAGACAGATGACAGACAGACATAGAGAGAGACAGAGACAGACAGAGAGAGAAGAGAGAGAGACCAGACAGATAGAGAGACAGACACAGACATAGAGAGACAGGACAGACATAAGAGAGAGGACAGAGGAGAGAGACAGAGGAAAGAGACAGGACAGACATGAGAAGAGAGACAGAGACAGACAGACGGAAAGAGAGAGAGACAGAGAGACCAGGACAGATAGAGAGACAGAAGACGAGAATAGAGAGAGAGTGAGAGACTGAGAACAGAGAGAGAGAGACAGAGGGAAAGAGACAGACAGACATAGAGAGAGACGAACAGACATGAGGAAAGAGAGAAGAGAGAGAGCAGAGGAGAGAGAGAGAGAGAGCCAGAGGGAGAGCCGACAGACAGAGATGAGGAGAGGAGAGAGAGAGAGAAGAGAGAGGAGAGAGAGAGAGAGAGCCAGAGACAGAGGGACAGAGTCAGAGACAGAAAGAGAAAGAAAGACAGACAGAGAAAGACAGGCAGAGAAAGAGAGACAAAGATAGAGAGATAGATGAGGGGGAGGAGGGGGTGGCTGTGGGCAGAGTCTGACTGAGACAGAATGTGTGGTTTAAAAGGTAAGGTAAAGGAGTCCCATAACCTATAAGGTCGTAGGGGAGCGAGGCGTCAGAGACCTCACTTCTCTAGGGCCAGCATATTGAGGGCGGCGCCCATCTCCTCTCCCTCGCTGCTTTACCTTCCCTGACCCTAAAGAGGGCAGGTACCCATTTACAGCTGGGTGAACTGGGGGAACTGTACTGAAGCCAAGGCGTGCAAACGGTCACCCATCCAACTGGTAACCACGCTCGACGCTGCTTAACTTGGCTGGGGGAAAGCGAGTGCTCCGACCACCTAGCTATCCCGTGGTTTAAGGAGCGTATAAAACATCTGCTACACCTACACACTGTACTTAACCTCTCCCTAATAACTCCCCATCTCCTGGAGCCGTT
The DNA here is from genome assembly GCA_028751875.1 of Rapana venosa. Lineage (NCBI taxonomy): Eukaryota > Metazoa > Mollusca > Gastropoda > Neogastropoda > Muricidae > Rapana > Rapana venosa. The sequence continues at coordinate 75,032,601 of CM054136.1, read as the reverse complement.
AAGCCATTAAGCTGAATTTATTTTATTTTACAGGCAGCATTATTTAAAACAAAATATTTGTCAGGAAGCTCTATATAACACTGGCGGCGGAGCCAATCCCTTCTCCCAAGAGGTAGGGTGCATGCTAGGCATGGTCGCGTCATCCATCTTTCACTAATCCATAGCTGGCTTAACTCTTCTACAGACAAAGCCTGCAGATGGACTGAAGATTTTAAAAACGGTGTGCGCAAGATGCCCTGCATGCGCATGTCAACGACATTGACTACTACCTATTTTTTTTTTTACATTTCTCTGAATTACTTGCCTGATTGTCATTGTTATGAGTATAGTCAATACATGTGTGTGTTGTGTGTGTGTGTGTGTGTGTGTGTGTGTGTGTGTGTGTGTGTGTGTTATGTGTGCGTTCGTGTGTTCGTGGGTGTGTGTGCGTGTGAGTTTTTATTTTTTATTTTTATTTATTTTATTCTTTTATATCGAGGATAATGGAATAAGTACTTATGTGCTTTTTTTATATCCAGTGCCCGTGTGTATGCGGTTTTGTGTGTGTGCGTGCGTGTGAGAGAGAGAGAGTGTGTGTGTGCGTGTGTGCTCGGGACATTTTAATTTGAAGTTATCTTGGAATGTTTTAACCATTGCACATTTTTATTTAAAGTTATCTAGGAATGTTTTAACCAATATGAAATGTAACTTTTTGGGGGGTGTCTTTCGAGAGTATGATGCGTATCAATGTTTCCGTCAGTATTGTAATTGTCCTTCATGGGATGATGATTAAAGTGTTTTTGACTTGACTTGACTTGGTTATTTATTTTATTTATTTATTTATACCACTTTAAGTCACGAGATTTCTCTGTAGTGAAATTTGGGCTGCTCTCCCAGGGGAGAGCGCGTCGCCACAAGAGGAGCGCCACCCTTTTTTTTTTGTCTGCAACTGTATTTGTTTCCCTACCAGAGTGGCTTTTTTCTAAGAATTTTGCCAGGGACAACTCTCTTGTTGCCGTGGGTTCTTTTACATGCGCTGAATAATTATGTGTAACACACGGGACCTCGGTTTATCGTCTCATCCGAAAGACTAGTGCCCAGACCACCACTCATGGTGTAATGGATGGGGGAAAAGTTTCGGGCCCAAACGAGGTTGGTTGGATTGTGTTATAATAGAGTGCCAGCGGAGTCAGTCCGATTTAGGGACCGTGCTATCAAACAATCATCACTACGTAATAGCTAGTATAGTGTATGCATTTGTACACTGGGCCTCTGTTTATATAATTATAGTCTCATCCGAGGCACTTTCAGGGGAGTGGAGTTGATGATATTGATACGAGTACCTCGAACTTCTTGAACTTCTTCTTTGTCCAACGCTCTGACAGCAACTATTGTTGTCTGTCATAAATATGAGCGAAAATGCGCTGCGCTGCCGTTAAGCGCCTGACAAGTCAGGCCTAGCACATCCGACTCTGGTAATAGAAGAACATTAGTATCTTTCAAGTCTTTCTAGGGGGTAAAAAAAAGACAAGGAAAATGGATCAGAGATGCAGAAAGTAGACAAGAAGGAGGTGACAGGTTAAAAAAAAAAAAGGAACCAGGCAGAAAAACAAAGAGAGGGATAGAAAAGAGAGGGAATTCCTAGCACAGAATTTCCAGAAAGGGCAGGAGAATGAATCAGCAAGGCAGAAAAGTAAACAAGAAGGAGGTGACAGGTTAAAAAAAAGGAACAAGGCAGAAACAAAGAGAGGAATAGAAAAGAGAGAGAATTCCTAGTACAGAATTTCCAGAAAGGGCAGGAGAATGAATCAGCAAGGCAGAAAGTAAACAAGAAGGAGGCGACAGGTTAAAAAAAGGAACAAGGCAGAAACAAAGAGACAAAGAGAGGGATAGAAAAGAGAGGGAATTCCTAGCACAGAATTTCCAGAAGGTGGGAGGGATGCTATTTTTATACTTGAAAGACACTGGCATCTCCCACGTGAGGAAAAGACCATGGAACGCATACCTTTGCAGAGGACTGGAACCTTGGTCCCTTAGTGACTGTTGTAGTTATGACCTGTGCAAAAAATGCGTCTAACCACTGGGCTTATGCCCCGCCCCACCCTGTTATCGACATTGAAGACAAAATAGGAAGGGCAGTGATGGAGTGTTAACAACAAGAAGAACGTGAACAACAGTAGCAGCAGCAACAACAACTCACACACACAGACCTCTCCTACATATCCGCCCCCCCCCCCCCCCCACCCACACACACACAGACATCCCCCTACACTTCCCCTCCACCCCCACCCCCCACAACATACACAAGCACAGAGTAACCCAAACATACATAGTAATGAAAAATTTCCCCATCCCCACTCCACCCCCCCCCCCCCTATAAGTCCTTCCGATGAGATTATAAACCGAGGCCCCGTGTTCGAACGCATGCAGAACATCTTGCGCACTCGTTAAATCCTGTTCCGCTTTTCGGAAGAGTAGGCCATTGTGTGCTGGTGGTAACAGATGACAAAATGTACAAAACCGCATAAACGCGGGGACTGGATGTAAAAAAACACACGATTGCTTATTCCATTATCCTCGATATAAAAGAATAAAATAAAATAAATAAATAAAACACGACCCCTCCCCCCCCCCTTTTTCCCCAACCAAAACAACCCCCTCAAACACACACATACATACAGACGCCCCCACCCCCATAAACCCCCCCCCCCCCACACACACACACACACACAAGCACAGAGTAAACCCAGACATACATAGTAATGAACGATCTCCCCTCCCACCTCCACCCCCTATGACAGGGGAAAAAATATCTCAATTTTCACAAACAAGTACCTGCAGTCAGTTTCCCATCCTGTATAGCCTCCCTTGGTGGGGTGGGAGGTTTAATTTTAAACGTTTTGGACTTTGCCTTTAATAATATAATAATAATAATAATAATAATAAAATGTATGGAATTTATATAACACTGAATCTTGTAAAGCAACAAATCTAAGCGCTCAGATGAAATTTTATTATTTTTAAATCGAGGACAATGGAATAAGCGCTCAGGTGCAATTTTTTTTAAACATCTAGTCCCCGTGTGTATGCGGTTTTGTAAATTTTGTCATCTGTTCCCACCGGCACACAATGGCCTACTTTTACGAAAGGCGGAACAGGATTTAACGTGTGTACAAGATGTTCTGCATGTGTTCGCGCACTGGGCCTCGGTTTATAGTCTCATCCGAAGGACTCTGACTGTCCTTGGGTAGAGGGTGAGGTTCACGTGGCTGAAATAGACCTTTATTCAGAAAACAGGAATATCATACATACACAAACTGAGAGCAACAACAAGCAAATAGCTACTCAAAAACAATATTGACCTTATTGATACAGCGCTATATAAATTCCATTTTTTATTATTATTATTATTATTATTATTATTATTATTATTATTATTATTATTATTATTATTATTATTATTATTATTATTATTATTATTATTATCACCATCATCACCACCACCACCACCACCATCATCATCATCATCATCATCATCATCATCATCATCATCATCATCATCATCAAGTTTGGTAGCTATAAGCGGAAGTAAATCATCGTAGGGACAAGGTTGTGCTTTCCAAACACAGGTTTAGATCAAACAATTGAAAAGGTTAACATTTTCTTTATGTTGCAATCATATTCATATATAAAATAAGATAAAGAACAAGAAGAGAAAAATAACAACCGATAAACGCCTACATACAAAAAAACAACAACACTCGACAAAACATCCAGAACAAAAAAAAACTAAGCATTTTTGACAGGAGAAAAACAGAAAACACACTTGGAAAGAATCAATTGTTTGGAAAGAACCCATTGTTCCATAAAGCTTGTGTTGCTCTTTCACTAACTTTGTAGGAAATTGCACCACTAACTGTCATATAAACAATACACAAACTTCATTACCTCGATCCAATCCAATATTTTCATGCCTGTTAGTCAAATGAATCACGATAACTTTCACACTTGAATAGTTAATCATTTAGAGGCGATGTGACCTTGAAATACATTTGTGAACAGTCCAAAATGTCAATACATTTATATCTATTGGGAAATCACGGCTCCCCTTTTAAGAGAAAATCAACTTTAATGTAAATTCTATGAAGCTTTGTCAAAACTACTATCTTTACGATGCACGAAGGGGACAGAATAGCGAAAAGTCCGGGTTAGAAGTGTGCGGTGGTTTGAAAAACAAAAGCCAAAAAAGTCCAGGTTGGAAATGTGTGGTGATTTGAAAAGCTAAAGCCAAAAGTCCAGGTTGGATGTGTGCGGTGATTTGGAAAGCAAAAGCCAAAAGTCCAGGTTGGAAGTGTGCGGTGGTTTGAAAAGCAAAAGCCAAAAGTCCGGGTGGGAAGTATGCGGTGGTTTGAAAAGCAAAAGCCAAAAGTCCAGGTTGGAAGTGTGGGTTTGAAAAGCAAAAGCCAAAAGTCCAGGTTGGAAGTGTGGGTTTTAAAGCAAAAGCCAAAAGTCCAGGTTGGAAATGTGAGGTGATTTGAAAAGCTAAAGCCAAAAGTCCAGGTTGGAAGTGTGCGGTGGTTTGAAAAACAAAAGCCAAAAGTCCAGGTTGGAAGTGTGTGGTGATTTGAAAAGCAAAAGCCAAAAGTCCGGGTGGGAAGTGTGTGGTGATTTGAAAAGCAAAAGCCGAAAGTCCGGGTTGGAAGTGTGGGGTGGTTTGAAAAGCTAAAGCCAAAAGTCCGGGTTGGAAGTGTGGTTTTGAAAAAGTATGTTCTTTCGAGCCAGAAGGCCCATAGAGCCGGAGCTTATCCCGGTTTCTGTAGCGTTAAGCGAACTGATGGTTTTTCACCACCCCTGTGACAGGACGCTAGTCTGTCGCCAGATACTTCCCCAGCAGAGCTGGTACCCACTTGTACACCTGGGTGGAGTGAGGAAAATAGGAGTAAAGTGTCTTTCCCAAGGACACAACACCGAGCCGAGCGGGGATCGAACCCGCGACCTCTGGATCACGAGTTGACCGCCTAAACCACTCGACCACGGTGCCTCTGTGGTTTTGAAAAGGGAAAGGGAAAAGTCCGGGTTGGAAGTGTGCAGTGGTTTGAAAAGCTAAAGCCAAAAGTCCGGGTTGGAAGTGTGGTTTTGAAAAGGAAAAGGGAAAGTCCGGGTTGGAAGTGTGTGGGGTGGTTCGATCCCACGTTTAGGCCTCAAAGTTCCCCCACATCCATTAGACCATGACTGGTGGTCTAGGCGCTACTCTTTCGGATGAGATGATAAACTGAGGCACGTTGTTTTACACAAAATGATTTAGCGCACGTAAAAGAACCCATGGCAATAAGAGAGTTGTCCCTAGCAAAATTCTGTACAATAAAAGCCACTCTGATAGGGAGACAAATACAGCTACTGACAGGAAAAGAAAAGAAAAAAATAATGGGTGGCGCTGCTCTTGTGGCGACGGGCTCCCCTGGGAAGAGCAACTCGAATTTCACGGATCTGCCGGCCGTGACTTAAAGTGGTATAAAATAAAATTAAATTAACAATAAATAAATAACATAAAGTTTCTGATGTTTCGTTTTCATTACCACAATGTGCAGTAAGGATCTTCAATTAACTTTCTGTTACACACAATTATTATCACAGGGTCATCAGCAGAGAGGTCATGTTTGAGAACACTCAGGGAGTTGCTAGTTTAAACAAAATCTGGAAGAGAGTTCTAGAGGACAGAAGTAGAAGGAAGAAAAGATCCTCGATATAGGCCTATTTCACCACTACATTTGACTGTCTATCTCTCCAAAGGTCTACTACGTCTATGGTATGGGATTACTTTCTGAAACAAGGTCTGCAACAAGATTTGACACATAGGCTGGACACATTGTATTAAACATTTTATAACACTAAATATTTTATGATAATAAACAATTTTGTATCTCCTTCTTTCTTTAAGAGTGCAGGAACCTGTCTCTTCATATACAAATTTTCTGTAGCTGGTCCCACTGACAGTTCCAACAATAGTTCTTAATGCTTCCTGATGCAGTTTTTTTTTCTAAAGAATTTGCTCGAGTTATAGTACAGTTATCCCAAATGATATGAGCATAGTCAAAGTGAGTAATATAAATGATTTGTACATAGTTTCAAGAGTTTTTCTGTACAAAAAAAATGATACTTAGTAGCTTTTCTCTCTCCTTTACAGGCTATGTCTGATTCTCTCTCCTTTACAGAATCATGAAAATCTCATGGACAGAAAGAAAAACTAATGCAGAAGTAATGGAAATGGCTGGGTACAAGAGATCCCTTCTCAACACCATCAGAGAAAGACAGCTCAAATTTTTCGGCCATATAATCAGGGCTGACGACTAGAGAAACTGTTATGGAGTGGCAAAATCTGTGGAAACAAGAGCAGAGGAAGACAACGCACAAAATTCACAGACAGCTTAAACAAATTCGCAACGAATAAAGAGGGCACCAACAATGAGCTCATGAGAGGGACCGAGAACAGGGAAGAATGGAGAGCCATGATCGTCGTTCTGAGACCAGACGACTTGAAGAGAAGAAGTGCTGCAGGCACCAGACTGACACATATGGTAGCAAGAACAGAAAGCTGTTTCTGCATTTCCCAGCCTTCCATTTCCCAGCGATCCCTCACCCTCTCGCCTATCCAGCAACGTTCTTAACTATCAACTACAGCCTCCTCTTCTATGTGCATTATTACCCCTATCTCCAGCTCCCTACTATCCCCCAGCGACCCTCCCTCCCTCCCTATCCCCCACATCCACCTACCTCCCCTGACCTCATCCCCTACTTCCCCTCCCCTATCTTGTGACACTCTATCCCCTACCTCTCCTCACTCCCCACCACTATCCCCCTACCTATCCCCCCCTATCTGTACCCTCCCCCCCCCCCTCCCTCCACCTATCCCCCGGTGACCCTCCATCCCCCTACCTTCCTCCCTCTATCCCCCAGTAACCCCTCCCTCCCTCCCTCTACCTTCCAAGCTCTTAATTTAAAATAAATGCATAAGTTACCAGCATGGGAAGATAGCCAACACATCTCCTCCACTTGTAGAACATCTTGCGCACACATTAAAACCCGTTCCGCTTTTCAGAACAGTAGGCCACTCTGTGCATGTGGGAACGGATGACAAATTTACAAATTTGCATATACGCGGGGACTGGGTGAAAAAAACCCCATGAATGCTTATTCCAATATTCTCGAAATAAAAAATAATTAAATAATTAACATAAAATAAAATAAGATATTCTGAATTTCTAACTCAACAGACAAAGTTTCTGCCTGTTACTTTTTAGGACATGTTATCAAACTAACAATGCCAAACTTTGAAGGTGTCTTCTTCCTATATCAGTTTGCAAAATAAAAAAAGTCATGTCTATAAATCATTTTTATAAATCATGTCATTGTTCCATTCAGGTAAACACCAGTTTGTACAGTTTCTTTTTATTATCCAAAAAATGTTGCTTCATTTCCATGAGATGGAAGCTTTCAATCTGCACTACTAAAACAACGTCAAACTATAAAAAGGGATATAATTATTCAAGGTACGTGTGAAAGGGAAGTAATATTGACATGCACTAGCCCACACAACCTTTAAAAAAATATTGTTAAGGTTTTATCCCGTTTTATGTGTGGGGTGGGGTGGGGGTGGGGGTTGGGGCGTGACTGTTACAACGCATTTCCCATCCTTGTTTGACCCTTATGGTTTAGGTGGGGGTGACAGACATCAGGAAGGACAGAACAGCTGGGTTTTTTTCACCTTGGTTTTAATCGTATGTAATTGCGTGGTTTCTTTTTCTGTCCTCCTCAAGAACTCTTAAGTTCACCAATGGATATATTTTATGTATATGACCGTTTACGCACCCTGATGGTAGGTAGGTAGTAGGCACAATTTGACTTACGGGATGGATTTAACACGATCTTTATTTTTAACACGCATAAGGTGAAAGGTCTGATACGACCTTGGGATGGTGGGGGCAAAAAACAACAACCCCACAACAACAAACAACAAACAACTTTAGGATTTGGTTGAAAGAAGAGGATTTTGAGTGGCGAACTGGTGCCTGGACAAGAAAATGAAATGATGGTGGAGGGCTGTTTGGATTCACACGATGCATACGTTTTCATTATTGAACAGGGGGGAAAGTCATTCCAACCTCTATCTTATTTTATTTATTTTCAGTGTCTTTATTCTGTTATATCGGGATGTGGATCAAGCACTCATGTGCTTTTGTTTGTACATCTCATCCCTGTTGATATGCGTTTTGTAAATTTGTCATCTCTTCCGTTGTCAATCTGTGTCAGTGTCTCTGTCTTTGTCTGTCTGTCTGTCTGTCTGTCAACCTTTTTATTTAATGATCTTCTTGTTTGTGAGCGGAATGACTTCATCCATCATAATTTTGGTAATTATAGTCATGTCCATTTTGTGTGTGACTGTAATCCCAAGATTTGTTATGTTCTCTTGAGTCCAAGAATGTGTCGCAAACTATGTGCCTTACACTATAATTATACATGGTTCGTTCTCTCTCTCTCTCTCTCTCCTCTCTCTCTCTCTCTCTCTCTCTCTCTCTCTCTCTCTCTCTCTCTCTCTCTCTCTCTCTCTCTCTCTCGCTCTCTCTCCCTCTCCCTCCCTCTCTCTCTCTCTTTGTTGGTTTGTTTTTTTCTTTTGTTGTTTGTTTGTTTTGGTTGGGGTTTGTTTTGTTTGTTTTTTTTTGGGGGGGGAGGGAGGGGTGTTTTTAGGGTTTTCTTTTTATTTGTTTGTTTTTCGTTGTTGTTTTTTTCTTGGGGGAAGGGGGGGGGGGGGGGGTGCTGTTGTTTTGTTTTGAAAAAGATTATTTCCCTTTGATTCTACTGTGTGAGAGTATACGTATTGGATTATTATTAGATGTATTCCCTACGGGCGGGAGACTGGATGTAAAAAAGCACATGAGTGCTTATTCATTATCCCCGAAATAAAAGATTTGTCATTGTCATTCTCTCTCTCTCTCCCTTTTCTCTCTCTCTCCCTCCCCCCCCCCCCCCCCCCCCCCCCCCCCCCCCCCCCCCCCTCTCTCTCTCATCGGATAAATTCCCTCTTATGTTCGTTCCTCTTACGTCCGCGCGCACCTGTTGTGTGTGTGTGTGTGTGTGTGTGTGTGTGTGGTGTGTGTGTGTGTGTGTGTGTCTCTCTTTCTCTTTTTCTGGTCCATCCATCTGGAATTTCTTTCCTCTTACCCTTCGTCAAAAGTTTACCTATGATACAGACATAATTATGTACTTCAAACCTAAGATTTCCCCTTCTTTGTCATCTCATGACTGTCCCTGCCTTCAACAGCCAAAATTCCCATGCCCCAGCAAAAGTGTATTACCTTCATAAGTGTGTGCGTGTGAATTTGAATTTGCAAAAATCTTTTTGTGATTTAGTTGCATGCATAAGAATAGGTTCAATGCAAGCAATTTTGATTCATTTTTACAAGATAAAGCCCTATATGAATTCCTTATTATTATTGTTATTATTATTATTATTAGTAGTAGTAGTAGTAGTAGTAGTAGTAGTAGTAGAAGTAGCAGTAGTAGTTGTTGTTGTAGTAGTAGTAGTAGTACTAGTAGTAGTAATATTATTTGTATCATCATCATCATCATCATCATCATCATCATCATCATCATCATCATTCATCATCATCATCATCATCATCATCATCATTTCATCATCATCATTTCATGTTGTTTATAGCCCTACAGACCACGAAGGCTATATCAAGACTGTCACCTCATTGAGATCAATAACTACAACAACTTTCACTTCCAAAAATTGATTTCTAAACAGATAAAGGAAAAGGACACATTTTAAGTTTGGAACTGCTAGTTTAATCATTGAAATTATGTTGTAAAGCTACAAGTACTACGACTTTATCTCTGAGTTGGGAATTTGAGATCTCTACGTGGATTACCCTTAAGTAACTTGTAATCTTCAAGTTTGGAGGAGATGTGTGTGTGTCTAATATTCCCATTTTGGGAATGTTGGAAGGACGGTGGCAGGGTGGTTAAGACGTTTGCCTGCCAACAAGTAAACCGTGAGGTTCTGGGTTCGATTCCCAGCCTCGCCCTTTCTTCCCAGTTTGACAAAAAAATCGAACTGAATGTCAAAGTCCTTCGGATGAGACTATAAACCGAGGCCCCGTGTGCCAACGCATGCAGAACATCTTGCGCACACGTTAAATCCTGTTCCGCTGTTCGAAAGAGTAGGTCATTGTGTGCCGGTGGGAACAGATGACAAAATTAAAAAAAACCCGCATACACACGCATAAATAAATAAAATAAAGCGCTTTGATTTGTAGCTTTACAAGATTCAGCGCTATATAAATTCCATACATTTTCGTGTTTTGACTTTTCTTAAAAATCAAAAGCTAGTGGGAAAATGGTTAGGCGGGAGAGGCAGTTTAAGGAGAGGGGTGGGTACAAGGGGGAGTAACGGCTAGGTTATTACCGAGGGAGGGAGGTAGGGAGAGGGGTATCTGAGGGAGGGAAGAGTTAGGGGAGGTGGGTGGGAGGGGTAGCTTTTGGGAAGGGCGAAGGTTAGGGGGAGTTAGATGGAGGAAGAGGTAGAGAAAGAGAGAGGTAGCTTTGTGTTGTGTGTGGGGGGGGGGGGGGGGGGGGGGGGGGAGGGATGAAGGAGTAACATGGGGATGGGGGAGAGGATGAGGAGAAGGTTAAGGGAGGGGTAGCTGAGGGGAAAGAGTCAAAATTGCCCATGTCCAGGACTCCTGCATAACTTGCTTGTTCACCATAATTATGACCTGAAGGAAATGAAAAGTACCAGCTGGACACCAAGGGATTGTTATCTTTCTAAAACTTCTTTACTGAAGTTTCAATGTAGGTGTGTGTAGACATGTGTGTGTGTGTGTGTGTGTGTGTGTGTGTGTAAACAGGTATGTATGTGTCGTTCATCCAGTTTGAATACATATTTTGTCAATTATCATTAATTTTGCTGTTCTTGAGAGAGAGTGAGAGTGAGAGAAGAGAGAGGAGAGAGAGAGAGAGAGAGAGAGAGAGAGAGAGAGAGAGAGAGAGATGTATATGTACGTTGTTTAAACCACATTTTTTTCCACCTGTGGTATTGTTATAATTATATTTGAGTGCATTGCTTTTGACTTTTGGTTGTAATGTTAAGCACTTTGTGCTTTCCTTATAAAGGGGAAGAAAAGCGCTTCACATTTTTTCTTCTTCTTCTGGGATCTTGGGGGAGAAGGTTGTAGGGAGCTGGGAGAGAAAGTGTGGGGAGCTGGGGGAGAAGGACTGTTGTGTTCGACTAAGGCTGGCTCAAGGTGGGAACAGATGACAAATTAATTTCTGGTTAGAAGTGACTGTGGTTGCCTGATACGTGCGTGTGGGTGTGTGTGTGTGGTGTGTGTGTGCATGCGCACCCCTTGTGCGTGCGTGCGCGCGTGTGGTATGTGTGGTTGTGTAGTTGGTGTGTGGTGTGCGTGGTGTGTTTGTGCGTGGTGTGTGCGTGTTTCGTGTGTTTCGTGCGTGTGTGTGCGTGTGTGCGTGTGTGCTGAAGGTGTGATTGTGTTGGTGTGTGTTTGTTGTGGGAGAGGAGGAGAGAGAGAGAGATGGAGAGAGAGAGAAGGAGAGGAAGAGGAGGAGAGGAGAGAGAAGAGAGAGCAAACAGGGGTAGCATATTGTGTTGGTTTTTTCGTGTTGGAGAGCATGAGTTACCGATCAGACGAATGTGGGCAGGAGCTGTCAAGTGGGTGTTATGTGTTGGTTTTGTTCCCCCCCCCCCCTCCCCTGCAAGCGAAAGTGTTGCACAATTCACAATCGTAAGTTAACACTCACCTGCGTGAACCATGCCTGCGACCTTTGGCTGGAATGTACTCTGATTTCTAAACGGTTGTGCCGCCCCTTCCCACGCCTTAAGGGTTTACCTTCATAATTGAGATTGCATTGCCCTCCCCCCCTCCCCCTCCCTCCCCCCCTCCCCCCTCCCTCCTTTGTTGGTGTTTTTTTGTGTTGTTTGTTTGTGGTTTTTTGGGGGGGGTTAGTTTTTATTTGTTTCGGTGTTTTCTGGGGGGGGGGGGGGTGCTGTTGTTTTGTTTTGAAAAAGTTATTTCCCTTTGTGCAGGTGAGGATCGATGTTATTATTAAGATGTATCCGGGCGGGGCGGTGTAAAGCCATGAGGTTTTCATTTCCCCGAAATAAAAGATTTGTCATGCTTCCTCCCTCTCTCTCTCCTCTCTTCCTCTCTCCTCCTCTCTCTCCCCCCCCTCTCTCCTCATCGATAATTCCTCTAGTCGTCCTTTACGCGCGCGCACCTGTGTGTGTGTGTGTGTGTGTGGTTGTTGTGTGTGTGTGTGTGTTTGCATCTCTCTTTCTCTTTCTGGTCATCTTGAATTTCTTTCCCTTACCCTTCGTCAAAGTTTACTATGATACAGACTAATTTGACTTCAAACTAAGATTCCCTTCTTTGTCATTCATACTGTCTGCCTTCAACAGCCAAAATTCCATGCCCAGCAAGTTATACTTTAGTTGTGTGTGTGAATTGAATTCAAAATCTTTTTGTGATTTATTCATCATAAAATAGTCAATCAAAATTTATTCATTTTACAAATAAAGCCTATATGATTCATTATATTTTGTTATTATTATTATTATTATTATATTATTATTATTTTATTATATGTAGTAGTATAGTGTAGTAGTAGTAAAGTGCAGTGTAGTTGTTGTGTAGAGTAGAGTGTAGTAGTAGAGTAATATTATTTGTTCATCTCTCTCATCATCATCATCTCATCATTCATCATTTATCATCATCTTTCAGTTGTTAGCCACAGACCACGAAGGCTTAAGATGTCACCTCATTGAGATCAAATTACAACTTCATTCAAAATTGATTTTTAACAGTAAAGGAAAGGACACCTTTTAATTGGAACTGCTGTTAATCATTGAATAGTTGTAGAAAAGTCTCCTTTATCTCTGAGTTGGAATTGAGATTTACATGGATCCTTAGAACTTCTAATCTTCAAGTTTGGAGGAGATGTTGTGTGTGTGTGTGTGTTGTGTGTGTGTGTGGTGTGGGTGTGTGTGTGTGGTGTGTGTGTGTTGTGAAAACCGTCACGTCTAAATTTTAAACGCTGTTTGTCTTTCTTCACCATTATTCGTGAATTTTCGTGTTTTGAATTTTCTTAAAAATCAAAAGCTAGTGGGGAAAATGGTTAGGCGGGAGAGGGGCAGTTTAAGGAGAGGGGTGGGTACAAGGGGGAGTAACGCTAGGTTATTACGAGGGAGGGAGTAGGGAGAGGGTATCTGAGGGAGGGAAGAGTTAGGGGAGGTGGGTGGGAGGGGTAGCTTTTGGGAAGGGCGAAGGTTAGGGGAGTTAGATGGAGGAAGAGGTAGAGAAAGAGGAGGAGCTTTGTGTTTGTGGGGGGGGGGGGGGGGGGGGGGGAGGGATGAAGGAGTAACATGGGGATGGGGGAGGATGGGAGAAGGTTAAGGGAGGGGTAGCTGGGGGGGAAAGAGACAAAATTGCCCATGTCCAGGAGTCTTGCATAACTTGCTTGTTCACCATAATTATGACCTGAAGGAAATGAAAAGTACGAGCTGGACACCAAGGGATTGTTATCTTTCTAAAACTTCTTTACTGAAGTTCAATGTAGGTGTGTGTAGAATGTGTGTGTGTGTGTGTGTTGTGTTGTGTGTGTGTGTGTAAACAGGTATGTATGTGTCGTCATCCAGTTTGAATACATATTTTGTCAATTATCATTAATTTTGCTGTTTTGAGAGAGAGTGAAGGAGAGTGAGAGAGAGAGAGAGAGAGAGAGAGAGAGAGAGAGAGAGAGGAGAGAGAGAGAGAGAGAGATGTATATGTACGTTGTTTAAACCACATTTTTTTCCACCTGTGGTATTGTTATAATATTTGAGTGCATTGCTTTTGACTTTTGGTTGTAATGTTAAGCACTTTGTGCTTTCCTTATAAAGGGGAAGAAAAGCGCTTCACATTTTTTCTTCTTCTTCTGGGATCTTGGGGGAGAAGGTGTAGGGAGCTGGGAGAGAAAGTGTGGGGAGCTGGGGGAGAAGGTGTGGGGAGCTGGGGGAGAAGGTGTGGGGAGCTGGGGGAGAAGGTGTGGGGAGTGGGGGAGAAAGGTGTGGGAGCTGGGGGAGAAGGTGTGGGGAGTGGGGAGAAGGTGTGGGGATCTGGGGGAGAAGGTGTGGGAAGTTGGGGGAAGAGAGAAGGTGTGGGGATCTGGGGAGAGAGAAGGTGTGGGGAGTTGGGGGAAGAGAGAAGGTGTGGGGAGCTGGGGGAGAAGGTGTGGGGAGTTGGGGGAGAAAGGTGTGGGAAGCTGGGGGAGAAAACTGTGTGCACCTGGGGGAGAAAGTGTGGGGATTTTGGGAAAAAAAGTGTGGAGAGCTGGGGGAAAAAGTGTGGGGAGCTGGAGGAGAAAACTGTGTGCACCTGGGGGAGAAAACTGTGGGCACCCGGGGGAGAAAATTGTGTGCACCTGGTGGAGAAAGTGTGGGGATTTGGGGGAGAAAACTGTGGGGACCTGGAGGAGAAAGTGTAGGATTTGGGGGAGAAAACTGTGGGGACATGGGGGAGAAAACTGTGGGGACGTGGGGGAGAAAGTGTTTGGGTTTGGGGGAGAAAACTGTGGGGACGTGGGGGAGAAAACTGTGGGGACGTGGGGAAGAAACTGTGGGGACGTGGGGGAGAAAACTGTGGGGACGTGGGGAAGAAAACGTGTGGGGACGTGGGGGAGAAAACTGTGGGGACGTGGGGGAGAAAACTGTGGGGACCATGGGGAGAAAAGTGTAGGGATTTGGGGGAGAAAAACTGTGGGGACGTGGGGGAGAAAGTGTAGGGATTTGGGGGAGAAAACTGTGGGGACATGGGGGAGAAAACTGTGGGGACATGGGGGAGAAAACTGTGGGGGCCTGGGGGAGAAAACTGTGGGGACATGGGGGAGAAAACTGTAGAGACCTGGGGGAAGGGAGGTGTGGGGGGCTGGGGAAGAAGAGATGGGGATGGACGTTGTTCTGAGGCTGATAGCGACCTAGCCCCAAATACTCCACTGCCTGTGTTGCACAGGTGGGAGAGACAGTAGTAGTAGTAGAAGTAGTAGTAGTAGTAGTTGCTGTAGTAGTAGTAGTAGCAGTAGTAGTAGTAGCTGTAGTAGTAGCTGCAGTAGCAGTAGTAGTAGATGAAGTAGCTGTAGTAGCAGTAGTAGTAGAAGTAGTAGCTGCAGTAGTAGTAGTAGCTGCAGTAGTAGTAGTAGTAGTAGCTGTAGTAGCTGTAGTAGCTGTAGTAGCAGTAGAAGTAGTAGCTGTAGTAGTAGTAGCTGTAGTAGTAGTAGTAGTAGTAGTAGTAGTAGCTGTAGTAGTAGTAGTAGTAGTAGTAGTAGAAGCTTTAGTAGCTGCAGTAGTAGTAGTAGTAGTAGTAGTAGCTGTAGTAGTAGCTGTAGTAGTAGCTGTAGTAGTAGCTTTAGTAGCTGCAGTAGTAGTAGCTGTAAGTAGTAGCTGTAGTAGCTTTAGTAGCAGCAGCAGCAGTTGTAGTAGTAGTTATAGTAGTAGCCGCAGTATTAGTAGTGTTGATGTTGCTATTATCATTATTGTTGGCAGTCGTAGTAGTAGTAGCTGCAGTAGTAGTAGTAGCTGAAGTAGCTGTAGTAGCAGTAGTAAAATAATAATAATAATATATGGAATTTATATAGCGCTGAATCTTGTAAAAAACAAACAAATCGAAGCGCTTGCA
>CM054136.1:74979394-75011894 GCA_028751875.1 Rapana venosa | reverse complement strand
TCTATAGTATCGAAGGCTGCTGATAAGTCGAGTAGAGTGAGAAGGGAGATTTTTCCTGAGTCAGAAGCGAGTAGAAGCGTGTTTAAAGTGTGCACTAGGGTGGTTTCAGTGCTGTGGTTGACGCGATAGGCAGACTGAAACTCAGGAAGAAGATTGTTGGAGAGAAGGTGGTTGTTGAGCTGTTTGAGAACTACTTTTTCAAGGAATTTAGAAATAAAAGGTAGATTGGAAACAGGTCTATTATTCTTCAGAATGGTAGCGGCAAGGTCATGGTTTTTGAGTAGAGGTGTGACTATAGCAGTTTTGAGAGCTGATGCAATAATAAATATTGGTATCCCCCCCTTTGTTTTTGGTTTAGTGTTTAAAAATGCACACACACACACAACACACACCACACACACACACACACTACACACAACACACACACACACAACACACACACACACACACACACACACACACACACACATGGGAGGAGACAGCTGGTGGTTAGAGTGATGCGCATTGCGCTGATGAACTTCTGACCAGGTTCGAATCTCGTTCAAGAGGATTTTTCCTCTGGAGGTAACATCCGTGCCGACTCCACTCCCCCTTAAAGTCCTTGGGATGAGACTATAAACCGAGGTCCCGTTTGCGAATGCACGCAGAACATCTTGCGCACACGTTAAAACCCGATCCGCTTTTCGAAAGAGTAGGCTATTGTGTGCGGGTGGGAACCGATGACAAAATTTACAAAACTGCATACAGTTGGGGACTGGATGTAAAAAAAAGCACACGAGTGTTTATTCCGTTATCCTCAAACTAAACGAATAAGAATAAAAATTTAAACACACACGCAGGTGTGCTAACTTGCTCGTGCATGCACATACACTACACACACACACACACACACACACACACATTCCCATTTTCTCTATTCAGGTTATGCCTGTGATACCCTAGGAACCCCACACTGGGAGCTCGACAAAAAAGAAAGTTGATGTTGATCATATTTTTAAAATATCTTTATCAAAAAGGATAATGCAGATACTTTTTTTTAAAAAGCTCGTACTATAAAATAAACACGTAGATATTCTAATCACCCGCAGAACATCTTACGCACACGTTAAATCCTGTTTCGCTTTTCGAAAGAGTACGTCATTGTGGACCGGTGGAAACAGATGACAAAATTTACAAAACCGCATACACACGGGGACAAGATGTCTATTATCCTCGATATAAAAGAATAAATAAATAAATAAATAAAAGATTGTTACATGTGACTTACTATGTAACAACAATGTCAGGTTGTAGTTTTGCAAATCTTTCCCTAAAGGTAAAGAATACTTTTTTCTTCTTCCTTGAACGCTCAGACAACAACTATTGTTGTCTGTGATGTGAGCGAAAATGTCAAGCCCAGGACATTCGACTTAAGCGTTGGAGAGAATTGTTATATTTTAAGCCTTTCTTGGATAAAAAAAAAAACGAGGAGAAAGGGACCAAAAAGGCAGAAAACAGGCAAGAAGAAGGTGACAGGAAGAAACGGAACATGAGTCAGAAACAAAGAGAGGGATAGAAAAAATAGGGAAATTCTAGCACAGAATTTCCAGATGGTGGAGGAGGATGCTTATACTGACAGACTCCAGGCATCCCTATGGGGGACATCAACCTTTAGAAACCGACTGACAACCAACCACCAAGAGATGGACGGAATCCAGACTAGTAAGGACACATAACAGGATCATCTGAGGAATGGGTTTAATGAAAGGTAACCCCAGTGGTACTGCAGAGATTGTCTGAGCTGATTGCTGTTGTCTGAAGACAGATCGGGTTTAATGAGTACTCCGACCCTACTAATTAGTCTGTCTGCCCCCAAGGTAATGCAGTCAGCATGCATTGATGCTCTTCTGCCAACACACTGACTCGAACTGACGACAATATTACGCAAAAGAGCGAGAGATAATGGTCGATCAAGCATAAAGGAACTTAACTATGTGGCGGTTTGTATATAATTATGCAACGCTTTTGGACTGGTTTATTCCAAAATGGAAAAAAATAATTAGGAAGAAGTTTAGTGGGACTGACTGGCCTCTTGTATTGTATTGTATTGTAATTGTATTGTATTGTATTGTATACCACTTTTGGATAGGGCAGATTTCTCTGCTGTGAAATTCGGGCTGCTCTCCCACCCAGAGCACACGTTGGAACAAGACCAGCACCACCCATTACTTTCCCTTATGTTTTTGATGTTTAGACCGGTTGTGGTCCAAGAGACAAGAGTTGTATTACTGTGCAGATAAAGTCAGTATGAATAGCATCCATACCTTTTGGAAATTCTGTGCTAGGAAATCCCTCTTTTCTATCTCATTCTTTGTTTCTACCTTGTTCCTTTTCTTTCTGTCACCTCTTTCTTGTCTAATTTTTTGCCCTTCTTGGTCCCTTCTCCAGCCTTTTTTCCTCCACCCAAGAATTACTTAAAAGATAACGAATGTAGAACTCCCACACAGAAGTCAGATGCGCTGGGCCTGACTTGTTAGGCACTAAAACAACAGCGCAACGCATTTTCGTGCATGTAACAGACAATAATAGTTGCTGTCTGAGCACTTGACAGAGAAAAAAAAAGAAAAAAAAGAGAGAAAGATTACCTCTTAAGTCATTCTTTAATGCAGTAAAACCATGTCTACGTTGAAAAAAAGTTCACCATATGTGACCCAAGACTCAAGATTACCCTTAGTCTTAGTCTTAATCTTAGTCAAGATAGGTCTTAGTACTTGTTTCAGTTCGCCGACAGCAACTGAGTGGGGGGTTACTCCTGACTCACACATTGAATTGAAAATTTCTGTTGTTTGACAGATTAAAACAGTCCATCCATGTCGTAATGGTTTATCAACCCATAGTGACACAATCATCCTTTCATTGACTTTTATCCAGTTTTGTTTTTAAGCCACCTTGTCAGGGTATAGAAGGATGGGCAAAACATAACAACAACAACAACAAAAACAACAAAAATGACAAAAACAACAACAACAAAAACAACCAAGGCAGTCACAACCTTTAAGTAGGTGGACTTAAGTCTTTGCAGACCTCAAAACTGGAAGAAAGTATCAAACAAGACAGTTTCAGTGACCCCAAAGGGACGAGAATTCTTCTTGTTCTGGTTCCTCTTCATCTTCTGTGTTCACTGCCTATGCAAATTTGTTTTAATCCAGTCTGGATAGCAAAGTCAACAAGTCTTTCTTACTAGTGATCCCGCCAGTCTCCAGAGGTTTTCCTGGATCTGAAACGAATCAAGACTCCGAAATATGCATGTAGGTGCAACATTATTCACCCACCCCTTCCCTTTTCCCACAGAGTTTCGTGGGCTACCCCACTGCTGGGATAATGATATTCATTGATAATCACTCCCAATCGGCACAATCACCTATGCTGGTATGGGGCGTTGCTTGGGACATAATTATGCCGCCCACAAACTCTCCGCAAGTTAGCTACCCTTTGTCTTGAAGAAACCTCTGCTTTTTCCATTCCCAAGGTGAGACCTGTGTATCAGGGGTCTTCCACCTCCAGCATTCAGAGATGCTATTCTGCATCCTAATCTCTCTTACCAGCATCATGCAAAGGACCAGCGAAAGAAGGTATTATCCTCTCTCTACCAATACCTCCTTTGGTGTGTGCTTTTTTTTTTTTTTTTTTTTTGCTGCCTCATCTTCTGTGACGTCGCCAGTCCTGCTGTTCCCAGGCGGCTCATTCCAATCTCCCCGCCACAGCCATACCCAGATTTGTTATGTCTCATCATCAGAGTCGGAGGCACACAGGAAGCCCATCACTATCAGGCCGCCATGGGGCCACCAGCCAGAGAGGCCCTGCACTGCTGCTGGGTCACTTTGGTGGTGTTCAGTGGTGCCTGTTCTGAGCTAACATACGCAGGACACCACCTACTAAGCCCCCCTACTAACGACAGTATTAGCTCAGTTGCTGAGCCAGACTGAGTGAGTTGCCCACCTGAGGTGGCAACTGCTGTTAGTGTGTGTGTGTGTGTGTGTGCTTGCTTGTTGACAAGGAGGCGTGTAATTAATTTCCGCCAGCATGTAGTAAATAAAACACCGAAACCCAAACGGCAGAGTGAGTCACCCCATTGTTAGTACACAGTACACATCTGGAAAGCATCAACCACCCCTCCAAAGCAACAATGAGATTTCCTCCTAACTGCCATGAATATTTACACATGGAGGTGTGGGGTAGGATCTCAAGGGTGTGTGTGTGGGTGTCTTGTTTTTATTGCGTTATGATATATGTATTATAAGCGGAAGGAAACTAATGTAGTCCGTCCTAGACAGGGGGTCTTGGTTGTGTGGGTGTAAAGGCGGATGAATATGGAGCTGGAATCCCCTTTTGACCCATCATGAACTAGAAAGCGGGCAGAGTGCATTATACATGTTCGTACTTGATTTTAGTGTTGAATACATGGAAGGCTGTAAGTTTATTTGCTTTTTTTTAAAGCCATGTGAGCAAGGTCTTTTTGTTTGAAAATTCTGGCTGTGGATTTAAATTAATATATAATAATAATAATAATAATAGTGTATGGAATTTATATAGCGCTTAATCTTGACATACATACATACACACACCCAACCACCCACACACCCACACACACACACAAACACAAACTACACAGAGGCAACCCCCTCCCCCCCCCCCCACACACCGCCCCCCAACACACACAAGATACAAGATTCAATATTTATTTCACTATGGAACCCTCTTTGTGCATGGGGGATTTCAGCAAAGAAATCAACTGTGACATAATTATTTATAAATTTGCTTCAACAAAAACGTTTACAACACTGCATGTGACAGAAATAGAAATGTAGTCAACCTTATCATCAATGTCATGTAACTTTACTCTTGAGGATACATTTGCTATGTTTTAATAAGGACTTTTTGTCAAAAGAAAACAAAGGACAAAATGTGAACATGGATCTTGGATATACATAATCCTGAGGTAGGACATTCTTCCGAATCTCAGAAAACTTTGGACATTATATTATTAAGTAAAATTAATCCTCTATCATTTTCATGTTACATTGTTTAAAAAGACAATTTTCACATTGAATGTCATTCAGTTCATCCCGTTTCAATCCCCATTGAATGAATAAATGATGAAATCCTATTGTTATATGGCAACTCACTACTGTACTTTTCCCTAAACAGTTTTTGTAATCGCGATAAAACATACATTTGTTATTTCTTTGCAACTCTTCTGACCACGACTTTACAAAATTATCCTTCAATGCCTTTTGGACATTATGACATAAACTATCTTTGTTTACAAAAGTCTGTGTTTCTCAAACACAGTCAAAGTCTGTTTCTATTAGAATTCTATGAATGTTCCTGATCCATTCTGAGAAATACACTCTCTTCACCTATAAACTATACAGTACATAATACAATTTAATGAAGACTAATCTGATTAACCTTGCACTAATCAGAACATAAAGAGGGCATATTCCAGTTTTGCCATAATCAGATAAGTCATTGTGCTCCTTTTAAGTCTGAAGAGATGCTTCAAAAACTTAAGCTGGAATTTCCCTAAAACAGCAATATTTTCACAACCCCCAATTTTACAGCTATATAACAATAATGGAACAACCATTGTTTGATAAAGATTGAGGACAACTTCAACAGGAATATCTTGATTTCTGCTCATCTGGTGAAAAGTATTGCTTTTTGTGCTTCTTCATACATTGTTTTCTTACCTTTATAAAATTTACCGTTTTGACTACATATTATTCCTAGGTATTATTGTTTTCTTACCTTTGCAAAATTTACCGTTTTGACTAAATATTACTTCTAGGTATTTATATGAATCAACAATGCTGATATATTTGTTTCCAAATCTAAATCGCACTCTCTGGCTCTTAAGAAATTGAACATCATTAGTTTTTTGTTTTTTTTCAATGTTAACATCCCATTTTCACTCCAGGCAGTATTTACAAAGTGTTTAGAGCTTTCTGGAGATTGTTTGCAGGGTATGCAACAATGTGTCATCTGCATACAAAAAAACTTTTTAGTTTATATTAAAAAAATTTTTTTTTGCGTACAAAAGAACTAATAACTAACTTAACGTAATTACATAGGGTTCAGCATCAGCTACTTCAATATCTATATAGTCAAAATTATTTTTAATGAGATATCTTTGTAAGTCATTAATATATAATAAAAAGAGACCAGGAGATAGATTTTCTCCTTGTCTGACACCCATACAATAGTCAGACTTTTCGCTATCAAGAACAACACAGGACTTAATTCTATCATACATGTTAACGACAACTCGAAAAATTTACCTTGAATTCCCTGCAGCAATAATTCGTACTATAATCCTTTCTCGCCAAACAGAATCAAAAGCTTTTGTAAAGTCAACAAAAGCGTAAGATAGCTTTATTTTATTTGTACAAAAAAAACCAGCAAAAAAGTGTTTAATACGTTTTTAAAAATTTTAAATAAGTTTTTAATACGTTTGTGTTTTCTCCCTGAATAAGCGCTTCGATTTGTTTGTTTTACAAGATTCAAGGCTATATATATTCCATATATTATCATTATTGTTATTATTATTATTTTTATTATTATCATTATTATTATAAATGTAAAAACTGGGGAACACAGAGGTGGAATTATGACTCACGTTTCATGGAAAGTTATTTCAACCTTTTTTTTTATATAATTATGGTGGCGTCACATCTACCGGCCAGTTCCTTGTGGGTCTTCATTTTGCCTACAGGACCGTATTAAAGTGGGTCATCTGCCACATCGCTATTATGCCTCAACTTACAAAATGGCTGTCTGGTGAAAATAAGCTGTGTGTGAAACATGTTCATCCTCCCCCCACCTACACACACACACACACACATACGCACGCTCTCGTGCGCACATACACACACAACACACACCACAAACTCACACATACACGCACGCACACACTCACACGCACGCACGCACGCACGCGCGCGCACGCACGCAAGCACACACACACACACACACACACACACACACACACACACACACGCACGCAAGCTCTCTTTCTCTCTATCACGCACACAGACACACGCACACACCCATGCATGCATACATGCACACACAGACACACACAGACACATCATATCACGTTTGCAATTCTTTTTTTGATTCAGATAGCTATACAAGTATGAAATGATAAAATAGCTACTCGAAAATGTGGTATGATAAAACGTATCCAAATGATTAACAGGGTCATCGGACTCACCTTCACCTTCACCAATATAAAGCTTTCGCAACCAGCTTCCTCCACTCCCCCGCGATCCTCTCTCTGCTTTCCGTAGCAAATCGTTCCCACTCAAAGCCAGTCCACTCTCTGATGTTGTCTTCCTATCGCTTTCTCTGTCTGCCTTGACAACGAAGAGACAGATAGAGATCATTGGATATATGTGATTTAAACATTAATTCATAGCATTGGGTTTAAACAGGCGTAGAATATTTAAAGCACGTTAAAGTTCAAAACGATTGTGAAAAAAACCCCAAGCAAAAAACAAACAAACAAACGGAACCCAACAAAACTGGAGAACTCTCCACATATTTCTTTAAGAATAAAACAAAAAGCCGGCATTTTCTAAATTGAAATTTCTTTCCACTCTATTGTACGTGTCTAAAAGATTACACCCACATTTCATTGATGTGCAAAAACTAAACATCACAGACGCATACTCAGCCATTTTTCTAAAAAGAAAGATCTCCCTTAGAACCAAAAAAAGATATCGAAATGATACTTAGAGAGAAAATATAGTGAAATTATTGTCTTTAAAAAACAACAAACTAGTATAACTTGCTTGATGTTTGTATAATTGTTGTGATTCTGATGATTCCAGAAATAACTTTTAATTAATTTCATGTTAAAAATGAATAAATGCATAAAGAAAGCCTCCCAAACACCCAACTAAAATGTGAAAGTTTTTAAAAAATTTTTTTTATATACAAGAATGACCTATTAATGTGCTGAAGTGCGAGCATGATTTATTTTTTCAGAAAAGAAAAAAATCGAGAAATTGAAGACGTTTCAAAACCTATCATGTTTTAGGAAAGGTTGACTGCTCGTGTTTCTTCTTCTTTTTCTTCTTTTTTTCTTCTTCCTCTTTGACTGCTTATATTTGTTTTGCGCCATATAACAATTCGTTCTGACTTAACAACTAAAATATTCTTCTTCTTCTTCTTCTTCTTCTTCTTCTTCTTCGTCGAACGCTCAGACAGCAACTATTGTTATCTTGTCAAAATGAGCGAAAGCGCGTTGCGCTGCCGTTAAGCACCTGACAAGTCAGGCCCAGCACCTTCGATTTCGGAATGGGAGAGAAAATCTTGTAGGTCTTTCTAGAAAAAAAGGCAGGAGAATGGACCAAGAAGGCAGAAAATAGACAAGAAGAAGGTGACAAGAAGAAAAGGAACAAGGCAGAAACAAAGAGAGGGATAGAAAAGAGGGAATTCCAAGCACAAAATTTTCAGAAGGTGGGGATGCTATTTATACTGACAGCCCCCAACCAATCGCCAAGAGGAAATTTGGATTCTGATTCTGGTTTTCGCATACAAGAGAGGGAGGGAGGGAGAGGGAGGGAGGGAGAGAGAGAGAGAGAGAGAGAGAGAGAGAGAGAGAGAGAGAGAGAGAGAGAGAGAGAGAGAGAGAGAGAGAGAGAGAGAAACAATGTTGTAAAACTACATATTTATTTATTTTATTTATTTATTTAATTATTTATGCCACTTTAAGTCACGCAGATTTCTCTGCGTGAAATTCGGGCTTTTCTCCCCGGGGAGAGCGCATCGCCACAAAAGCAGCGCCACCCATTTTTTTTCTTTTTCCTGTCTGCAACTGTATTTGTTACCATATCAGAGCGCTTTAGTCTACAGAATTTTGCCAGGGACAACTCTCTTGTTGCCGTGGGTTCTTTTTCGTGCTTTAAATAATTATGTGTAACACACGGGACCTCGGTTTATCGTCTCATCTGAAAGACTTGCGCCCAGACCACCACTCATGGTCTAATGGGGGAAAGTTTCGGGTCCAAATGGGATTCGAACCACCGCACACATCCGACCCGGACTTTTCGCTTTCTAGATAGGCGCGTTACCTCTAGACCACCGATCCATCTTAGAATGACACAAGTCGGAGAAACGAACAAAAGTGTTTTCTTTCTTTCTTTCTTTCTTCCTTTCTGTCTGACTGTCTGTCTGTCTGTCTGTCTGTCTGTATGTATGTCTGTCTGTCTGTCTTTCTTTCATTCTTTCTTTCATTCTTTCTTTCTTTCTTTCTTTCTTTCTTCCTCCCTTCCTTCTTTCCTTTCTTTCTTACAATCACCTAGTAGCTAATATTATGCTCAAGAAGAAGAAGAAGAACAACAACATTCATATGGCTGCTAATGATTGCCATAATGAACAAGGAAGAGGATGGGAGAAAAAGGACTGATAACAAACAGCATTAATTAATAATATTCACAAGCAGTGAAAATAATTGCCAAGGTTGGCTGGTTGTTTCTTCAATCCTTTCTGACACCAAAAATTGGTATAGAGACTACAAAAGTGTAGAAGTGTGTGTGTGTGTGTGTGTGTGTGTGTGTGTGTGTGTGTGTGTGTGTGTGGTAAGCGCGTGTGTGTCGCGCAAGCGCGCTCGTGTGTGTGTGTGTGTGTGTGTGCTAGCACACAAAAGTTAGACTGCAGGTGCTCATGATTATGCACGCGCAGCACATGCATGCGCATGGACCATGTATCATTTTCCCTTACACTGTTTACACCCAAAGCCAGGCCGAAATCGAACACGCTGGGCCTAACTTGAAAGGGGCTTACCGGCATGCAGGGCAACGCATATCTGAGCTCATTTGACAGACAACAAAAGCTGCTGTCTCAGCGTTCTACTACGACGTCGAAGAAGAAGAAGAAGAAGAGGAAGAAAAAGAAGAAAAAATAGAAGGGAAAAGAAGAAGAAGATGATGATGAACAAAATGAAAAAAGAAGAAGAAGAAGAAAGAAGAAGACGAGAGAAGAAGATGAAGAAAAAAAGAAGAAGGAGAAGAAGAAGAAAGAAGACGAAGAAGAAGAAGAGGAAGAATGCAAAGAGGGAAGAAAGAAAGAGAAAAAAAGAAGGAAGAAGAAGAAGAAGAAGTAGAAGAAGAAAGAAGAAAAAGAAGAAGAAAAAGAAGAAGAAAAGGAAGAAGAAGAAGAAAGAAGAAGAAGAAATTTGAAGGAAGAAGAAGAAGATGATGATGATGAACAAAATGAAGAAAGAAAGAAGAAGAAGAAAGAAAAAGAAGACGAGAGAAAAAGAAGAAGAAGAAAAAAAAAGAAAGAAGGAGAAGAAGATAAAAAAGACGAAGAAGAAGGGAAGGGGAAGAAGAGAAGAAGAATGCAAAGAAGAAGAAAGAAGGAGAAGGGAAAAAGAAGAAGAAGAAGAAGAAGAAGAAAGAAGAAGAAGAAAAAGAATGCAAAGAAGAAGAAATGAAGAAGAAGAAGAACATTGCAAAGAAGAATGCAAAGAAGAAGAGGAAGAAAACTGCAAAGAAGAAGATAGAAGAAGAAGAAGTAGAAGAAGAAGAAAAAGAAGAAGAAAAAGAAAGGAAGAAAGAAGAAGAAGACGAGAGAAGAAAGAAAAGAAAAAAGAAACAAATAGAAGAAGAAGAAGAAGAAAAAGAAGAAGAAGAGAAGAAGAAGAAGGAAAAAATAAGAATAAGAAGAAGAAGAAGAAGAAGAAAGGGAAAAAGAAAGAAGAAGATGATGAAGAAGAAGAAGAAAGAAAGAAAGAAAGAAGAAGAAGAAGAAGAAGAAGAAGAAACATTGTAAGACGTCAAAGACGAAGGAGAAGAAAAGTAGTAGAAGAAGAAGAAAGAAGAAGAAAACAAAAGAAGAAGAAGAAAGAAGAAGAAGAAGAAAGAAACAAGAAAAAAGAAGAAGAAAAAAGAAGAAAGAAAGAAAAACAGAAAGAAAGAAAAACAGAAAGAAAGTTTAAAAAAAAAAACAGAAAGAAAAAAACAAAAGAAAGAAAGTAAGAAAAAGAAGAAACAGGAAAAAAGAAAGAATAACCCCCCCCCCAAAAAAAAAAAAAAGCAGTGAAATCAAAACTCGCGCAAATTGCATCCTCCCACCATCAAACTATTGGCGGGCAGGGATTAGTCTACAGACAAAACAGACCCCCATCCCTGAAAGACAGCTCTTGGCGATTGCTGTTGTGTGGACACAAACACACCTGATGTAGGAGTCCTTTTCCCCTGCCTGTCTGATCCACTTACACGTGAAACAAGGCAGAGTTTTCACAAGGGAAATTGCCAGGGATGGGGGGTTGGGGGTGGGGGGGGGGATGGGGGGGTGGGAAGGGGGAGTTTTCGCCCACGATACTTTCATTTGGCAAGATTCACTTTCCCGTCGCCCGCCCATTACCAGCTCTCTCTCTCTCTCTCTCTCTCTCTCTCTCTCTCTCTCTCTCTCTCTCTTTCTTAAAGTCGATTTCATGGTAATTTTTGGGCCCCCCCCCCCCCCCCCCCCCCCCCCCCCCCCCCCCCCCCACACACACACGCTTTCCCTCGAATGTTAAATGTTTTGTCAATTCTTGGCTTTGTTTTTGCTTTTGTTTGTTTATTCGCTGCTTGGTTTGTTTGTTTGTTTGTTTGTTTTGTTTGTTATGTTTTGTTAACTTCATGCTCACTCTTCTCTCTCTCTCTCTTCTCTCTCTCTCTCTCTCTCTCTCTCTCTCTCTGGCTGTGTGTCTAACTGTGTGTCTGTGTGTCTCTTTGTCTCTCTCTGTCTCTGTCTGTCTGTCTGTCTTTTTCTCCTCTCTCTCTCTCTGACGTGACGGGACAAGAACTGAACGGGTGTGCTGTTAGTAAGCTGCTGTAAGTTTTTGCATTTTAGCTTCAAAATGTCAGTTAGTGGCCTTCCAGCAACTGTAATAACAACTTTAAACGCCCTGCTGATCGACAACGTCGTATCCAGTTGGAAAGTCGCGGGGGAGAGCGGCAGCATTGTGTTCGTCTTGGGAATGAAGCCAGCTGATAAGCCAGTGTCAACAGAAATGGCGGACCCGGTGCTGAACTGTAACTTCCGTGTTCAGTACTATCGCAAAAAGCTCCCGGGTCAAATCCGTCGCGATGTTCAAAGAAGCAGACAACACCAAGAAAGACAGGCAAATCGCCAATGTGACAATGACAGTGTCTTGGAAGAGCCGGTCTTGTGTAACATTAACTCCCTGCTCGATGTGGAAACAGAAGAAAAACAAACCAGTGTGTACACAGAGCTGTGTGTCAGCAGTGAATTGAATACCTCGGCCACACCAGATTCACTTGATCTACTGTGTGATCCAGCAACAGACAGCAAGACCGGTGTGTCTTCTGAGGCGTCTGATGTGCAGGAAGAGCTGACAGTTGGCTGCACAGTGGATGACTCTCATACTGGTATTGTGAAACAGTATGTGTCTACTCTAACTGACAAACGTGTGCAGCGTAGATTAAGGGACAGCAAGAGAAACACACAGTTTCGAAAGGTGGTGGTACATAGTTCGGTTGATCAAAACATTGTGATGTGTGAATCAGATGACATCACCCTGGAATACTCTTGGAATGGAGATCCTGGCGAGGAATCTAAGTGTGTGTTCTGGTACATCAAGCAAGAAGAGAAAAACATGTTGCCAGAAGAACGTGTCAGGCTTGCCAGACTTCGTAAAGGGAAACAGTGTACTAACACACAACACACAGCGACAGTGGCGGGGAGTGCTGAGCAGGAGTTACATCATCTTCAGGACCTGATCCCGTCTTACATGGGCTGACTTCGTCATACATAGGCTGACTTGCTGGCTGTAGACTGGAAAAGGAAAGGCTGGTTTGAAAATTGAGACACTTGAGACACAGACAATAATGTATCGAATCTTGATGTACATACCACTACTGCCATGGTTTCCATGTCATTGTAATCGGGTCGCGTTCGATATCGTGGTTACCATGCCGCATGATCGCTAAATAGCAATAAAATTGTGTCAATTGTGTCTCTCTCTCTCTCTCTCTCTCTCTCTCTCTCTCTCTCTCTCTCTCTCTCTCAGTCCTTGGGATGAGACTATAAACCGAGGCCCCGTGTGCAAAGGCACAGCAGATTATCTTGCGCACAGTTAAATCCTGTTCCGCTTTTCCTAAGAGTAGGCCATTGTGTGCCGGTGAAGATGACAAAATTTACAAAACCGCATACACATGGGGACTGGGTGTAAAACAGCACATGAGTGCTTATTCCATTATCCTCAATATAAAAGAATAAAAAAAAAAAAAATCTATATCTCTGCATCTCTTCCTCTCTCTGTGTGTCTCTCTCTCTCTGTGTCTCTCTAGTTCGAAAGACTGTAACTGAGGTATCATTTTTCCGATTTCAAAAGTTTCCTATGCAATATGTTTTGGAATGTTGATTATATTCACACAAGGCTCCCCCCCCCCTCCTCATAAAGGGCCAAGGCATTTTTATTTTCTTTCTGTACCTGTCTGTCTGTCTATCTCTTACCCTGTGATATCTTCAGTTTAACATCTATTCACTGTGTGTGTGTGTGTGTGTGTGTGTGTGTGAACATTTGGACTTATTAGAACTACTAATTGTTATTGGCTGCTTGGACTGTGTCAGAATGAGTTGAGTGCAAGTGCTTTGATTTGTCTGTGCAAGATATAGCGCTAAATAAATTCCATTTACTACTATTACGACTACTACTACTGTTACAACAACAACAATAACAGTAAGAATGAGTTGAGCGCAAGTGCTTTGATTTGTCTGTGCAAGATATAGTGCTAAATAAATTCCATTTACTACTACTACGACTACTACTACTACTACTGTTACAACAACAACAATAACAGTAAGAATGAGTTGAGTGCAAGTGCTTTGATTTGTCTGTGCAAGATATAGCGCTAAATAAATTCCATTTACTGCTACTACGACTACTACTACTGTTACAACAACAACAACAATAACAGTAAGAATGAGTTGAGTGCAAGTGCTTTGATTTGTCTGTGCAAGATATAGCGCTAAATTAATTCCATTTACTACTATTACGACTACTACTACTGTTACAACAACAACAATAACTACTACTACTACTACTACTACTACTACTACTTCTACTACTACTATTACTACTACTACTACTTCTACTACTACTACTACTTCTACTACTGTACCACTAACCAAAACAATATCAACAGCAACAACCAGGAACGACAACTACTATCGCTGCTGTTACTACTACTACTACTACTACTAGTACCACTACTACTGCTACCCTCACTACCATATGACCATTTTTTTCATATTACCAATGCTCTGTACTGCTCTATTCTTCTTGGTTTTTCCCCCCAGGAAAGATTTTAAAGACAACAATTCTCTCCCACGCCAAAACTGGGCCTGACTTTTCAGGCGCTTAACAGCTGCCCAAGGCCAGTTTAGCTCATGAACACCACAGATAACAATCGTTTTTGTTTGACAAAGAAGTCCAATAATGGCCCAGTAAGCACAAAACTTTTAAAGGCCTCTTTTATTTGAGAAAGCTCAAGCTGTATTGCAGAATCGAGGGACAAAGCATTCCCTGGACGTTAACAGCCAGTATGTCGCACCTCATTCTCCTGACTTTGGTGTGAGACACGTGGGCGTAAAGCGAGGTTGGTAACGAAGAAGACTAGTTAATGAGGGCATTGTTAGTTTTGTAGCTAAAAGCTGGGAGAGTGTGAAAGATTAGCTCTGGACTTGACGAAGGTGATTCGCTAATGCGAGCTGGTGTGTGGGCGTGCACTTTTGTCTCTACCCAAGCTCACACTTCTTCTTCGCTAAACAGCTTAGAAAGCAGCTATTGTTGTATTGTCAGAGGAGCGAAAATGCGTCCCACTGCCGTTAATCGACTGGCAAGTCAGGCCCAGCGCATCTGATTCTGGTGTGGGAGAGAATTGTTATCTTTTAATCTTTCTGAGGGAAAAAGAGAGGAGAATGGACCAAGAATGCAGACAAAAAAACCCAGACAAGAAGAAGGGAGGTGACAGACAGAAAAGGAACGAGGCAGAAACAAAGAGAGGATAGAAAAAAAAGGAATTTCTGGCGAAGAATTTCCAGAAGAGTGGGGATGCTATTTATACTGACATCCCCAGGGAATGGGGGGGGGGGGGGGAGGGGGGGCTATAGCCTAGTGGAGGGCACATTTTATGTGTTGGTGGCTTGTTACTTAAATATTGCTATGTTTCGATAAATTTTCAATCCCCGCTCCCCGCTCCCTGTTGTGTCCCCGCTCGGCTCGGTGTTGTGTCCTTGGGAAAGACACTTTACTTCTATTTTCCTCACTCCACCCAGGTGTACAAGTGGGTACCAGCTCTGCTGGGGAAGTATCTGGCGACAGACTAGCGTCCTGTCACAGGGGTGGTGAAAAACCATCAGTTCGCTTAACGCTACAGAAACCGGGATAAGCTCGGCTCTATGGGCCTTCTGGCTCGAAAGAACATACTCGATAAATGTTGACAAGAAAATAGCTGAATGCAAGTACTTTCTAATCAAATTTTACAAAATGACTTTTTTGTGGTTAGGCTATCCATCAAAAAATGAATTTTGTAGGTTTCCGAATTTCAGAGGGTTTTTTTGTTTGGTAGGCGTTTCAAAAATATAGGACCCATAATTGTATGTAGATATAGATATATATTTAAAGGGAACATTACAAAAAAAGGTAGCATTCAATTACCCTACATTTATAGCTGCCAAAGCAAAACAAATAAATATACAATCATATACATTCACAACGACGACAACAGACAGCAACAGCAGCAGCGAGCAAACGAGGACAAAACATAATATTAACAACCAAACAGACAGACAGATAAACAAAGAAACAAACAAACTGACAAACAAACAGAAAGTATGAGGAAGACTAGAATAAAGATAATAATTATAGGTGAAAAAAAAAGCCAGACCCTACAAAAGTCAAAGTTAAACTTTGACGTCTGAAGATAACAACAAAACCATATCAGCTCTGTGTGATGCTTTGCCAGCTGAAATCGTGCAAGCCAAACACTTTTCATGGCACTGTTTCGAAATGTAGAGGCATTTATTTCAGTTTGAAGGTCAGAGCTGGCTGTTGACAGAATTTTCAACTCACATATATTCAGATGAGAGGAGTGGAGATCGTGTTTTTTTGTGTTACACGTTTGATTAAAATTGAAAGAAAATAGCAGGTAGTCTTCTTCGTCTTCTTCTTGTTCTTCTTGTTCTTGTTCTTGTTGTTGTTTTTGTTGTTGTTGCTGTTGTTGTTGTTCTTCTTCTTCTTCTTCTTCTTTCTTCTTCTTCTTCTCTCTTCTTCTTCTCTCCTTCTTCTTCCTTCTCCTCCTCCCCTCCTCCTCTCTCTCTCTTCTTTCTTTCTCTCTCTCTCTTTCTCCTCTCTCTCTCTTTTCTCTCTCTCTCTTCTCTCTCTCTCCCCTCTCTCTCTCCTTCTCTCTCTCTCTTCTCTCTCTCTCTCTCCTCTCTTCTCTCTCTCTCTCTCTCTCTTCTCTCTCTCTCTCTTCTTTCTTCTCTCTCTCTCTCTTTCTCTCTCTTCTCTCTCTCTCTCTCTCTTTCTGTCTCTCTCTCTCTCTCTCTCTTTCTGTCTCTCTCTCTCTCTCTCTCTCTCTCTCTCTCTCTCTCCTCTCTCTCTTCTTCTCTCGTTCTCTCTCTCTCTCTCACTTTGTCACAATCACAGACTACAGGATTTCTCCAACAACAATCAAACAGATCAATCTTGAAATCCCTGATATGGAGACGCCGCGGAGAAAGAGTTACTAGCTTCCTCCTCTCACGAACAATGGAAGTACGAGGGAGGAAGGACAGCATCGAGAATGGACAACACCACTTTACCTGTGTTTTTTTTAAAAGTTTGCTGTTTTTCGATAATTATGGTCTGGAAAAGAAATCTTCTGATGTAGCTGTACAAAGAACAAAAAGATTTAGGGTAGAATCCTTCGGATGAGACTATAAACCGAGGCCCCGTGTGCGAACGCATGCAGAACATCTTGCGCACACGTTAAATCCTGTTCCGCTTTTCGAAAGAGTAGGCCATTGTGTGCCGGTGGGAACAGATGACAGAATTTACAAAACCGCATACACACGGGGACTGGATGTAAAAAAAAAGCACATGAGTGCTTATTCCATTATCCTCGATATAAAAAAAAGAGTCATCTGAGCGCTTTGATTTGTTGCTTTACAAGATTCAGCGCTATATAAATTCTATACATATTATTATTATTATTATTATTATTATTTATTATTATTATTATTATTATTATTATTATTATTAATTATTAATTCTGCAGTTCATTTTGATACACTGGGCTTTTTAAAAAATATTTTTAGGTCAGCCCCTGTAGTAGGAATTTCTGTCAGTGAGCAAAACCAGGTACAGAGTGTTGCAGACCTGTACTCAATCCAAATCCAATTTGTTGTTTGTAACCATGCCGACCACCAAGACCATATTGGGACTGTCTTACAGGTAACCAAGGATGTAAGGATTTGTAATTGCAAGATATAGCGCTCTATAAATTTCATTTATTATTATTATTATTATTATTATTATTATTATTATTATTATTACTATTAAACCATTGACTGTATCAAAATAGTAAGTCAGTGTGTGTCTGGTTGTTCTTTCTTTTACAGATCATAACTCAAGTCAAGTCAAGTCAAAAACACTTTAATCATCCCATGAAGGGCAATTACAAAAATACTGACAGGCAGATTGATACGTATAATTATCTCAAAAGACGCAAGCAAAAAATACATTTGAAATTGGTATGAACATTCCAAGATAGTTAAAAAAAACCAACACTCAGATTCTTGGTATAGTATTTTTTTTAATGGCTTGTCCCCCAAAATACCTCAAATAATGATTTTTTCTCGCATCAAGGTG
The DNA here is from genome assembly GCA_028751875.1 of Rapana venosa. NCBI lineage: Eukaryota > Metazoa > Mollusca > Gastropoda > Neogastropoda > Muricidae > Rapana > Rapana venosa. The sequence continues at coordinate 74,993,983 of CM054136.1, read as the reverse complement.
CATCTTTTATAATACATTTCGTTGGTTTAAGTTTAGTTGTCCCACAGCATACTTGAAACTTGACAATCCCAAAGAGATTCGTAGCCAATTTTGCCCTTTTTTGTGTGTGGACAAGCTTGAAATAAGGAATGCATGCCCAGAATTTTACCCTCATCATGAAGTAAAGTGTTGGAGAAGACTTTCACTAATGTTTGTTATCTATTTATTTATTTAATCTTTTATTTCGAGAATAATGGAATAAGCACTCTGGTGGAGTAGACTTTCACTTATGTCTTTTATTTATTTATTCATTCTTTTATTTCGAGGATAATGGAATAAGCACTCATGTGCTTTTTTTAACATCCAGTCCCTGTGTGTATGCAGTTTTGTAAAATAATGTTGCCATCCCTTCCCACCGGTACACAATGGCCTACTCTTCCGGAAAAGCGGAGCGGGTTTTAACGCCGGCAACTAGAACGGCAGTGGCGGAAGTCAAAAACCGAAATCAACAAACAGCTTTTCCGAAAACAAATAAACAAAGTCAAACGCTTAATCCATTCAGCAAAGACAGACTACTACTCTTCCCAAATTCTCTGTGCTACATCCATAAAATCTCTTTTTTCCCTCACCTCAAATCTCCTTGGATCTGCAAAAACTACTCTCTGCCTAACACCCACAGCCTGTCTGAACTTCCATCCATATTTTCTGCCTTCTTTTCAGACAAAGTTCGGAAACATACGCTCAGACTTGATCAAACTCAATTCCAGCCTGCGCCTCCTGACCCCCAGTTCACTGGCACTCGTGAAAAAGAAATCATGACAATTCTGAAGGAAATGACTATAAAATCATGCGACCTTGAACCCATACCTGCTCCTGTTTTCTCACAATGCCTTCCACAACTTGTGCCTATTATCACTAAAATAGTAAACTCATCCTTCAGTCAGGAAATTTTCCATCAGCTCTTAAAACAGCAATAGTCACACCTCTACTGAAAAGCACGACCTCGATCCCAACATTTTGAAGAATTATAGGCCTGTCTCAAACTTACCCTTTGTCTCTAAAGTACTAGAAAAAGTTGTTCTCAAACAGCTCAACAGTCACCTCATTCCAATGATCTTCTTCCCATTTTCAGTCTGCCTATCGCCCCAACCACAGCACCGAAACCACCCTAGTCCATACTTTAGATACACTTCTACTTGCTTCTGATGCAGGAAAAATCTCCATCCTCACTCTTCTTGACTTATCTGCAGCCTTTGATACCATAGATCACTCAATTCTTTCTCGCCTCCAAAATACGTTTGGTATTAATGGCACAGCCCTCACCTGGTTTACTTCATACCTCACAGACCGGTTCCAGAAAGTTATTGTAAACAAAATTCAATCAAAACCTGTCAAAATGGAATGTGGAGTCCCGCAGGGATCAGTCCTGGGCCCTGTTCTCTTTACTCTCTATACTGCTCCACTCTCACATATAATAAACAACCACCCTATTGATCATCATTTCTATGCCAATGATACTCAGCTTCAGTGCAGCGATACTGTTGAAAACTTGCCTTCCCTCCTGACAAATATGTCCTACTGCCTTCAAGACATTCAAAATTGGATGACTCAGAACAAGTTACAACTTAATGCCGATAAAACCGAAGCCATGCTCATAGGGACCCAACATAAACTTTCCTCTATCACAAAAACTTCAATAGAATTCGGCAATACGTCAGTTCCTTTGTCCAACTCTGTGAAGTATTTAGGAGTAGTTCTTGACAACACACTCTCTATGAAAAAAATCATCACCCAGACCTGCCAGTCTTGCTACTATCAATTACGGCGCATAAGCGCGATTCGCAAGTATCTGTCCACTGATGCAACTTCCAAGCTTGTCACATCTCTCATTCTTTCACGTTTAGACTACTGTAATTCTCTTTTGGCTGGCCTACCAGCATCATCTATCCACTCTCTTCAACGCATACAAAACTCTGCAGCTCGACTGGTCCTAAGAAAGAAAAAATCTGAACACATCACTACTCTTCTGCGATCTCTTCACTGGTTGCCTGTCTCACAAAGACTGGAGTATAAAATCAATACCCTCTGTTTCAAATGTCTCCACAAATCTGCACCCTCTTATCTCTGTAACTGTCTTCACCTGTACACTCCATCCGTTCCCTTCGTTCAGCCGCAGATACTTTGTGCTTTCGAACACCCAGATTCAAACAAACCACTGTTGGCCGTCGCTCCTTCTCTGTTTCTGGTCCATCCACCTGGAATGACCTCCCTCTTTCACTTCGTCAAAAGCCTTCACTTGATTCCTTCAAATCCAGCCTCAAAAACACACTTATTTCCTACCTGAGACTTTCCCCCCACATATCTGTCCCTAATTTTCAACAGTATCTTTCACCTTTTAAGTGTTGTTCCGTGTGTGTGTGTGTGTGTGTGTGTGTGTGTGTGTGTGTGTGTGCGTGCGTGTGCGTGTGCGTGCGTAGTGCGCGCGCATGGATTTGAAATCTGTTGCTCATTATGTTTAAGGAGAGTTGCATGCCTGTAAATGATTGAGTGCAAGCGCTTCGATTTGTTTGTTTTTTTACAAGATTCAGCGCTATATAAATTCCATATATTATTATTATTATTATTTTAACGTGTAGGCAAGATGTTCTGTGAAGGAAAGTGTTGGGGGTGATCCTTCCAATGTCTGACTTCGCTTTGTGTATCTATGGCTGCAAAAGCTCAAACAAACACGTTTAACATGCTGTTGTGGTTTTGTTAAATTTCATGTACCCCTTGGGGGGTTTCTTGAAATAAAATCTTGAAATCTTGTAATTCACGTCAGCATTATTTGGTAGCTAGGTTACAGAAACATATGCCTAGCATGCACCTTGTACTTGGGAAACGAACAAAAAAGGTTAGACTCCTCCAGGTTCAACTTGCCCAAAGAGACACAGCCTGAAGAAAAAACCACCTCAGGGCAGTCAGTACCGGTACCTCCAATGACTCCTTAAGAAGTTGAAAAGGGATTAAAGAGAATAGGGCAACTGCCCATACCCACAAACCCCTAATCCTGAAACAGCTGGTGAACACAGCAGGTGCATTTCCTTTCTTTACAGCAGACAGATATATAAAAAAAAAAAAAAGAAAAGAAGAGCACAACAGAGAAGTTATACATCAGAACGAAAAAAACCACACCAAAAAAAATCAACCGTCTATATGAACCATAGTTGTTGTTTTCTAAAAACATTGATGGAGGCATATCATTCCCTTTTGTTGTTGTTGTTGTTGTTGTTGTTGTTTATCTTGCAGCTGAAGCTGCAGCCAGTTCACCCTTCCCCCCCCCCTACCTCCACCCCCACCCCACCCCACATCCCTTTTAACTTCTTTCTCTCCGCAGCTGACTGACTTCACGCCTGACTGCACTGTATGCACTCACTCCCTGAAGACCGTGTACACTGTGAATACATCTATACTACGTTATTTTGGGGGGAGTCTGCTCTTCAAAACCCCGAGAAACTATCCAGCTGGGATTTGCACAGCTACAGGTGGCAATCAAGTTTAGTCTGCCCTTAACCGCCCCCCCCCCCTACCTTCCATCCCCTTCCCCCCCTTCCTCCCTCCCTCCCCCCATTTCCTCTGTTTCCTCACTCCAATGGTCTTCCTGTTTTGATGGTATTATGTTATCTATCTATCTATCTATCTATCTATCTATCTATCTATCTATCTATCTATCTATATATCTATCTATCTATCTATACTATCTATCTATTATCATCTCTCTCTATATATGTATGTATATATATATATATATATATATATATATATATATATATTATATATATAATGTGTGTGTGTGTGTGTGTGTTCTTAAGTTTCCTTTTTTGCGTTTTTTAAAGTGTTTTTTTTTTTAATATACTATTGGCCCTATCTGGTGTGTGTGTGTGTGTGTGTGTGTGTGTGTGTGTGAGTGTATGTGTGTGTGTGTGTGTGTGTCTAAGTGTGTGTTCTGGTACATCAAGCAAGAAGAGAAAAACATGTTGCCAGAAGAACGTGTCAGGCTTGCCAGACTTAGTAAAGGGAAGCAGTGTACTAACACACAACACGCAGCGACAGTGGCGAGTGCTGAGCAGGAGTTACATCATCTTCGGGACCTGATCTGGTCTTACATGGGCTGACTTCGCTGGCTGTAGACTGGAAAAGGGAAGGCTGTTTTAAAATTGAGACACTTGAGACACAGACAATAATGTATGGAATCTTGATGTACATACCACTAGTGCCATGGTTTCCATGTCATTGTAATCGCGTGGCGTTCAATATCGTTGTTACCGCGCCACAGCGCTATATGGCTTGATTGCTAAATAGCAATAAATGTTGTCAATTTTGTCAATTTGTCTGTGTTTCTATCTGTATTTCTTTCTATCTCTGTCTGTCTCTCTCTTTCTCTCTCTGTTGTCTCTGTGTAACTCTGTGTGTATATCTCTCTCCCTCTCTGTCTCTCTGTGTGTCCTTGTCTCTCTGTCTGTAGCTCTTTCTATCTCTCTCACTCTCTCACTCGTGCTCTCTGTCTCTCCCCCTCTCTCTGTGTCTCTCTCTAACTCTCTCTCTCTGTATCTATCCCTATCTATCTACCTCCCCCCCCCCACTCCTTAATACACCCCAAGACCTCTAAGAGATGTTAATGTCAGCCAGATCATTTCTCCTCTGTCTGTCTGTGTTGTCTGTCTGTCTGTCTGTGTTGTCTGTCTCTCTCTATGTCTCTCTCTTTCTCTCCCCCTCTCTCTGTCCTTCTGTTTCTCTCTTTTTCTCTCCTTCCTTCTCTTCTTCTCCTTCTTCTTCTTCTTCTTCTTCTTCTTCTCTTCTTCTTCTTCTTCTTCTTCTTCTTCTTCTTCTTCTTCTTCTCTTCTTCTTCTTCTCTTCTTTTCTTCTTCTTCTCCTCCTCCTCCTCCTCCTCCTCATCCTCCCCCCTTCTCCTTCTCCTCCTCCTCCTTCTTCTTCCATTATGTTTTTTTTTTTACACCAAACTGCTATTTACAGTTTACCTAAAGAGTTTGGAGAAATACCGCCAGACACAATAAAACAGTTCTCGCATTTCATGAATGTTTGTTTTCCTGCTCGAAGACAAGTATCACCGCTGACAAGTTGAAATGGATTCCCATCATAAATAAATACATAGCTAAAAACAAGCAAGGAAACATGATAAAAAAAAATCCATAAAAAGAAACATTGGTTGCTCTTTGTGTTGAAAGAAACGAGTAAATGAATGCTTTCCTGCTAAAAAACAAGTATCATCCCGCGGCAACTTGAAATTGACTCCCGTCATAAATAAACAAAACAAGTAAAAAGGACAAATAACAACTCTCTATAAAAACAAAATAACCTGAAAGCTTTTTTTGGTGTCTTACAATGCAAAATATCAACACTGAAATAAACCCCGAGTTACTACATACAACGCAGTGCCACATCAGCAACCGAGTGGTTAAAGCAGAGACTGTCAGCAATGTGGGTTAAAACTCGGTCAAATATTCTCTGAAGATGAGGTACGGCTGCCTATGTGGTGAGGTTAAAAGGCAAAGGTGTCCCCATAACCTATACAGTCGTAGGGGAGCGAGGCGTCAGAGACCTCAACTTCTCAAGGGGCCAGCGTATTGGGGCCGGCGCTCATCTCCTCTCCCTCGCTGCTTTACCTTCCCTGACCCTAAAGAGGCCAGGTACCCATTTACAGCTGGGTGAACATGAGGGGGACTGTACTGAAGCCAAGGCGCGCAAACGGTCACCCATCCAAGTGGTAACCACGCTCGACGTTGCTTAACTTTGGCTGGGGGGGAAAGCGAGTGCTCCGACCATTGAGTTGTACCGTGAAGGGGTGAGGCACTTTCAAACAAGAGTCATACACACCAACGTCTCACCCAGTGCATCGGTTTAATCGTTCACAGTTAGCCCAGACCAAAAAGCTATATCAGTTTTTGATATCAGCTAAATGCCAAGGCCTACATTCACATGTTGTTATGTTGTAAAATGTTGATATTGAGATTGTACCTTCAGCCATGACAAGCTCTTAACATAACAACATGCACTCTCCTTTGTTAAAGGATAAAAAAAAACTCCTCTGAAGTCGGAGTATGGATGCTTAGTATGGCGAGGTAACTTGGAAACTGTCATACAGCGCCAACTTCTTATCCGGTGTGCAATTTCAATCTCACAGTGATTCCCAGGTGGGATGAGTGTATAGTCAGAGTACACATTCTGGGTGACCCCCCCAGAGTGTTAAGCTGGGGAACGTGCAACAGCACCAACATCGACATCTCACAGTGATTCCCAGGTGGGATGAGTGAGTGAGTCACATTGCTTATCTGGGTGGTTGCTTCCCCCATCCCCCACCCCCACCCGGGTGTTCTTCGAAACGAAGGGAATGAATTACGTACATGCCATCAGGGAACTTGCCGCTGCAACTGCATTTACAGTCTTTGGTGTAAGCAATGTGTGAAGAAGACATCTCTTTCGGAATGCTACTGCTGCTGCTGCTGCTGTTCCTGCTGCTGCTGCTACTACTACTACTACTACTACTACTACTGATGATGATGATGATAAATAATAAATGGAATTTATATAGCGCTTTATCTTGCAAAAAAAAAATCAAAGCGCTTTCATTCATCCTACTCATTCACATGCAGCCAGTTACAATTAATAGGTTTTTTTCGTTTTAAAAATTTTTTTTAGACACACTATGCACACACATAAAGGTTGTACACTTGGCATGGTGATGGGGCCATTGAGGGCAGGACAAAAATGAAATGGAACAAGAGGGAAGAATCTTAGCTTTGAAATAAATGTGTCTTGAGGCCGGATTTAAAAGCGTCATAAGAAGGCTTTTGGCAAGGGAGAGAGGGGGGTCATTCCAGATCGATGGACCAGAAACAGAGAAAGAGTGACGGCCAACGGTGGACTGGTTGAATCTAGGTATTCATAAGCACAAGGTATCTGCAGCAGAGCGGAGGGAACGATAAGGAGTGTACAGGTGAAGACATCACAGAGGTAGGAAGGTGCTTTTTATTGTAGACATTTGTAACAGAGGGTAGTGATCTTATAGTTTACTCTCTGTGGCACAGGCAACCAGTGGAGAGATCGCAAGCGAGGAGTAATGTGCTCAGATATTTTCTTTCTGAGGACTAGGTGAGCTGCAGAGTTTTGTATACGTTGAAGGGAGTGGATAGATTATGCTGGCAGACCAGTCAGAAGAGAATCGCAATAGTCCAGACGTGAGAGAATGAGAGAGGTGACTAGTTTGGATATTGCATCAGTGGACAGGTACTTTCGAACTGCATTGATGCGCCACAAGAAAAAAAGTGGCAGGATGGTTAAGACGTTTGCCTGCTAACAAGTAAACCGTGAGGTTCTAGGTTCAATTCCCAGTCTCGCCCTTTTCCCAGTTTGACAAAAAAATCGAACTGAATGTCAAAGTCCTTCGGATGAGACTATAAACCGAGGCCCCGTGTGCGAACGCATGCAGAACATCTTGCGTACACGTTAAATCCTGTTCCGCTTTTCGAAAGAGTAGGCCATTGTGTGCCGGTGGGAACAGATGACAAAATTGACAAAACCGCATACACACGGGGACTGGATGTAAAAAAGCACACGAGTGCTTATTCCATTATCCTCAATATAAAAGAATAAATAAATAAATAAATAAATAAATTGATAGTAGCACGACTGGCAGGTTTGGGTGATGAATATTTGCATGGAGAGTGTGTTGTCTATAACGACCCCTAGATATTTCACAGCAGTAGATAGAGGGACAGACGTATTGCCGAATTCTATTGAAGCTGTTGTTATGGAAGAGCATGGCTTCGGTTTTATCTACTTTTAGTTGTAACTTGTTCTGTATCATCCAATTTTGGATATCTTGAAGGCAGAACATATCAATCAAGAGAGAACGCAGATTTTCAGGAGTATCAATGCTAAGAATATGAGAGTCATCTGCATAGAAATGATGGTTGATCTGATGACGATTTATTATGTATGAAAGAGGAGCAGTGTAGAGTGTTAAAAAAACCCCAGGGCCAAGAACTGATCCCTGTGGGACTCCACATTCCAGTTTGGCAGGTGTTGATTGAATCTTGTTTACTGCAACTGTGTGGAATCGATCTGTAAGGTATGACTGAACCAGGTGAGGGATGTGCCTTTAATACCAAAAGTCTTTTGGAGACGGGAGAGAAGAATTGAATATTCTGTAGTGTCGAAGGCTTATGATGATGATGATACTTTAAGACGTGAATGTTGAGGTTGTCTTCATCCATGACACATTCTTTTATTCATTTCTTCTTTTATTTCGAAGATAATTGAATAAGCACTCATGTGCTTTTTTTTAAACATCCAGTCCCCATGTAAATGCAGTTGTGTACATTTTATCACCTGTTCCCACCGGCACACAATGGCCTACTCTTACCGTAAAGCGGGATCGGGTGTTTAAACGTGTGCGCAAGATGTTCTGCGTGCGTAACAGCCTGTCGCTTTCCAATGATGGAGAGAGAGAGAGAGAGAAAAAAAATCCCTTGAAGTCGTAGTGTGGCTACCTGTAAGGCAAATATACTCGAAAACAAGCCAGTGTCTTATCTAACGCTATGTGTTCTCATGATCTGTTTGTTTATAGTGTACAATATGTTTGTTTGCAGAACTGCACAGAAAACTTTTCTCTTAATTTTTTTTTGAGTGTCACCGTCTCTTCTTCTCTGCTCTGTCTTTTGTTATTGTTAGGTTTTATTTATTAGTTTTTTCCCCTTGAAAGGAGAGACGAATGAATACAATGTTCTGTTTCTCTCCTGGTCGTTTGGCCATAAAACATACATAACCTTTCTTACGGCGGCAGCGCACCCACCAAACACGCTGGATTATAAGGTCAGTAACGCTTGATAATATATAACCTTGCCCCCCGCCATTTCTGTTGTACATTATCAGTAAAATAACAAGTCTGCCAAGTCTCTACAGCCTTGTCGAATGTAGTTTATATTTTTTTTAAAGTCTGTTTTCCTGTTGTTGTGTTTTTTTCTTGACTCTGTTTTAAAGGATGCACTTGGTATTTTTGGAAATCTCTCTCTCTCTCTCTCTCTCTCTCTCTCTCTCTCTCTCTCCCCCCCCCCCACCCCCCCCCCCCCCTTGTCAATAGGTCACATTGGGCAATGACGATAAATTGGTCAAAGCCTCAAAGCGTTCCTCTCTCTCTCTCTCTCTCTCTCTCTCTCTCTCTCTCTCTCTCTCTCTCGTCTAAGTGGGGGCGCCGGTGGGGGAGGGGGTGGGGGTGGGGGGGGGGGGGGGGAAGAGATGACAAAATTTACAAAACCATACACACGAGGACTGGATGTAAAAAAAGCACACGGGTGCTTATTCCATTATCCTCCATAGAAAAAAGAATCTGTGTGTGTATGTGTGTGTGTGTGTCTGTGCGCGCATGTAAACTCAGTGTTGTCAAGTATCTAACAAGCTCTGTTTCTATCTGGTATCAATCTCCACAGAGGACTTTTTTACATGTACTAACCATAGTGATCTACTTTATTTCTACTTCTGGACTTTCTTTATAAAGACCCTCTGTTTCGTATTTTCAATTCCCCTTAAGTAGGGTTTGATATGATGCCACCGGCAATATTCACATCTCCATTCCCCCTTTCTCTCTCCCACCCACAGAAAAGGGCTGTACAATGTTGAGGTAAATTATTCTAAGTTTATGTCTGTAAGGTTTTTGAGTTGAAGGAGAAATTGTATACATTTCCACACTAAATGTTTTTGGGTGAACATTGCCTGTGATGTCACACATAACCCGACTTCAGGAAGGGTTGAATATATAGTATTTCTTTCTTTTTGCTTTGAGGCCACACACTCCAGATCTTCTTCTTCTTCTTCTTCAAACGCTCAGACAGCGACTATTGTTTGTTGTCTGTCACATGAGCAAAAATGCGTAGCTCTGCCGTTAAGCGCCTGGCAAGTCAGGCCAAGCGCATCCCACTTCGATGTGAGAGAGACTTGTTATCTTTTAAGTCTTTCCTGGACAAAAAGGCAGGAGAATGGACCTAGAAGGAAGGAAATAGAGAAAGAAGATTATTTATTTAATTTATTTATTTATACCACTTTAAGTCACGAGATTTCTCTGCGTGAAATTCGGGCTGCTCTCCCCGGGGAAAGCACGTCGCCACAAGAGCAGCGCCACCCTTTTTTTTTTATCCTTATTTCGTCTGCAACTCTATTTGTTTCCCTATCAGAGTGGCGCTTTTTTCTAAGAATTTTTGCCAAGGACAACTCTCTTGTTGCACTGGTGTTTTTTTTTTTAACGTGCGCTGAATAATTTTGTGTAACACACGGGACCTCGGGTTATCGTCTCATCCGAAAGACTAGCTCCCAGACCACGACTCACGGTCTAATGGAGTGGGGCGGGGGGAGGGGCGGGGGAAGTTTCTGGCCCAAACGGGATTCGAACCATCGCACACTTTTGCCCCCCGACTTTCGCTTTCTTGACAGGTGCGTTACCTCTAGACCACCGATCCACCACCGGAGGTAACGTGAAAGGAAGGAAAGAGTCGAGACAGAAATAAAAAAAGATAGGATACATTTAAAAAAAAAAGGTCATCCCTAGCGCATACTTTCCAAGAAGGTGAGGATGCAATTTGTACTGACAGGTCTCCCACACAGCATCCTCATGGAGAGGGAAGGTGTTCTTCAAGGCTGACTTGTCCGCGTGTGAAAAACAATACCTCTGTTTACTTACCTGACCGGCTTCGAGGAAGTCACCAAGTATGTGGCCTGTTCATTAGGTTGACTTCCTTGTCCTCTGCTGTAGAGGACTAGAACCACAGTGTCTTTTTTTGATGAAACATTTCAAACAACCATCATATTCAAAATACCTCACAGGAAGGACGTGGAGGGAAGGAGAGCTTGGTGGATAGAGCCTTGTTGTGTACTCATGATCTGACAGGCCTGGGATCGAGTCACCACGGAGGCTCCCGTTTTTAGGGAATTTTACACCCCCCCCCCCTCCCCCAGAGTTAACATTAGTACTGACTACACACCCCGAAAAGTAACAGTACTAATTACACTGACTACACTCCCCACGTAAAGTATCAATACTAACTACACTCCCCAAAGTGCTAACTACATTCCCCGAAAAGTAACAGTACTGACTACACACCCCGGAAAGTACCAGTAATAACTACACTCACTGAAAAGTAACAATACTAACAAACAGTCCTCCAAAAGTAATACTACTAGCTACACTCCCTGAAAAGTAACAATAGCAACTACACTGACTATACTCCCAAAAATAGCAGTACTAACTACACTCCCCGAAAAATAACAGTACTGACTACACTGACTACACTCCCTGAAAAGTAACAGTATTGACTACACTCCCCGAAAAATAACAGTACTGACTACACTCCCCGAAAAATAACAGTACTGACTACACTCCCTGGAAAGTAACAGTACTGACTCCACTCCCCGAAAAGTAACAGTACTAACTACACTACCCGAAAAGTAACAGTACTAACTACACTACCCGAAAAGTAACAGTACTAACTACACTACCCGAAAAGTAACAGTACTAACTACACTACCCGAAAAGTAACAGTACTAACTACACTCCCCGAAAAGTAACAGTACTAATTACACTGACTACACTCCCCACGTAAAGTATCAATACTAACTACACTCCCCAAAGTGCTAACTACATTCCCCGAAAAGTAACAGTACTAACTACACTCCCCGAAAAGTAACAGTACTGACTACACACCCCGAAAAGTACCAGTAATAACTACACTCACCGAAAAGTAACATACTAACAAACGGTCCTCCAAAAGTAATACTACTAACTACACTCCCTGAAAAGTAACAATAGCAACTACACTGACTATACTCCCAAAAATAGCAGTACTAACTACACTTCCCGAAAAGTAACAGTACTGACTGCACTGACTGCACTCTTCGAAAAGTAACAGTACTGACTCCACTCCCCGAAAAGTAACAGTACTGACTACACTCCCCGAAAAGTAACAGTACTCTCTACACTCCCCGAAAAGTAACAGTACTGACTACACTCCCCCCGAAAAGTAACAGTACTAACTACACTGACTACACTCCCGGAAAAGTAACAGTACTAACCACACTCCCCGAAAAATAACAATACTAATTTCACTCCCTGAAAAAAACAACAATACTAACCACACTCCTAAAAAGTAACAGTACTAACTATACTCCCCGAAAAGTAACAGTACTGACTACACTCCCCGAAAAGTAACAGTAATAACTACACTCACCGAAAAGTAACAGTAATAACTACACTCACCGAAAAGTAACAGTACTGACTACACTCCCCGAAAAGTAACAGTACTGACTACACTGACTACACTCCCGAAAAGTAACAGTACTGACTACACTGACTACACTCCCCGAAAAGTAACAGTACTAACTACACTCCCCGAAAAGTAACAGTACTGACTACACTCCCCGAAAAGTAACAGTACTGACTCCACTCCCCGAAAAGTAACAGTACTGACTACACACCCCGTAAAGTAACAGTACTGACTACACTGACTACACTCCCCGAAAAGTAACAGTACTGACTACACTGACTACACTCCCCGAAAAGTAACAGTACTGACTACACTGACTACACTCCCCGAAAAGTAACAGTACTGACTACACTCCCCGAAAAGTAACAGTACTGACTCCACTCCCCGAAAAGTAACAGTACTAAGTACACTCCCCGAAAAGTAACATTACTGACTCCACTCCCCGAAAAGTAACATGTACTGACTACACTCCCCGAAAAGTAACAGTACTGACTCCACTCCCCGAAAAGTAACAGTACTGACTCCACTCCCCGAAAAGTAACAGTACTGACTACAATCCCTGAAAAGTAACAGTACTGACTCCACTTCCCGAAAAGTAACAGTACTAACTACACTCCCCGAAGTGCTAATTACATTCCCCGAAAAGTAACAGTACTAACTACACTTCCCGGAAAGTAACAGTACTAACTACACTTCCCGGAAAGTAACAGTACTAACTACACTTCCCGGAAAGTAATAGTACTAACTACACTTCCCGGAAAGTAACAGTACTAACTACACTTCCCGGAAAGTAATAGTACTAACTACACTTCCCGGAAAGTAACAGTACTAACTACCTTCCCTGAAAAGTAACAGTATTAACTACACTCCCCGAAAAGTAACAGTACTGACTACATTCCCCAAAAAGTAACAGTATTGACTACATTCCCCGAAAAGTAACAGTACTGACTACACTCCCCGAAAAGTAACAGTATTGACTACATTCCCCGAAAAGTAACAGTACTGACTACACTCCCCGAAAAGTAACAGTACTGACTACATTCCCCAGAAAGTAACAATATTGACCACACTCCCAAAAAAGTGATAACTTTTTGCATTTTTTAGTATCCTGACATTTTATATGACCACGAATGTTCTTAAAAGGATTGAGCAGAAATTGCAACCTGCGAATTTGAAATTGTTTGCATTAAGTTCTACCATAATCTCCATTTTCCCATTATATATCAGAGTTGATACAGTGAAGTATGTAATAACGACAATTTGTGATGCTCCCCCACATAATAAGCCACATTGCAATGAAGGTCAATTTTTAGTTGTATAAACATGTTGTCAATGTGCAATAATAAGGCTGTTGAATGAAAGAAACAGATTGAAAATTCGACTTTTCCATGAAAAGTTATCACAAATTGAAGTGATACACTACACTGCAGTAAGTGGCAAAAGGATAAAAATGACAACGTTTTTCATCGTAATATTACCTAGTCAGAAAGAGTTCTGGCTTGGGTGTTTCTAAACGCCTTATTAAAGCAAACAGAGAACAACAATTACCCCTTGATACTTCAGTACAAGGTAGGAAAATAGTTACAGTATTATAATTAATCAAAATATCAAAATTCACAGCAACCTGCTTGAATGGCTCCTAGCAAAAAGTGGGTCAGGTGCCTTGGGGGCCTGGGTTTTTATCACAGTTCGTAATTAAACCACTGACGCTGGAGGCAACAGCAAAGTGAGAGGCTGTATGATCAGTGGCTTTCTTTCCCACTCATGGAATTCCACTTCACAGCTTAGTCTTTAGTGATCAACTATGACTCTCTGACTTGGAGGCTTGGCTTGCACAGTCCCTAATATAGTACCTAGCCCTAGGGGCTAGTTAGCCTTTGATGAACATCTCCAACGATGACTGTCCTTGGCCAAGAGATTGGAGATGTACTGTGGGCAAGGCATCTCCACTATAATCAAATTGCTGCCCAGTTTCCCAAACAGCAGCTGTCTCCTCTGCTGTTTTGGAGGTCATCGTCGAACACGATGGGCAAAACACACAAAAAACCCCAGTAGACATGACTTATAATGGTATCAGAATGGTACCAGAATCACAAGTCTGTATGACCATCAGTGTCGTTGCTTTTTATTCTCCTTACTTTGAGAGGGTGGGAGTGAGAGGGGACCAGGGAGGGTGGGGGGTGGGTGGTGGGTTGGTGGGTGGGGAGGGAAGTAGAATGGGATCCAGACTTCAAGGTGAGAGTGACTGAACAACTCCAGTAGAAGGAACAAAGTGCAAGTACTGTAAAAGTTCTTTTGAAGA
>CM054136.1:74971894-74976894 GCA_028751875.1 Rapana venosa | reverse complement strand
GTGTGTGTGTGTGTCGGGGGGGGGGGGGGGGGGGGCAGGAGGGTGGTGCGTGTGTGTGTGTGTGTGTGTATTTATTTCTTCTTTTATTTCTTCTTTTATTTCGAGGATAATAGAATAAGCGGCATTCATGTGGGTTGGTTTGTTCTTTTTACAAATAGTCCCGAGCGTATGCAGTTTTTTTGGGGTAAATGTTGTCACCTGTTCCTACCAGCACACAATGGCCTAATGTGTGTGTGTGTGTGTGTGTGTGTGTGTGTGTGTGTGTGTGTGTGTGTGTATGTTGTGTGTGTCTGTGTGTGTGTGTGTGTGTCTGTGTGTGTGGAGTGGGGTGGGGGATAGAAGGAGAAAAAAAGAAGAGTAGGGGAAGGAGGAGGATGAGACAGATAGATAGAAAGACAGACAGACAGATAGATAGATAGACAGACAGGCAGATAGATAAACAGATAGATGGATGAATGGATAGAGAGATAGAACGATAGATAGATAGGTAGGTAGGTAGGTAGGTAGGTAGGTAGGTAGATAAAGAGGTAAATGTAAAGAAAGAAAGACAGAAAGAAAGAAAAAAAGATAGATAGAAAGACAGACAAACAGACACACAGATCTTATTTTCATTCAATTTTCTCCTGATTTTCGAGGACAATGGAATAAGCACTCATGTGCTTTACTTTAAAACATTCAATTCCTGTGTGTATGCGGTTTTGCAAATTTTTCTCAACCGTTTTCGCACCAGCTCAATAGGCCTTGTCATTCAAAAGCGCGAAGTAGTTGGTTTTTTTTTTAAACATGTGTGCAAGATGTTCTGCTTGCGTGTGCACACTGGACCTCAGTTTAAAGTCTCATCCAAAGGATTTCGGGGAAGTGGAGTAGGCGCTGATGTTAACCTCAGGGGAAAAATCGCCTTGAACGAGAGAAGAGAGAGAGAGAGAGAGAGGAGAGAGAGAGAGAGAGAGAGAGGGAGAGAGAGAGAGACAGACAGACAGACAGACAGAGACCAGAGGAGAGAGAGAGAGAGTGAGGCAGACAGACAGAGAGAGACAAAGACAGAGAGAGACAGAGAGACAGAGAAAGTCAGAGAGAAACAGACGGAGACAGACAGACAAACAGACAGACATACAGGCAGTCAGAGACATAACAGACAGACAGGGAGATAGAGAAAGAGAGAGAGAGAGAGAGAGAGAGAGAGAGAGAGAGAGAACAGACAGACAGACAGGCAGAGAGAAGAGAGAGAGAGAAGAGAGAGGAGAGAGAAGAGAGAGAGAGAGAGAGAGAGATGAGAGAGAGAGAGAGAGACAGACAGACAGACAGACAGACAGACAGACAGGCAGGCAGGCAGAGAGAGAGAGAGAAAGAGAGAGAGAAGGAGAGAGAGAGAGAGAGAGAGAGAGAGAGAGAGAGAGAGAGAGAGAGAGAGGAAGAGAGAGAAAGAGAGAGGGTGGGAGAAGAGAGAGAGAGAGAGAGAATACGAATATACGAATACGAATACGAAATATTTATTCAGATTTAGGCCATGGCCCCTTACTGAAGGGGTGATCATACATATAACGCCACAAATAATTATCGGTTCGGAAAAAATTGCTCACAGAAACACATTATTGTATCATGCAATCATTACACTCTAGGTTGTAACAGTATCAAGATATTTCAAAGCTTTGTAGACAAACCTCGCAAGGTTACATAATACGCTCTCATTTCTTGCTGCCATGAGTAGATTTAATCTAAAACGACATGCGTTATTATAATACTTTGGTTGAATATACTTAGCTCTCAGATCATGAAGAACAGGACAACTCAGCATGAAATGAACTTCATTTTCTTCAGCACAATGACACAAACGACATGTGTTTTCATCACTCATCATTCTGTTATATCTGTTTCTATGACATGCAATGGCTGACACACCAAATCTAAATTTAGTAAGTGCATTTTTCACATATCTATTCATTGCAATGTCAATATACGGTTCCACAATGCTCGTTGATTTAAACAATCTATATTCTGCAAATCTGTCACTGTTCTCAACATGGTTGTGCCAGTCTTGCCATTTACAATCAACAATTCTCTGTTTAAAGCATTTGATGAAATTCAAAGTATTTTCAACACCCTGATTCTCCCAGACATATGCAAATCCATAAGAGCATAGACATTTTCGAATGTTTGTAACCCAAGTCTTTTTCCATTAAGATCAAGATTATATAACATCTTGTAAGCTTTGTATGGTAATCTGTGATCACTCATTCTAGTTAGCTTTAGCCAGTAACTAATACATTTAACATAAGAGTTTAAATAAATTGGGTATCTACCAAGTTCTCCATACACAAAATCATTAGGAGTTCGAGAATCAACATTCAGGAAACGTTTCAATGCAAACAAATGAAGCTTTTCAATTTGACTGTCATTTTCAAATGCCCATATTTCAGCGCCATATTGTAAATAGATTGTACCTGGGAATCAAATAATTTTATAAATATTTTAAACGAACTACAGTCAAGCTTATACATTACACGAAAAATAACCAGCACAGCTCTCTTTGCCCTATTAACTAAATCCTGACATGCAAAAGTGAAGCTAAGTCTTGTTGAAAAGAATACTCCAAGGTATTTATATGTATTGACTACTGTAATTTCTTCATTACCATAGCTCCAATGTTCATGTCTAGCTAGGTAACCACCCTTGCGAAAAACAATAATACTTGTCTTATTCATGTTTACTTTTAACTCCAATTTCTCTGCAGATGCATACAAACTATTCAACTGTCTTTGAAAACCCATGCTGTTATAGATAGCAAGATAATATCGTCAGCAAAAAGTAACACAAACAATTCAGTCAAATCAAGAGAAACCCCATGCTTTCCATTTGCAATAATTTCCATTGCAAGTTCGTTGACAAATAATGAAAACAAAACAGGACTACACACGTCACCTTGCTTAACCCCCCTTGTGCAATTTACAAATTCCGATAACTTAGCTCCATTTCTTATTCTCGCTTTTAACTTGACTGTACATACTCTGAATGCATTTATGCAGTTTCCCTCTAATTCCATTTTTAAACAACAAGGCCAAAGTAATTTTCTTGATACAGAATCGAAGGCTTTCTCAAAGTCTACAAATGCTACATACAATTTTGATCCTTAGAAAACTGTTTTTGAACTGCAGCTAACAAAGTAAATATGTGATCGATGGTAGAGTAATCCTTTTTAAATCCGGCTTGATGCTCACCTGTGATGTTATTTGTACATAGAGAGAGAGAGAGAGAGAGAGAGAGAGAGAGAGAGAGAGAGAGAGAGAGAGAGAGAGAGAGAGAGAGGAGAGACACACACACAGACAGACAGGCAGACAGAGAGAGAGAGAGAGAGAGAGAGAGAGAGAGAGAGAGACAGACAGCAGGCAGGCAGACAAGCAGACAAGCAGATAAGCAGAGAGAGAGAGAGAGAGAGAGAGAGAGAGAGAGAGAGAGAGAGAGAGAGAGAGAGAGAGAGAGAGAGAGAGAGAGAGAGAGGCTCTGAACTTTGAACTCTGAAATGGTTTAAGGGTACATCGATCTTAGGCCACAATACACCAAATGAGGGAGGGGGGGGGGGGTGAAGGGGAGAAGAAGAAGAAGAAGAAGAAGAATTGCAAAGAAGAAGAAGAAGAAGAAGGAAAAGAAAGAAAGAAAAAAAAAGAAGAATTAAGAAATAAAGAAATAAAGAAAAGAATGGATGAAAGAAAGAAAGAAAGAGAGAGAGAGAGAGAGAGAGAGAAGAGAGAAGAGAGAGAGAGAGAGAGAGAGAGAGGAGAGAGAGAGAGAGAGAGGAAAAAGAAAGACAAAGACAGACAGACAGACAGACAGGAAGACAGAGATAGGGTGCACCAACAGTAAAACCAAAACAAACAAAAAAGTAGAAAAAAGGGTAACTAAATCTATCTATCTATCTATCTATCTATCTATCTCTCTCTCTCTCTCTCTCTCTCTCTCTCTCTCTCTCTCTCTCTCTCTCTCTCTCTATCTCTCTATCTATATACACACATGGCATAACAGGGCATAAATAAAACCCAGGAAAAAATACAGGGAATGAGGATACAACAGAGGAGATGGAGGGCGAAGGGGAAGGGGGGTGGGCGGAGGAAGGGGATGAGTGGAAAGGGAGGAAGTGGGGGGGGGGGGGGGGGGTAGGGCAGACTAAACTTGATGCCACCTGTGCAAATCCCAAGGGGATGGTTTGGGTTTGAAGAGCAGACACCCCCCAAAATAACGGCTGTATTAACAGAGCACGCGACCTTCAGGGAGTGAGTGCATACAGTGCAGTCAGGCGTGAAGTCAGTCAGCTGCGGAGAGAAAGAAGTAAAAAAGAAAAAAAAAAGAAAAAAGAAGAAAAAAAAAGATGATTGACTGTCTGCTGCCCTACAGCAGCAAAATGAACAACAACAACATTAACAACAACAAAAATGGAAGGGAAATGATAAACCCATATCAATTTTTTTTTCTTTTCTAAAAACTGATTCAGTGTGTGTGTGGTGTGTGTGTGTGTGTGCGTGCGTGCGTGCGTGCGTGCGTGCGTGCGTGTGTGTGCGTGCGTGCGTGTGTGTGTGTGTGTGTGTGTGTGTGTGCATTTGAATTTCTTTAAAAAAACGGTTAAATCATTGTTGGTTGCATGTGTAGGAGTGGGTTGAATGGAAGCGCTTTGATTTGTTTTTTGCAAGATATAGCTTACATAAATTCCAATGATGATGATGATGATGATGATGATGATGATGATGATGATGATGATGATGATGATGAGATGATGATGATGACGACGACGACGATGATGATGATGTGTTATTATTATTATTATTATTATTATTATCATTTTCATCATCTTTATTATTATATTATTATCATATTATTATTATTATTATAATTATTTTTTAATACGGGTTCACTTTTCATCTGGATATTTCTGGCCTAGGCCAAAAGCTGTGTCAGTTATTGATGTCAGCTAAGTGCCAAGGCCTACACTAAAAATGTTGTTATGTTGTAAA
>CM054136.1:74951894-74966894 GCA_028751875.1 Rapana venosa | reverse complement strand
GGGGGGGAAAGAAAGAGAGAGAGGAGAGAGAGAGAGAGAGAGGAGAGAGCAGAGAGAGAGAGAGAGGAGTGAGAGAGGAGAGAGAGAGAGAGAGAGAGAGAGAAGAGAGAGAGAGAGAGAGAGCTTTTGTAGCAATTTCCCTGCATTATCGTCAATTTGGAAATGTCTCTTTGTGACCCACGTCATCTTTCGTCTGTCTGTCTGTGGCAGGGTTCAAAAAGCACGACCATGATGACACTTGTCCGGTGTCACCAGACCACACTCACTCTGCGACATACGCCTGGGCGTAACAGAGGAATGATTGGGGCAGCAGCAATCACAGTCATCCTTGCCTGTATGTATGTTAGCAATGGGATGATGGGGTAGAATTATTAGTCTGGTGGTGGCTACAACGCGGGACTATGTAATGTGACGACGCCGGACTATGTAATGTGACGAACTTAGGACTCTGAGAGACTTGGTAGTGTGACGGACCTGTCATGTGACAGACCTGTCATGTGACGGACTTGTAATCTGACGGGCTTATAATCTGACGTACTTGTCATCTGAAGGACTTGTAATCTGACGGACTTGTAATCTGACAGACTTGTAATATGACGGACCTGTAATCTGGTGGACTTGTAATCTGAAAGACCTGTAATGTGACGACCTTTAATTTGGCGGACTTGTCATTGGACAGACTTGTGTTCTGACGGGACCTGTGTTGTGACAGGCTTGTAATCTGAAGGACGTGTGATGTGACGGACCTGAAATTTGGCGGACCTGTGATCTGAAGGACTTGTAATCTGACAGACCTGTAATCTGATGGACCTGTAATCTGACGGACCTGTAATGTGACGGACTTGTAATCTGACAGACTTGTAATCTGAAGGACTTGTAATCTGACAGACTTGTAATCTGACGGACTTGTAATCTGACGGACCTGTAATTTGGCGGACTTGTAATCTGACAGACTTGTAATCTTTTAGACCTGTAATGTGACGGCTTGTAATCTGACAGACTTGTAATCTGACGGACTTGTAATCTGACGGACTTGTAATCTGACGGACTTGTAATCTGACAGACTTGTAATCTGAAGGACTTTTAATCTGACAGACCTGTAATCTGACAGACCTGTAATCTGACAGGCCTGTAATCTGACGGACCTGTCATCTGAAGGATTTTGTAATCTGATAGACCTGTAATAAGACGGACCTTTAATTTGACAGACTTGTGTTCTGACGTGACCTGTGTTGTGACAGGCTTGTAATCTGAAAGACGTGTGATGTGATGGACTTGTAATTTGACGGAACTTGTAACGTGACAGACCTGTTGATGTGGCGGACTTGTAGTAAAGTGACGGACTTGTAATAAATTGACGGACTTGTAATAAAGTGACGGACTTGTAATGTGAAGGACATGTGATGTAACGGACTTGCAATCTGACGGACCTGTGATCTGACAACAGACTTGTAATCTGAACTGACAGACTTGTAATCTGATCTGACAGACTTGTAATCTGATGGATTGTAATCTGACGGACTTGTGACCTAGATAGATCTGTGACGTGAAGGAATGTCGTCATCTGACGCATCTGTGGCCCGACGATCTGCAATCTGACGCACCTGTGATGAGACGGCTACCAATGGCGTGGGTTTCCGTGTTGCTGAGACAGGTGTCTGTTCTATTGCATACGTTCGCACACGGGGATGAAGTATAGAATCTCATCCGAAGGACTGTTTTTATTTATTTATTTTATTCTTTTATAAGTTCATGGTTGCCCACAAAGCTGCATGCCACACCCTGTCAAATGCCTTCTTAAAATCGATAAATACGTGGTATAGGTCTTGTTGATGTTGAAGGTACCGCTCACATAGTATTCTGAGGTTGAATATCTGTTCTGTTGTGCTGCGCCCTGCTCTGAAACCTGCTTGTTCCTCAGCAATGATGGTCTCTGCTTGTGGCTTCAGTCTATTCAATATTATCTGCAGCATGACCTTGCTTGGGTGACATATGAGGCTGATTGTGCGGTAATTATGGCATTGTTGTAGATTTCCTTTCTTGGGGAGGGTGATGATGAGTGACTGCGTCCATGGTGTTGGCCATTTTCCTGTCTGCCAGATCTTGTTGCAGATTCTTAGTAGGGCGCTGATCATGGCTTCCCCTCCAGCTTGGACCAACTCAGCTGGAATGTTGTCAGCCCCTGCTGACTTCCCTTTTTCAGCGATCTGACTGCTGTTTCCACTTCTTCTCGGAGGATTAGGGTGACTGTCTGTGTCTTTGCTTTCGGGTACATTAAGGACTTCTGGATCTCCTGCGGTTCTATAGTTATACAGGTCGGAGCAGTATTCTGTCCATCTGTTCAGAATATCCTGGTCGTCAGTGAGACACTTCCATTTTTGTCTTGGATTGTTAAACCTTTTCTCTGTTTCGTGCTAGTCAGGTCTTTCACCAGCTGATATGCTTTCTTGCTATTGTTTTTCTTGATGTTCTCTTCAATGTCTTGGCACTGTTCACCGATCCATTTCTCTTTTGCCTCCGTCATGGACTTCCTGATTCTTTTGTTGACTGCCCTATATTGTTCTGCTCTTTCTTTTGTTTCATTTTTCTTTTTCTTCAACTCTCTACGCTTGTCGCATAGTTGTAGGATGTTAGGTGTGACCCATGGTTTTTTGACTGGTCGGCGTTTGCCAAGAAGCTCGTTTGCTGTTTCAGTCACTGCTGTATTGAAACTATTCGTCAGTGTGTCTATGTCTGTGGGCAACCATGAACTTGTACAGCATCAATGCAAACCTGATCAGAGTCATCAAACAGCTGTACAGCGAGGCCACCAGTGCAGTGTACTACAACAACAACATTGGAGAATGGTTTCGAACAACAGTTGGAGTAAGGCAGGGCTGTCTACTCTCACCCACTCTTTTCAACATCTTCCTTGAGAGAATCATGGCTGATGCACTGGAACATCATGAAGGATCAGTCAGCATTGGTGGCAGAACGATCACAAACCTCCGCTTCGCAGATGACATTGATGGAATAGCAGGATCAGAAAAAGAGCTTGCCAGCTAACAGAACACTTGGATAAGGCCTCCAAAACATACGGCATGGAAATCAGTGCAGAGAAGACCAAACTGATGACTAATAACACCAACAGCATTAGCACTGATATCAGGGTTAATGACCAGAAGCTGGAAACAGTTCAAAGCTTCAAGTACCTGGGAGCCATTGTATCCGACCAGGGATCCAAGCCAGAAGTAGTATGCAGGACTGCACAGACAATAACAGCTTTGTCAAAACTAAACACCATCTGGAGAGATAAGAATATCTCACTTATCTCCAAGATCAGACTAATGCGCTCCCTTGTCATATCCATATTTCTGTATGCCTGTGAATCATGGACCCTGACTGCAGATTTGGAGAGAAGAGTACAGGCAGTGGAGATGAGATGCTTTCGGAGACTCCTTGGCATTTCCTACAAAGACCACATAAGCAACGAAAGCGTGCATAACAGAATCCAGCAAACCATTGGACCCTATGAGAACCTTCTAACGATCGTGAAAAAGCGTAAACTTAAGTGGTATGGGCATGTCACAAGATCCCAAGGAATTACAAAGACAGTCTTGCAAGGCACTGTCCAAGGAGGAAGAAGAAGAGGCAGACCAAGGAAGAGCTGGGAGGATAACATCAGTGAATGGACAGGCCTAGAACTCAACAAAACCCTGAGAAAGGCAGAACAGAGAGAAGAATGGAGGGAACTGGTTGCTGAGTCTTTGAGGGTGCCCCCACGGTCGTCAGACTACGGGACAGATAGATAGATAGATAGATTGTTTTATATCGAGGATAATGGAATAAGCACTTATGTGCTTTTTTACATCCAGTCCCCGTGTGTATACGGTTTTGTAAATTGTCATCTGTTCCTTACTGGTTGGTTAGAGCGTTGCCCATTGCGGTCGTGATCTGCTGACTCGGGTTCGAATCCCGTTCAAGGGGATATTGTCCCATGGAGTTAGCACCAGTACCGACTCCATTCTCCCCAAAAGTCCTTCGGATGAGACTATAAACCGAGGCCCCGTGTGCGAACCGTGCGCAGAGCATCTTGTGCACACCTTAAAACCTGTTCCGGTTTTGGGAAGAGTAGGCCATTATGTGCCGGTGGGAACGGATGACAAAATTTAGAAAACTGCATGCATACGGTGACGGGGTGTGAAAAGAAAAGCAAGTGAGCGCTCATTCCATTTTCCTTAAAATAAAAGGATAAAATGAGTTAAAATACTAAAATCGTTAAATAGTGCATGCAGTAACGTTTTTGGTAGCATACTCAAAATCTTCACGTTAAAAGCAAACAGTTGCTGACAATCTATTATTTTATTTATTTATTTATTTCATTCTTTCATATCGAGGATAATGAAAAAAGCACTTATGTGCTTTTTTTTTACATCTAGTCCCCGTGTGTAAGCGGATTTCTGAATTCTGTCATCTGTTCCCACCGGCACGCAATGGCCTACTCTTACGAAAAGCGCAACAGGATTGAACGTGTGCGCAAGATATTCTGCGTGCGTTCGCAAACGGGACCTCGGTTTATAGTCTCATCCGAAGGACTTTTGGGGAGAGTGGAGTCTGCACTGATGTTAACTCCAGAGGAAAATATCCCCTTGAACGGGAATCGAACCCGGGTCGTCAGATTGCGAGCGCAATGCTCTGACCACTAGGCTATCCCGTCCCCCCCTAGTGGAGTGTGTACCAGCAAACTACATGTTAGGTTCGGTGACCGTTTATTTTAAAAACGCTATCGTGGCAGCTTAGGGACGGGACAGCTCAGTGGTCGGAGCACTCGCTTTCCCCCAGCCAAGTTAAGCAGCGTTGAGCGTGGTTACCAGTTGGATGGGTGACCGTTTGCGCGCCTTGGCTTCAGTACAGTTCCCCCAGTTCACCCAGCTGTAAATGGGTACCTGCCCTCTTTAGGGTCAGGGAAGGTAAAGCAGCGAGGGAGAGGAGATGGGCACCGCCCTCAATATCCTGGCCCCTAGAGAAGTGAGGTCTCTGACGCCTCGCTCCCCTACGACCTTATAGGTTATGGAACACTTTACCTTTTCCTTTTATCGTGGCAGCCATACCAGGCAAATACTGAAGTGTCATACACGTAACTGAGTTACATTACGCGGAACATTATAGACGACTTGCTTTTAACACACAATATTAAGATAGTTTCGGTCATATGAGCCAAAATGCGTTGCGCCGCCGTTAAGCGCCTGACAAGTCAGGCCCAGCGTATCCGACTTCGGCGTGCTTTTATATTAAAATAGTTTTTTTTTCTCTCTGGAGGGTCTTCAGCGCACGGCAGCGTTTGTCAAAGGTCTCAGAAGTTTCTGTCTGAGCGTTTCACGAAGAAGAAGAAAATAGGTTTAGTTTTCTAAACTTAGCCTCCTCCTCCTCCTCCTCCTCAGAGAGAGAGAGAGAGAGAGAGAGAGAGAGAGAGAGAGAGAGAGAGAGAGAGAGAGAGAGAGAGAGAGAGAGATCTCACACAAGCGAGTCAGATCAATTTTATAAAAATAGATTACCTTGGCATTTCCTCATGTTTCTGTAAGTCGTGCCCTTTTACAAACTTATTTTAGTTTCTTTTCAATGAAAGAAACAAAACATTGAAACATAACCCAATACTTTCTAGGCATGCAAAGGGATACATTTAAAAACATGTATTTTATATTTCATACCACTTTGTCACGGGAGATTTCTCTGCGTGAAATTTGGGCTGCTCTACCCAGGGACGGGATAGCTCAGTGGTCGGAGCACTCGCTTTCCCCCAGCCAAGTTAAGCAGCGTCGAGCGTGGTTACCAGTTGGATGGGTGACCGTTTGCGCGCCTTGGCTTCAGTACAGTTCCCCCAGTCGTAAATGGGTACCTGCCCTCTATAGGGTCAGGGAGGTAAAGCAGCGAGGGAGAGGTGATGAGCGCCGCCCTCAATATGCTGGCCCTAGAGAAGTGAGGTCTCTGACGCCTCGCTTCCCTACGACCTTATAGGTTACGGGACTCTTTACCTTACCTTACCCAGGGACAGCGCGTCGCCACAAGAACAGCGCCACCCATTATTTTTTTCCCTTTCCTGTCTGCAACTGTATTTGATTCCCTATCAGAGTGGCTTTTTTTATACAGAATCGTACCAGGGACAACTAATTGTCTGTCGTGGGTTCTTTGACTTAACGCAAAATAATATTATAACATAAGGGACCTCGGGTTTTCGTATCATCTGAAAGGCTAGCACCCAGACCCCCATTCAGGGTCTAATAGATGGGGGAAAAGTTTTTGGCTCAAACGGGGATTGAACCACCGCACACTTCCGACCCGGACTTTTTGCTTTCTAGGCAGGTGAGTTACCTCTAGACTACGGATCCACTGTAATTATACATGAAAACTTTCCCTTGTTTGTCCTCATCCTTCCTCTCCCTCCCTCTCATCATTACCGTCGTCATTGTCGACATCATCTTCGCTATCATCACTCTAAAATTAAGTACATGTTTTGCAACGTGATTCTTGTTCTTTAGTACATGATTATCATGTATTATAACATCATTTTTATTTTGAGGCATCGGCCAGCTCAATGGATATGTTATATATGTTACACGTAAACTGAACCTTGTGTGAGGATATTGAGCTACAGAATGTTATGAAAATAAACAGCCCCTATTATATAGTATTGTATTTATTGAATCGCATTGTATTGCATTGCGATGCATCCGTTATTTGTAAAAACACGAAATGAGCACAACAAGCAATGCTCGTATGAGTACTCTGGATGCATAGGTGATTTCACGACCTGCACACACATCATCGACAACGGGCCAAAACCAAAAACCAATCTGAAAAGACAAACATCGATTAGAGGACCATCTGATAAACAAATGACAAAACATATGACAAAATTTACAAAACCGCATACACACGGGGACTTGATGTACAAAAAGAAAGGGCACATGGGTGCTTATTCTGGAAATCTGGAAATAAAATTTTGACTTGACTTGACTTATTCCATTATCCTCGATATAAAATGATTTAAAAAAAAAGTTATCTGAGTGCTTTGATCTGGAAAGATAAACATTCATTTAAGCACTACCTGAGAAGATACATCGATTTGAGGACCATCAAGAAAGATAAACATTGATTTAAGGACTATCTGAGAAGACACATCGATTTCAGGACCATCTGGAAAGATAAACATTGATATAAGGACTATCTGGGAAGACACATCGATTTCAGGACCATCTGGAAAGATAAACATTCATTTAAGGACTATCTGAGAAGACACATCGATTTAAGGACCATCTGGAAAGATAAACATTCATTTAAGGACTATCTGAGAAGACACATCGATTTCAGGACCATCTGGAAAGATAAACATTGATTTAAGGACTATCTGAGAAGACACATCGATTTCAGGACCATCTTGTAAGACAAACATCGATTAGAGGACCATCAGGAAAGACAAACATCGATTTCAGGACTATCTGGAAAGACAAACATCGAGTTGAGGACCATCAGGAAAGACAAACATCGAGTTGAGGACCATCAGGAAAGACAAACATCAAGTTGAGGACCATCTGGAAAAACAAACATCGATTTCAGGACCATCAAGATAGACAAACATTGATTTGAAGACCATCAGGAAAGAAAAAAAAATCGATTTCAGGACCATCAGGAAAGACAAACATAGATTTCAGGACCATCAGGAAAGACAAACATTGATTTCAGGACCATCAGAAAAGACAAACATTGATTTGAAGACCATCAGGAAAGACAAACATCGATTTGAGGACCATCTGGAAAGATGAATATTGATTTGAGGACCATCTGGAAAGACAAACATCGAGTTGAAGACCATCTGGAAAACAAACATAGATTTGAGGACCATCAGGAAAGACAAACATCTATTTCAGGACCACCTAGAAAGACAAACATCGAGTTGAGCAGCAAACTAAAACTACCACGTGCATTAATTTAGTTCCTTCCGTCCTCCTGCGCACACGAGACATTATACAGCAGACTTTCAGAGTAGAAGAAACAGCAGAAATGCTGTACCACAAACCACAGAATTCTCGGAATTTCCTTTCTTTAACCATACCACTTAGGAAGGAAAGTGGCAGGATGGTTATGATGTTAGCCTGCCAACAAGTAAACCATGAGGTTGTGGGTTCGATTCCCAGCCTCGCCCTTTCTTCCCAGTTTGACAAAAAAATCAAACTGAAAGTCAAAGTCCTTCGGATGAGACTATAAACCGAGGCCCCGTGTTCGAACGCATGCAGAACATCTTGCGCACACGTTAAATCCTGTTCCGCTTTTCGGAAGAGTAGGCCATTTTGTGCCGGTGGAAACAGATGACAAAATTTACAAAACCGCATACACACGGGGACTAGATGTAAAAAGCACATGAGTATCCTCGAAATAAAAGATTTTTGAAAAGTGCACAACAATATCAGCAGAAAAAGACACTGCCCTAGAGCTACAGAAACATTATGACAGTGGTCACCAAAGGAAAACTGAAGCGGTATGGTATAGGTAGGGTCATGCCGCAAGATGAGGGCAGTCTTTCAACCATCATCTGGCAAAGGCACAGTGTTGTAATTGCCCTTTATGAGATAATAAACATATTCTTGACTTGATTTTACAATCCTGGATAGTAAAAGAAGAGGAAGGATAGAGAAAGAGATGGGTGAATAACATCACTGAATGGACCTCCCCCCCCCAAAAAAAAAGCCAACAAAAAACAAAAACAACCCTCCCCACCCAAAATTCTACAAAAAACAACAAACAAACAACCCCCCCCAAAAAAAAACAAACCCAAACAAACAACGAAAACAAACAAAAACAACCAACAACCCAGTTTCCCCAAGACCCATGCATTGACACAGAAACGCCATCAATAAAGAGAGCTAATAATAATTTTTGTTATCATTGCAGTAACCCCCAAGGAAAATAAAATTATGCAGCAGTGTAAGTGTAGAAAGATCGCAGGTGTGGGTGATGTTTATGCATGCCCTGCTCGTGCAGCCCTTCTTCCAAACACATTCTGACTGCTGATATTCCAGTGCATAGAGCATGGCTGTTTGGTTCCCTACAGGCTTACATGTCTTAGTACAGCACGGGTGTGGGTGTGCGTGTTTATGCATGGGGTCATCTGGATTCTACCAAACATCCGGTCTCGGGCCTCACGTGGCCGCAATCAACAACTTCATTTACAACAACACTTCCTGTCTGGTAACCATATCCTTCTTGATGAGTGCTTCTCATGATAAAAGCAAACCCCAAAACAAAAGAAAAGAAACAAAAAACCCTCACAAAAACAAAACAAAAAACCCCCAAACCATCCCTAACCCTGATAATATACTCTATAAGCCCCTGCAAAACAACATTCAGAATATCATGCATATTCATCAGCTGTCAATCATCAGTTAGCATGTCATTTTTGGACCAATCACAGACAGCTTCCGGTTGGTTCACGTGATGAATTTTTAGAAGATTTTGCTGTTGTTTAGTTTCTTCCAGCAATGGGTTCTACATCCACACCCACGTTTGTGGTCGACAGGGAAGAGGGAAAAACAAAAGCCTGAACCATTTGCACTGTAGGAATACAAAACAAACACAAATGAATGAAATATAATTCAGTTTTAAGGAGTGAGTGTGGGCGATGGAAGCAAACAAAGAAGCAGTGCATTGATTTCCTAGGGGAGGTAAGCTGTTGCAGTCCTAAAATTGAGCCTGGTTGTTTTTATTTTTCTGTGTTGTAGGTCCTGTATTGAACACTGTTCACTGTTCACTGGTCCCGTAACCCGCCAGGGTCGTGGGGGCGCTGCATGGTGGACGAACGGTGGACCAGCTGGCTCCACTTAGCGCGGTCGTGGGCAAGTGCCTGGGTGACACTGAAGTCCTTCCCTGTCCAATCACGGATGTCGTCGGCCCACTTTCTCCTCTGTCTGCCCCGTCTTCTCTTCCCCTGGACTGTTCCTTGCAGGATGGTCTTTGCAAGTCCTTCTGAGCGTGTTACGTGCCCATACCATCTGAGTTTCCTCTTTTTCGCCGTGGTCAGTAGGTCTTCATAACCCCGCACCTGTTGAGTGATCATTCTGCGGACTTCATTGTTGGTGACATGGTCCTTGTATGAGATGCCAAGGAGCCTTCTGAGGCATCTCATTTCTACTGCTTGGATCCCTCTTTGTAGGTCTGCGTTTAGTGTCCATGCCTCACATGCGTAAAGCATGATTGAACACTAGGAGTAATAAAAAAAAGAAAAGAAAGAATCAGGTTTCTTTGTGTGTGTGTGTGTGTGTGTGTGTGTGTTGCACAGGGGTAATGGCTACTTCCCACACTATCCACCCTGACTCTCCCTCCCACTCCACCTCCTTGAGGGCCCACCCATCTACCCACCTACACCACAGTCACACCCAGTCTCCTTCCTTTCCATCATATTTCTGGTTTGTGTTAGTTGTACAGAAGTAGCTGTCACTGTTAGACCACCATTGGGCCACCGTCCAGAAAAGGTCCAGCACAACTGTTGTTTTGTCTGTCTGGTTATGGTCATTTGCCCGGGCAGACAGACCAGCGTCAGACTTCATCTGTGCCCCTGTCCATAGTGACTGTCTGTCATTCCCGTGTGGGACTGACCAGCCACAACAAGACGCTGTACTATAATTAATACCTAGAGCGCAACACCATAGTCTCGGAGACTGAAGGATGCCAACACATGGATATGGATTAAGGGAGAGGCTTATCTGGGATAGGGATCTTCTTTATCATGTCCTCTTGTCACAGTCCTCTGTGAAGTGGTGGACACCATATGATCGAACCCAGGTCAGGCAGATAAATAAAGATTTTAAAAAATCAAGACTAAAACTGCTGTGTAAGAAAGAGTTCCAGAATCTAAAACATTCTTGCCCCCTTGATGGCTTAATTAAAGTCTGCCTGGGGTGGTAACTTTGAAGCTATAGAGATCCACTTAGGTTTAGGATTAAGTGACTGGCAAAGTATCATGCTTAAATGATTGGCTGGCTGTACAGTGTGCTTAAGTGATAGGCTAGCCATACATTTTACTTCACTTACAGGCTAAACATTGGGCTTAAAGCAAAAAGCTTCACATTGTGCTTAAGTGACAGGCTATACATTGTGCTCAGTGACAGGCTATACATTGTGCTAAGTGATAGACTATTTATCATGCTTAAATCATAGGCTGTACATCGTGCTTCAAGTTAAAGGTTATACATCATGCTTAAAATGATGGGCTATACACTGTGCTTAGGTGAGAGGCTGTACATCGTGCTTCAAGTTAAAGGTTATACATCATGCTTAAAATTAAAGGTTATACATAGTGCTTGAAGTAAAGGTTATACATTGGTTTTAAAATGATATGCTATACATTGTGCTTAAAGTTAAAGGTTATACATCGTGATTAAAGTTAAAGGTTATACATCGTGCTTAAAGTTAAAGGTTATACATCGTGCTTAAAGTTAAAGGTTATACATCGTGCTTAAAGTAAAAGGCTGTACATCGTGCTTAAGTGACATTCAACTGAACACTGAAGACAGTTTTTATTGCACCTAGGCTTTGGGCCACAATACAACTGTGTGCACACACTTCAAAAACATGAAGAATGAAGTTATACTGCAGGACACTCACATCTACAGTCATAATAATTGTACAGGCATGGAATCATACTTGACCTAACTTCTATTATCACTGCCTCTACCCCTACTACCACCACCACCACCATCATCATAATCCTCCTCCTCCTCATCGTCATTGACATCATCATCGTCCTCGTCGTTGTCATCACCACTATCACCATAATGATTATCACCATCCTCCTCCTTCCTTGTCTCTCATCTCTCGTCGTATCATCACCACATCCCGTAATCATTAATCTTCTCACTTCCACTACATCGTCGTCGTCATCATCATCATCATCACCACCACCACCACACCACACACTCATCACCACCACCACCATACATGCATCATCATCACCACCACCACCACCACCACCACCAACCATCATCATCACCACCACACCACAACCACCACCACCAACCACCACCACCACCAACATACATACATCATCACATCACACACACCACAACACACACAACCACAACACCACCACCACTACAACACAACAACACACACATCACACACACATACATACATACAACAAGCACCACACAAGCGCTCCACACACAGCAGAGCTACAAACACACTTTAATACCAGTACAGTCAAGTGAGCACAGACAGATATGGCTGCCTCCCACTAAGCAGAGCTAGGGAAACGCTTTTTATGACAGGTATGTCAGTCAAGTTATGAGTTTGTACAATAACTGACTCTCGTGAGTCTTGCTCTACACAACCCTGAGTCAGAGCCATCTGATAGGCCTGGGTGAATGTTGTTTGTGAACTGGTGTAGAAAATAAGCTTGTTTTCACTGCAGTTACGTCTGTCGTACTAGTTTCAATCCCAATCTGATGTCAGTGTAGTTCTTGAGTCACGTGGATATTTTTTTTTAACTTGTTGTATGTAATAAAAATTCTTGCTGTTTCAACTAATAGATTGTTGAATTGTACTTAGCTTTCAATTAACAGCCAAAATCTTACATATGCGATTGGTTACTCGATGGTGTGGGGGGATTGTGTTGTGTGTTGTGTGCATGTGTGTGTAATGTGCTGACTTTGAATAAAGTTAGTAAAACTAACTGAATTGATGATAATGTAAAATAGATAAAATAAGAGTGATATGTTTACAATTATAGCGTTAATATAGGTTTCAACATGTGATGATGCTGATGTTGTTGTTGCTTGCTTTTATGATACGATGATAATGCTTGCTGCTACTATATAACTAATCACTGAGACAAATACACAATAATCATATAATGAATTTATAATAATGATGATTGCATATAGCAATAATAATGATAATAACAGTGATAATAATAATGAAGATGATGATGATGATGATGATGATGATGTTGTGCGTTCCCCAGCTTTACACCCTGGGATCACCCAGAACATGCACTCTGACTCACTCATCCCACCTGGGAATCGCTGTGAGACAGGAAGTACACACGATGAGAAGCTTGCCTGTATGACTGTTTTTCAAGTACCCCGCCGTATAGGCAGCCATACTCCAACTTCAGAAGACATTTTCCCTTAACGGAGAATGCAGGTTGTTATGTTAATGGAGTTTGTCATGGCTGTAGGCAATCTCAACACAACATTTTACAACATAACAACATGTTAATGTAGGCTTTGACACTTAGCTGATATCAATGACTGACACAGCTTTTGGCCTGCACCAGATCATCATCATCATCATCATCATCATCATCATCATCATCATCATCATCATCATCAATATCCCTACATCAGCACGCACACATCTCAAGATATTAAAAAACCCAAACATCAGCATCATCTAAGGCAAAATCTAAGGCAGTCATAAAATCGCTAATGTAAAATCTCCTGCCTTAACACTTAAAAGATGACAATCCTCTCCCATGCCGAAGTCGGATGTGCTGGGCCTGATTTGTCAGGCGCTTAACGGCAGCGCAACGCATTTTCGCTCATATGACAGACAATAGTTACAGCAACGTACAACGATGACGACGACGAAGAAGAAATCACATGCATTCGTGTGCACTCCAGTATGTACGCGCATCCCACACACACACACACACACACACACACACACACACACACACACACACACACAACACACACACACACACACACACACACACACACACACACACACACACACACAACACACACACACACACACACACACTAACACACACACATTAACACACACACACACACACACAACACACACACAAACACACACACACACTACACACACACACACACTAACACACACTAACACACACACACTAACACCACACACACACACACCACACACACACACACACAACACACACACACACTAACACACACACACACACTAACACACAACACACACACACACACACTAACACACAACAACACACACACACACACACACACACACACACACACACACACACAACACACCACACGCACACACACACACACACGTAACACACCACACACACACACACACACACACACAACACACACACACACACACAACACACAGTGGGAACGTTCGCTCACACAAGCACATACTTTCTGACATGAACCAAATTTTTGTTACAACTACGTTGTATGATAACACAAATATCAGTTCACTTAATACTCTATTCGATTAAAATAGGGCCTACTGAATGCAGTTTTAGAATGATAGAAAAAGTAAACTTTCACGCGCTTCAAATAATGTCAAAAAATAACAAACAAATCCAACATTATCATAACATGTCATGCAATAAAGGTACACCATCCATTCATTACAAAAAGTATTAAAATGAGTCAATATATATAAAAAAAGGTACATAATTATTTTGGTGTCCCCTTTCTGCTGAAAAGATAAACATTATTGTCATTGTTTGAAAGAAATGTATACACGCGCTTGTCAGTGAGTTAAGTCTAACACAACTTAAAAGAAAATGGGGCATATACCCCTTAGAAAGTGACACCCCTATCTTTTTTGTTTGTTTTGTTGTTGTTGTTTTTCTCCTCCATAATACTAAGGTAGACAGGGCAATAACTCGACATAATTTATGTGTACAATCTCTCTCTGTCTGTCTGTCTATCTATCTATCTGTCTGTCTGTCTGTCCATCTATCTATCTATCTATCTATCTATCTATCTATCTATCTATCTATCTATCTATCTATCTATCTATCTATCTATCTATCTTCTCTGTCTGTCTGTCTGTCTGTCTGTCTGTCTATCTATCTATCTATCTATCTATCTATCTATCTATCTATCTGTCTGTCTGTCTGTCTGTCTCCCCCCCCCCCCCCCGCCTCTCTCTCCTCCCCCCTCTCTCTCTCTCTCTCTATATATATATATATATATATATACATTACTCTTTTCATTTTTGCGTCCGTCAGTG
>CM054136.1:74934394-74949394 GCA_028751875.1 Rapana venosa | reverse complement strand
CACACACACACACACACACACACACACGGAACAACACTTAGAAGGTGAAAGATGCTGTTGAAAATTAGGGACAGATATGTGGGGGGAAAGTCTCAGGTAGGAAATAAGTGTGTTTTGAGGCTGGATTTGAAGGAATCAAGTGAAGGCTTTTGACGAAGTGAAAGAGGGAGGTCATTCCAGGTGGATGGACCAGAAACAGAGAAGGAGCGACGGCCAACAGTGGTTTGTTTGAATCTGGGTGTTCGAAAGCACAAAGTATCTGCGGCTGAACGAAGGGAACGGGATGGAGTGTACCGGTGAAGACAGTTACAGAGATAAGAGGGTGCAGATTTGTGGAGACATTTGAAACAGAGGATATTGATTTTATACTCCAGTCTTTGTGAGACAGGCAACCAGTGAAGAGATCGCAGAAGAGGAGTGATGTGTTCAGATTTTTTCTTTCTTAGGACCAGTCGAGCTGCAGAGTTTTGTATGCGTTGAAGAGAGTGGATAGATGATGCTGGTAGGCCAGCCAAAAGAGAATTACAGTAGTCTAAACGTGAAAGAATGAGAGATGTGACAAGCTTGGAAGTTGCATCAGTGGACAGATACTTGCGAATCGCGCTTATGCGCCGTAATTGATAGTAGCAAGACTGGCAGGTCTGGGTGATGAATTTCTTCATAGATAGTGTGTTGTCAAGAACTACTCCTAAATACTTCACAGAGTTGGACAAAGGAACTGACGTATTGCCGAATTCTATTGAAGTTTTTGTGATAGAGGAAAGTTTATGTTGGGTCCCTATGAGCATGGCTTCGGTTTTATCAGCATTAAGTTGTAAATTGTTCTGAGTCATCCAGTTTTGAATGTCTTGAAGGCAGTAGGACATATTTGTCAGGAGGGAAGGCAAGTTTTCAACAGTATCGCTGCACTGAAGTTGAGTATCATCGGCATAGAAATGATGATCAATAGGGTGGTTGTTTATTATATGTGAGAGTGGAGCAGTGTAGAGAGTAAAGAGAACAGGGCCCAGGACTGATCCCCGCGGGACTCCACATTCCATTTTGACAGGTTTTGATTGAATTTTGTTTACAATAACTTTATGGAACCGGTCTGTGAGGTATGAAGTAAACCAGGTGAGGGTTGTGCCATTAATACCAAACGTATTTTGGAGGCGAGAAAGAATTGAGTGATCTATGGTATCAAAGGCTGCAGATAAGTCAAGAAGAGTGAGGATGGAGATTTTTCCTGCATCAGAAGCAAGTAGAAGTGTATCTAAAGTATTGACTAGGGTGGTTTCGGTGCTGTGGTTGGGGCGATAGGCAGACTGAAAAGTGGGAAGAAGATCATTGGAATGAAGGTGACTGTTGAGCTGTTTGAGAACAACTTTTTCTAGTACTTTAGAGACAAAGGGTAAGTTTGAGACAGGCCTATAATTCTTCAGAATGTTGGGATCGAGGTCGTGCTTTTTCAGTAGAGGTGTGACTATTGCTGTTTTAAGAGCTGATGGAAAATTTCCTGACTGAAGGGATGAGTTTACTATTTTAGTGATAATAGGCACAAGTTGTGGAAGGCATTGTGAGAAAACAGGAGCAGGTATGGGATCAAGGTCGCATGATTTTATAGTCATTTCATATGTGTACTGTGGTGTGTGTGTGTGTGTGCGTGCGTGTTCCTATATGACTCTGTGTAATAAGTAAGTCTTTAATTTTAATGTCTTCCCACTTGAAGTGATACCAGACGGCCCTTAAATAGGAGTCTGAATGAAAGAGATGGATAGATAGATAGATAGATAGATAGATAGATAGATAGATAGATCTACTCTATGTGTTGCGTGCATGCGTGCGTGCGTGAATGTGTGTGTGTGTGTGTGTGTGTGTGTGTGTGTGTGTGTGTGTGTGTGTGTAATAAAGAGTAATAACAAGGGAAATACACAAATAATATTCTTAACATAAACAGATAAAGAACATTTTTCAACAACAACAAGAAATTCAAATGGAACTACAACTACAATAAGTGCCCTATAGGACTTAACAATAAACCTTTAGCAATGTCAAACGTTAGATTTACATTGCTCAAAACTTCCTCAATGGTATTCTCAGAAAAGGCAGGGAGATGAGGTTTTAAATTCTCTCATTCAAGTATGATATGGGTTTTTGAAATATATTCACCATATAAGCATTTAACATCTTTGCTGAATTTTGTCGTCAATGCATTTATCTTATTCTGAAAAATAAGCCTTGAGTTGTCTTTCTTTGACAGCATTTGTATGATTCTCTAAGTGATCAATGTATTCAATTACGCTTTTCCCACTCAGAGTTGAATGTGAAAGCCGCTTGATTTGCTGATGCTTTTCTATGAATCTGTTTAAGGAAGCTTCTTCTAACAACCATAACCCTCTGCAATGGGTAGAGGGACATGCAGTACTGTAGACCCCTTTATATTACGTGCACCTTTCTTCGCAGCCCGATCAGCCCACTCATTAGAAAATCCTATATGTGAAGGAATACAGCAAAAGGAAACATGAATTCCTTTTAAACGCAGAAGATTTATGAAGTATTTGATATTTAGTATAAGTTTAGTAGATTGCTTATAAGTTATAGACTTTAAAGCATATAATACTGATTTGGAATCCACACAAAGTAATATGTGAAAGAAACAGTATGGATGATCTAAAATGAAATTCAAAGCCATGAGAGTAGCGATCAGTTCAGCTGTAAAAACGGATCGATTTTTACCAACATAATACGACTTTTCTACTTTTAGTGCCGGTATGGCGAATGCTGAACCTGCTTGATGACAGTCTAAAAGTGAGCCATCTGTATAAATTTTAAGACACTGAAAGTAATTATGTTCTAGATGTGAATGGACATTAACTGCCATTATATTTGGATTCTCATTCTTTTTCATGTTGATATCATCTACATCAAAGTGTGCTTGCTTCATTT
The DNA here is from genome assembly GCA_028751875.1 of Rapana venosa. Lineage (NCBI taxonomy): Eukaryota > Metazoa > Mollusca > Gastropoda > Neogastropoda > Muricidae > Rapana > Rapana venosa. Next base: position 74,946,469 of record CM054136.1, on the reverse strand, counting down.
CCCAAACAGGACAGACTGAAACTTCTCTTTGTGAGTCTACATGAGATTTGAAAATTTTAGAACGCTCGTAAAGATCTGATGTGTAGGTACTTATTGTCATTAAAGAGTTTATGTGTAAAGCTCTTTTGGGAAAATCTGTTTCAGACCTCATTTTTTGTTTCTTCTGAAGCAAAGTTATCAGGTGTTGAGCTTCTCAGAATATATTTAGCACATACAAGTTGTCGGTACTCATCAAGTGATAACATTCCAATTTTTTATTATATGCATCAAGTGCAGAGGCATGAAATGGCACACCTAGAGCAAGTCTGTATGCCTTACAGTCTACACTTTGAACTTCTTTAATAAGTACTTAGGTGCACTAAAATAAACTTCTTGTCCTTAGGATAATTGGGTAGAGAGATGTTTCAGAATTGTCATGACTTGTCCCCAATACTACTTTCGACAATTTTTAGCAGATGTAAACATTTTCTTCCTTTAGTTAAGATTTATTAAATGTGGGTATTCAAGTTAACTTTGAAGAAAGAAAAACACCTACAAACTTTAATAAGTGCTTATATTCAATTATCTCGTTTTCAATTTTGAAAACAGGCAAGTTTTCTGGATTGCAACCGTTGTTAAAAGCATCATATGCGTTTTTTCTTTGGATAATTTTAGGCCATTTTTAATTATGTACTTATTAAAAATATAATTTAAAGACCTTTTCGATGAGTTTTGTTTCATGGTAACATTCATCCACATGCATATGTCGTCTGCATATTGTACTAGGACAACGTTCTGAGACAAATGTTTTAGGAAGATAATGTAACAGGATATTAAATAGAATTGGGGCTATAATGGAGCCTTGTGGTAAGCCCATATCAAGATTTCTAGGATCTGAATAGCTATTTCCTACCCTTACTTGAATGAATATATTGCTAAGAAAGCTCTTGATGTAATGATAAATGTTACTAGAGAGACCAATTGTCTTCAACTTACTTAATAACTTTGCATGCCAAACTTGATCAAAGGCTTTATCTATGTCAAAAAACGTTGCAAGAACATTTTTTCTAAGTGCAAATTGTTGTTTTACACGTGTTGTAAGTTTAACTAGGTTATCTATAGCAGATCTACCTCGTTGAAAGCCTGCTTGGTTGCTTCCAATAATGTTATTTTTCTGACAAAAGTATAGTAACCTTCCAAGAACAACTCTCTCCATGAGCTTTCTAGTATGTGAGGTTAATGCTATGGGCCTGTAACTGGCTTTATCTATCTTGAGCTTTCCTTGCTTGTGGATTGGTACCTCAATGGACTGTTTCCTTTGTACTGGAATGACACCCTGGGCCCAGAATTTACAAAAAGTTTATGAAGTAGTATAAAAAACATTTCTGATAAGTTTTTGATCATATCATTGGAAATCGCATCAGCTCCAACAGATGTTTTCTTACTAGGAAGTGACAGAATTGCATCTTTTACTTCCTGGAGTGTAATTGGTGCATTGATATAAAGAGTGGTATCAGGCACTGGGTCTACATATTCATTTTTGATTTTTTCCTGACCTCTGAATGTTCTGTGTTTAGCTGATAGACCCTCCTTACCCATGATATTTGAAAACATTGTGGCAAACGCCTCAGCCTTTTCTGCACTAGAGGGAAACTTTGTTTTCTAGAATGATTGGACATGTTGGTAAGTTTATACCTTTTGTTATTTTATTAAATTTTGTGCATACTTTTTGAATGTCTTTATGATTTGTAATTTCACTTCTACAAAAAGAGGACCAATACTGTTTTTTAGCTTGCGCTTTGACCATGTTACAGTAGTTTTTGGCCTTTTTCTGCTCATCATGGTTACTAGGTGATTTGTTTTTGAGAAAAGCTTTATGCAGTAAATGTTTTTTTAAGTACAGCTTCCTTACACGCTTGTATCCACCAGACATTTCCTAAACTTTTAATAGGTTTTCCTGAGTGACATCTAGGAAAAGACATATTGGCAGCTTGTAGTATAATACTTGTTATGTCAGAATACATTTGATCTATGTCGCGAGTACCTATACACTCTGTATTGTAAGAAGCTAGAACATGTTTAAACTTTTTCCAGTCAGCATGCTTATAATTATATTTTGGAACTTTGTCCTTTGTATTATCCCATTGACATAATTGGTTATTAAAGGTTATAACGATAGGTAAATGATCACTGCCTAGAGTAACTTTATGCGTTGACCAATCACATTCAGGAACAAGGATTGGTGACACTAAAGTTAGATCTATTGCTGAGGCTCCGTGACTTGAGACATCGGGAATTCTAGTGACGCTGCCGTCATTCAATAAACACAGACAAGAATCAACCACGTTTTCTACAAACCTGTTGCTGGTAACAGAAATGCAATCTTTGTCCCAAAATGGTGCATGTGTGTTGAAATCTCCTCCAATAAACCATTTTTCGTTATCTTGGAGATTATGGATCCATTCTGTGTTAAGATTATTAGGTCCTTTTGGAAAATACAAAGACACACTGTTTAAGATTAAGTGATCATTGAAGACAGCTCCGGAAACCTCATCACAGAAATCTCAGCTGCATTGAACAGGTGGTCTGAGTATTGTCAAGAACTGAACAACTACCCAATCCAACCTGACAAGAGCATAATAGAAGAGGAAGCAGCAACATCAAGAGTACCCTCGCCATTACCTGTACTGAAGGAAGAAGTGGAAGAAGCCATCCGCAGTTTACCAGTAGGAAAGTCCCCAGGAGCAGACAACATACCAGCAGAGCTGCTCAAGCATGGTGGCGAAATAGTTATCACACATGTTACAGCTATCTGTCAGAAGATTTGGGAGACAAAACAGTGGCCAACAGAATGGACACAATCACTCATCATACCTCTGCCCAAGAAGGGGAATTTACGCCAATGCCCAAACTATAGAACAATCAGCCTCATCAGCCACGCCAGCAAGATCATGCTCAAAGTTATTTTGAATCGACTAAAGAAGAACACCTTGCAGAGGAACAAGCTGGGTTCAGGGCAGGCAGGAGCACAATCGAACAGATTTTTAACTGCCACATCCTGATGGAAAAACATCTTCAACATCAGAGAGACCTGTTCCACAACTTCATCGACTTTAAGAAGGCTTTCGACAGAGTATGGCATGAAGGCCTGTGGTGGGTCCTCAGAATGTTTGGCATTGAAGGACTAGTGCAAACCATTCAAGCACTATACAACACCGCAAGCAGTGCAGTCCTTCTGAACAATCAGGTCGGAGACTACTTCAAAACCACAATTGGGGCGCGACAAGGATGCCTGTTATCTCCAGTCCTGTTTAATCTGTTCTTGGAAAACATTATGAGAGAGACCCTCCATGACTTCCACTCTAACATCTCCATTGGCGGCAGACCCCTCAACAACTTACGGTTTGCCGATGACATTGACCTCGTGGGCGGAAGTAACACAGAGCTGCAAGATCTTACGACCAGACTTGAGAAAAGAGCTGGAGTATATGGGATGGAGGTGAGCTCGGAGAAAAGTAAAGTACTTGTGAACAGCACGAGCAACGCCACTGCTAAAATTTACAGGAACGGCCAGCAACTGGAGGAGGTAGACGCTTTTAAATACCTTGGCGCTACACTCACAAAGGACGGGCGATCAACGACAGAAATCAAAGTCAGACTAGCCATGGCAACATCTTCTATGACAAAACTCACCACCATATGGAAAAGTAAAGAGATCAGTTTCCCAATCAAACTAAAGCTCTACAAAGCCCTTATTCAGACTATCCTGCTGTACGGAAGTGAAACCTGGACATTGACTACTGAAACAGCAAAGCGAATCCAGTCATTTGAAACAAAATGCCATAGAAAACTGCTGGGCATATCCTGGAGAGAACGAAAGACCAATGAATTGTCAAGAGCCAAATAACACGGCTGGCAGGTCCACAGGAACCCCTTCTCACCATCCTCAAGAAGAAAAAGCTGACATGGTTCGGCCACGTCATCCGCCACAACACTCTGCCAAAAACAGTACTGCAGGGAACACTCGAAGGTGGCAGAAAGAGGGGAAGACAGACCAAGTCATGGATGGACAACATCAGAGAATGGACCAGGATAAATGACTCGGCACTACTGCGCAGAGCCGAGGACCGAGATGGATGGAGGAGGCTTACCACGGCATCGTCTTTCGTGTCTCCTCCACGATCGCCAAGGTCACGGGACTGATGGTGATGATGATGATCATCATCATCATTAATTTTGACACATGCTGCACATGAATGTAGATCTGGGATGGTACCAGGTATTGGTGGAGATTTCATGCTGTACTCTATTCCTTCTTTAATGTAAATAGCTGCACTAATCTTTGTTAGACCCTCTACTTTCTGATGTATAGGTGGATAATAGGACCCTGGTAATCTGGGTATTTTATTTTTGTTAACATTTAGAGATTGTAAAATAAGGGCCTGATAATAATTTTTTGAAAGGGAGTGGATCAAATACGCCAGATTTGGGGAAATAGATCTTATAATATAATAATAATAATAATAATAATAATACATGGAACTTATATAGCCTATATCTTGAAAAGACAAATCAAAGCGCATGCATTCAACCTAATCTTACACAGTCATGCAATCAATGATAAATGATCAATAGTTTAAACAAACAGATATTTACAAACATAGTGCGCTGCAGACAAAATCTATGAAATAAAATTTCAATAGTCAAATGTTTTACAAAAGCACACACACACACACTCACTTAGGTCCTATACTTTAGCAGGGTGATAGGACATGGGTTAGTGAAGGTGGGATAGCTCTGATATGAAACAGGAGGGGGGAAATCTTAGGTTTGAAATAAATATGTCTTGAGGCTGGATTTTAAAGTGTCATAACTAGGTTTCTGGCGAAGAGAGAGAGGGAGCTCATTCCAGGTCGATGGACCCGAAATAGAGAAAGAGCGGAGGCCAACAGTGGATTGGTTGCATTCAACTGCATGATTTTAACAGCCTGCTTTTTCTTAGAGACCATTGTATAAGTAGGATAAAGGGGAAGAGACAAGAAAAAAAGTTTTTAAAAAAACCAACCAACCAAACAACCCCCCACCGAAAACAGTAACAATTAATGAAAAAACTCCACCCCCCACCAAGTCTTCCACAAAAACACCTTAATGAAAATATATAGATCTTTGTTGATTGAATGTTTCAGACTGTCAGATTGAACAAGTTCACTGTGAGAAATTCACTGAATTCTCTATATAAAATACCCCAAAAAGGTGGAAAAAAAGAGGAAAAAAAGATCAGCTTGACTAGATCTCTAGAAATAAAAAGGCTATTTCTAATAGTAATAACAATATATACCAAAACACACACAGGAGGAAGGGGGAGGGAAATAGTGTCCAGAATATTAATACTAAAAAACGCGTCCTCAAATTTAACAGGTTTGCTCTGTTACACAGACAAGCCAATATCTTGAAAAACAGTTTATGTGGTTTATACACAAACATGACGCTTCACAACTGAAGAACTGGAACCGCTGGATATTACACTATAATCATAATATTGTAGACTTGATGATTGAAATTGTCAGCAATAGTTATACAACTGTTCCTAACGGTTTCGCCATCCCTTGATATTTCCTTCCTGGTGTGGGTTAAGGCAGAACGAGGGTGGCTGTCTCTGTGCAGGTAGTATGTGTCTTTGTCGTTTGATGGATCCTCTAGGTCGTAGTTCCCAGAACAAGTTGCGAATGTGCCTGCCCATATTTGAGGCGAGAACAGAGGCTCCTTTCTGGGTTGGGTAGAGTTTGTCATTCCTTAAGAAGTCAACAATGGTGTTCAAATTGTCATGGGATACAATGGATATCCGAGATTTTTCGTACATATCGGCGGAGATTAAGGCGTTGAAAAGATTTACTTTTAGTTCCAGCTGAATATCAGCAGTTGGCGCTGCTTTACTGATGATCACCTTTGTGTTGGGGTAGTCTTGGGTGATGTTGTCAACGCTGACCAAGAGGGACTTACTGGCACTTTGCGCATCTTTCTTCTTCAGATCATTAATTCCACAATGAATCAGGATGCATCTGGGGGCTGACTCAGTCTGGAACAGGTGCTGTGCACAGTGTCCTGGATCTTGTCTGCGGTGTGAAATTTATTCGAGAAGGCCTTGATTCCAAACCATCGACCAAGTCTTCTCCTATCCACACCATTCATAACTGAATCTTGAATGATAATGCAAACCGGCAGGTCCTGGTGTTGTTTGTTCACCTGGTGTTGTTTGTTCCTGTGCTGTACAGATTCTTGGTCAACAGAAGGTTTTAGGTCATCTACTTGGAGGACGTCTTTATGGTTATGCTGTGTGACGTTCCTCTTTTTTGTTCTTTGTTGCGAATCTACTTTTGACTGTATAATTTTCTTTTTGTTGGTAGATCTGTTAGTCAAATCTTGGTTTTTGCTGGCAGCAAGTTTTTTGTTTAAGGGCATCAGCATAAGAAAAAAGCGTGTCCTGTATATTTGTTTGCGTGCAGGCATCAACACTAACCTGGTTTGGGACTTTTTGCACCGTTTTCTCTGACTTTTCTGCTCTTGAACTGTTCTTTCAAGTAACGAAATCCGGGAACATAAAGTTGGAATTATTCCACCCAGTTCTTCTATTTTATCAGTAAGGGCTGCCATCATGGAATTTCCTTGAAGAGTGGTAGGAGGACTGGTAGATCTAGACCTGAAAGATTCCTCTGTTCGCATTAGATCTAGATCTCCGCAACCGTCTGTTTGGCCTTCATTTCCACAGGCCTTGTCGATGCCCCTGGTCAGGCTGCTTTTCCTCTCCATACTGTTGGTGGAGGACCTACTCTTGCACACAGCCTTCACAGGTGCTGCTTGCATAGTTTTATGGACGGCTCCCGTGCTTCTTGTTCTCGTCATGTTTGCGTATTCGGCATAAAATCTGGCAGTTAACAATTAGCTCTAAGCATTCTCCGCCATCTTGATGACGTGTCCCATGACTCTGTGTGCTCCTATCAGAGAATGGACCAGGATGAATGACTCGGCACTACTGCGCAGAGCCGAGGACCGAGATGGATGGAGGAGGCTTACCACGGCATCGTCTTTCGTGTCTCCCCCACGACCGCCAAGGTCACGGGTCTGATGATGATGATGATGATATGACTGTGTGTGTGTATGTGTGTGTGCGCGCGCGCGCGCGCGCGCGCGTGTGTGTGTGTGTGTGTGTGTGTGTATGTGTTCCTATATGACTGTGTGAGGTTCCTATATGACTCTGTTAGTGTGTGTGTTCTTATATGACCCTTTGTGTGTGTGTGTGTTGTTGCTGTTGTCTTCGATTTTACGTCTGTTCACTCTCAGTGATATTAGACGGGAAAAAACAATGCATGGAAGTTTAGGTGGTGGTAGAGGTCCTATTAAAATGTTTACAAGGGAAAAATAGTTTACATAGGCAAAGAAATAAACTTCACAAAGCAAGAAAAACAGTTAAAAAAACAAAAAAACAAACAAACCAACAACAAAAACCCAACCAACAAACAAACACCATTAAACTTAATGAAGTTATAACAAATGTCCTATAGGGATGTGCCAGGGACCTTTCGTAATATTAAATATCAAATTCATGTTATTGAATATGCTGCTGAGGGAGTTTTCAGAAAACTGGGGTAAAACAGCTTTTGTGCGCCTGCATTCAAATAATATTTGGCGAGAATATCACTAATACTCATATAATATTATTATATGAGTATTAGTGATATTATCACCACACAGACATTTACGGTTTCTGCTGAATTCGGTAATGAATGCATTAAGTTTTATTCTATAAATCAAGCTGTTTACTCTTCTTGCTGTGAAAATATTAGTGCAGGTCTTAGAATGGTTCACGACTCCTACATTGTCGTATTGATTACAGATCTATTAAAAAAATTCTTTTTTAGGTGATACTTTTCTGTGACCTTTCTCCATGATGTTTGTTCTAATAAGTGGTAACCGTCTTGTAATGATAAAGGCACATGCAATTCTTCTTATTCCCGTCCATGTTTTGCACCTTTTTTAGCAGCTCTGTCAGCCAACTCATTTGGAAAGAATCCACTATGTGAAGGCACCCAACAAAAAGTTAAGCTTGTACCTTTTAAAGTTAAAAGATGTATGACATGTCTTATCTCTAATGCAATATTTGAAGTTTGTTTTTACCATGCAGATTTTAAAGCATATAATTACAATTTAGAATCAACACAAAGAAGAATTTGAAATATACTGAATGGCAAATCAAGAATATAATTTAGAGCCATCAAAATTGCCACCAATTCCGTGTAAATATCGAATGATGTTTACCAACATAATATTAAAAGGATTTTTCAACTTTTAATGCTGGTATAACAAAAGGGGAACCGGTTCCTTTATTATCCAGGCGTGATCCACCAGTATAAATTTGTAAATAATGAAAGTACTTATGGTGGATGTGGGATCGACATCAGAAATCATATAATATTCTGATTCTTATTCTTTTTCACACAAGTTACTTCTATGTCGAATTGGGCAATATTCATCTCCCACACTGGGCACAGTAAGATTGCCTCTTGTTTGTCCACTCTCTGTTGATTGACTTCAGAGTTTTCGACAAGATCAGATACATATGTATTAATGGGCATTAAATAAGATATCTCCTTTGCTCTTTTAGGGAAATGTAGCTCTGATTTTACTTCTGCTTCTTCTGAAATGAGATTTTCAGTCGTTCTGTTTTTAAGAACATATTTAGCACATGCTAGTTGACAATAATCATCCAAAGACAATGTGCCACTTTCGTTATAATGTTCCCAGAGCCGATGCATGGTACGGAACACCAAGGGTAAGTCTGTATGCTTTGTATGTCTGTATGGTCACAAACCGAAGATAAAACAACTGACACCACCTGGTTATAAACTCTTTCTTTCCCCCGACTCTCCCGTGGAGGTGGCATTTGCCGTCATTTATAAAGACACACTTGAACCTGCTCTTTCTTTCTGTCACTCCCTTCCTTTCTCACCTGAATCCTTTGAAGTCTGTGAACTCAACCTCAACACACCTGGCCATTCTATTACTTTCTGCTGTCTTTACCGTCCACCTCCAAGCCGTAGGAATAATCTGACATCGTCCATCTTCCATCAAGAGTATCAGTCACTCCTAGATCACTACAACCTCTCTCCCAGAAAGCTTATTATTCTTGGCGACTTTAACTTCCACTTTGACAAACCGTCTTCTCCTGATGTCAAAAGTCTTTCTCTTTCTTTGTCCAACCACTCTCTTTCACAGCTGGTAACTGAAGCAACACACAGATCAGGACATATCTTAGACTGGCTCATTACAGATGTTTCACAAGATTTGGTCTTATCTGTATCTATCACTGATGAACTACTTTCTGATCATTCTGCTGTTCTTTTCTCCCTCAACATTGCAAAACCTATCAGCAAGAAGAAATGTGTCACCCGTCGCAATCTCAAGGCTATAGACATTGAAACTTTCTCTACTCAAGCTGCTGAACGCCTATCACTAACCTCTGACAACACTGACCTTTCGAAACACTACAATACTGTTCTCAGCCAACTGCTTGATGAGCATGCACCTCCCACTGACCGTCTCCTGCCTGACAGGCCCTGTGCACCATGGTACACCCACGACATCCTGATTGCAAAGAGCAAACGCAGGCAGCTAGAGCGGCAGTGGCGAAAAACAAACACGGAAATCAACAAGCAGCTCTTCCGAAAACAAATAAACAAAGTCAAATCTTTAATTCTTTCAGAAAAAAACAAAATACTACCCTTCTCAAGTTCTTGATGCCACGTCAATGAAATCTCTCTTTTCCCTCACGTCCACTCTCCTTGGATCTGTGAAGGCAAGCCCTCTGCCTTCCATCCACAACTACTCTGAACTTCCTTCTATATTTTCTGCATTCTTTTCTGACAAAATCCATAACATCCGTTCCAGATTGGATCAGACTCCTTTCCAGCCTGGACTTCTTGATTCCCAATTCTCTGGTACTCCTCTCCTTTTCTTTCATCCAACAAGTGAGAAAGAAATCACGACAATTCTGAAAGAAATGACTATAAAATCATGTGACCTCGATCCCATACCTGCTTCTCTTTTCGTACAGTGCCTACCACAACTTATACCCGCTATCACGAAAATAGTGAACTCATCTCTTGTTTCAGGAAATATTCCATCATCTCTCAAAACTGCAATAGTTACACCTCTACTCAAAAAGCATGACCTTAACCCTAACATTCAAAAGAAGTATATACTTGTTTCCAACGTACCTTTCATCTCTAAAGTCCTTGTAAAAGTAGTTCTAAAACAGCTTAATAACCACCTTCTCTCCAACAGTCTTCTTCCTGAGTTTCAGTCTGCCTATCGCGTCAACCATAGCACTGAAACTACGCTAGTCCATACCCTAAATACACTTCTACTTGCTTCTGACTCGGGGAAAATCTCCCTTCTCACTCTACTCGACTTATCGGCAGCCTTTGACACTATTGACCATTCAATTCTTCTCTCTCGTCTTCAAAAAACATTCGGTGTTACTGGCACAGCCCTCTCCTGGTTTCATTCATACCTCAATGACCGATTCCAGGCAGTCGCAGTAAACAAGATACAGTCAATACCTGCCAAACTGGAATGTGGTGTTCCGCAGGGATCAGTTCTCGGTCCTGTTCTTTTCACTCTCTATACTGCTCCACTATCACAAATAATAAACCGTCATCATATCAACTATCACTTTTACGCAGATGACTCTCAGATTCAAAGTAGTGTTACACCTGAAAATCTGCCTTCTCTCTTGACAAATATGGCATACTGCTTTCAAGATATCCAAAACTGGATGATACAAAACAAGTTACAGTTAAACGCAGATAAAACCCAAGCCATGCTTGTAGTGACCAAACACAAACTCTCTTCCATTACAACAACTTCAATAGAACTCGGTAATACATCGGTCCCTCTGTCCACTGCTGTGAAGTATCTAGGAGTTGTTATCGACAACACACTGTCTATGCAAAAATTCATCACCCAGACCTGTCAGTCGTGCTACTATCAATTACGGCGTATCAGTGCAATTCGAAAGTACCTGATCCAAACTTGTTGCATCTCTCATTCTCTCACGTCTAGACTATTGCAATTCTCTTTTAGCTGGTCTGCCAGCAACGTCTATCCACTCCCTTCAACGTATACAAAACTCTGCAGCTCGCCTAGTCCTCAGAAAGAGAAACATCTGAACACATTACTCCTTTCTTGCGATCTCTCCACTGGTTGCCTGTGCCACAGAGAGTAAACTAGAAGATCAGTACCCTCTGTTACAAATGTCTCCACCAAACAGCACCCTCCTACCTCTGTGAATGTCTTCACCTGTACACTCCTTCTTGTTCCCTCCGCACTGCTGCAGATACCTTGTGCTTACGAATACCTAGATTCAACCAGTCTACCGTTGGTCGTCGCTCTTTCTCTATTTCTGGTCCATCCATCTGGAACAACCTTCCTCTCTCTCTTCGACAGAAGCCTACATATGACACATTTTAATCCAGCCTCAAGACATATTTGTTTCAAACCTAACTTTTTCCCTCTTTTCATCTCAAAACTGCCCCTGCCTTCAACAGCCAAAATCCCATTACCCTGCCAAAGCCTACAACCTGTGTGTGTGTGTGTGTGTGTGTGTGTGTGTGTGTGTGTGTGTGTGTGTGTGAGTGAGTGTGTGCGTGTGTGCGTGTGTGCGTGTGTATGTATATATAGGTGCGTACATTTTGAATTTTGTTTAAGCTTTTGATAGTTATTGGCTGCATGACTCTGTAAGAATATGTTGAATGCAAGTGCTCTGATTTGTCTTTGCAAGATATAGCGCTACACAAATTCCATTTATTATTATTATTATTATTATTATGATTATTATTATTACTATTATTATTATTATTATTATTATGCTTTGCAGTCTACACTTTGTAGCTTTTTAAGCAAAGACTTGGGAGCACTGAAATATATTTCTTGTCCATATGATAAATTCGAACGAATAAGTGATGTACCTAAATATTTTAGATTTAATGTGTCTTTTTCCCAGAACTGTTTACTAATTATCTTCAGTAAGTTTATCCCCTT
>CM054136.1:74889394-74926894 GCA_028751875.1 Rapana venosa | reverse complement strand
GAGAGAGAGAAGAGAGAGAGAGAGAGCGAAAGAGAGAGGGGAGAGAGAGAGGAGAGAGAGAGAGAGAGAGAGAGAGGAGAGTATGTGTGTGTGAGTATGTGTGTATGTGTTTGTCAAACTTTTATTTCCAGATGGTACATTGGTCATATGTACCTTTGCCCACAGAACACCCTCCACTCTCTCGGGCCCAAGAGAGAGCCTACGGACAGTCAGTCAGCGTTGGAGATGTTCTCCAAAGACCAACTAGCAACCCCCTAGGGATGCAGCACATAAAGACTGTGCAAGCCAAGCCTCCTGGTCAGGGTGTCATGGTCCAACTGAAGTGGTTCGTTCGGGCGCGTCGGCACCAAACATCTGGACTGGCCAAAGACTTGACCTCCAGGGAACAGTGCAAGGAGGGAGACACGGAAGAGGCAGCAGACAGAGAAAACCGATGATGGCAAGATAACATCAGAGAGCAGAAGACAGAGAAAACCGATGGCAAGATAACATCAGAGAGTGGAGGACTGACTGGTAGGTAACCTTGAGTGGAACGAATTGCTTGAGTATAGTACCGCAAAGGAGTGAATCAAGCTGGTTGCAAATTCCACAATGGTGCCCCAAAAAAGTGTACTAGAGGCATAGATGGGGGGTGGGGTGGGGGGGTGGGAGGGGGAGGAGAGAGGTGGTGGGGGGGGGGGGTGACGCTCCACCACGAAATGAGTCGCTTTGCACCTGACCCACTTTTTATGCTAGGAGCCATTTTAGGCAGATGGCGGATGGGGAGGGGGGGGGGGGGGGGGGGTCAGGCTCTCGATATTGAGATTTTGATTGATTTTTTAAAAATAAAACTACAACCATTATTCTACAGGACAGGATAGCCTGGTGGTTAGAGTGACGTGATCTGCTGACCCAGATTCGAATCTTGTTCAAGAGGAATTTTTCTCCTGGAGTTAACATCAGTGCCGACTCCACTCCTCCCAAAAGTCTTTCGGATGGGACTATAAACCGATGTCCCGAGTGCGAACGCACGCAGAACATGTTACGCACACGTTAAAACCCGTTCCGCTTTTTGGAAGAGTAGGCCATTGTGTGGCGGCGGGAACGGGTGACGAAAGTGATAAAACTGCATACACACGGGGACTGGATGAAAATAAGCACACGAGTGCTTATTTCATTATCCTCGAAATACAAGAATTAAAAAAAGAAAAAGAAATACCTTGTACTGAAGTATCAAGGCGTAAGTTTGCTTCCTTCTGCTTTCAAACGTGTTTAAACATACCCCAAGTCTTCATTCTTACCACAACTGTTACGATGCTAAACTTGTCAATTTTCTCATTTCTTTTCTTCCTACAGTCTATCATTTTAATTTGTAATAACTTTTCACAGAACTGTCCGATTATCAATCTGGTTGTTTTTTTTAGGGCGGTTGGTGGGGGTGGGGGTGGGGGGGGGGGTGCATTGAATAGCCTTTTATTGTAGATTAATAGCATGTCAATAACTTAAATTGACCTCTGGTGCGATGCGATTCATTATATAGTGGAGGAGCATCACTGCACTATATGGTTTCTTCCTGAATTTCTGGATTTTCATCAGTTTATTTTTTAATTCTTTCGATAGCTGTAAATGGGTACCTGCCCTCTTTAGGATCAAGGGAAGGTAAAGCAGCTAGGGAGAGGAGATGGACGCAGCCCTAGAGAAGTGAGGTCTCTGACGCCTCGCTTCCCTGTGACTCACGTAGGTTATGGAACATCTTTTACCGTTATTTCTTCTTTCAATGAGCTCTGGCACTTCATTCACTGATCTGGTTTGTCCAGAGGCTCCCATTAGACACCAAATGATGTTGTAAACAACCCGCAAATGATGTTGTAAACAACCCGCAAATGATGTCGTAAACAACTCGCAAATGATGTTGTAAACAACAAGCAAATAGCGTAGAACGTGTCTCAACACAATCTCCCCCCCCCCCCCCCCCCCCCCCCAACCACTTGAATAATGGTTTACCATCTGTCTGACATGGTTGAATAAGACGACATAACAAATTGTTTTTCAATACATTTTTTTTTTTTTTTACTGCTACACGATTTTAACGTTCCTGGGCTAAGAGTTCCAAGGTTCACCAATAGTGAGATTTCTGCATGTGCCTCCGTTTTTACCCACCATTTTATTTTTATTTATTTTTTTTTTTATTCTTTTATATCGAGGATAATGCAATAAGCACTTATGTTCTTTTTTTACATCCAGTCCCCGTGTGTGTGCGGTTTTGTAAAATTCTGTCATCTGTTCCCACCGGCACACAAAGGCCTACTCTTACAAAAAGCGGAACAGGATTTAACGTGTGGCGTAAGATGTTCTGCGTGCGTTCGCACACGGGGCCTCGGTTTACAGTCTCATCGGAAGGACTTTTTGGGAAAGTGGAGTCTGCACTGATGTTAACTCCAGGGGAAAATATCCCCCTTGAACGGGAATCGAACCCGGGTCGTCAGATTGCGAGTGTAACGTTCTAACCACTAGGCTATCCCGTCCCCCCATTAAGGTAGCTGCATATCTTCTTCGGGAGTTGTGTTAAAATTTCATGTGTTTATTTCTTTCTGATTTTGCTGCAAACCTATTTTGGAAGAAAAGTTATGATTCATTTTTGAAAAAAGAAGTTAAAGAAAAAAAATGCAACCCCCCCCCCCCCCCAAGGAAGCAAAATAAAAAAAGGTACAATTGTAAGATAATTAGACAACAAAGATAATTCTTTGAAAAAAACACCCAAACAATAACGAACAGAGAGAGAGAGAGAAGAGAGAGAGAAAGAGCGAGAGAGAGAGAGAGAGAGAGATGAGAGAGAGAGAGAGAGAGAGAGAGAGAGAGAGAGAGAGAGAGAAAACATTTTATATTGAAACATTAATTGTCTTTTGAGCTGGAGTACATATCAACACGTATCTTTTACAGCACCAACCATGCCTAAAATTGCGTATTAGGCCTGTTTAGCATCCCCGAAACCAGAATGCGGCTACCTTATTGGTGGGCAAAAAACGGTTGCACACGCAAAATCTTACCAATCTCGGAGCTCTAGCCGAAGAACAACAAACAAAAAAATACACCCTGAAAATAAAAGACGAGAATATGGTGAACAAAACAATAATCTACATTTAAAAGATTATGCATCCACTATGTCGGATTGCAGCTACCTAAATGTGGAGAGAGGGGGTAACGGTCGCCTACACAAAAGTCTCACCATTGGTGAACCTCGGAGCTCTAGCCGAGGAACGAAAAAAACCAAACAAACGTGTGGTTTGTTTGTTTGTTTTTTCGTCCCTGCAAACAAAAAAACGAGGTATGGTGTTCAAAAACAGTATTTTACATTTTTGGATAAACGATGTGAACTGAAAATAATAAATAATCTATGCACAGTTTGAAATATGAATATAATTGTAAGTATCCACATGGTGATACTGACGGTCTTCCAGAAGCAGCATCGAGCGTGGTTACCACTTGGATGGGTGACCGTTTGCGCGCCTTAGCTTCAGTACAGTCCCCCAGTTCACTCAGCTGTATATGGGTACCTGCCCTCTGTAGGGTCAGGGAAGGTAAAGCAGCGAGGGAGAGGTGATGGGAGCCGCCCTCAATATGCTGGTCCCTGGAGAAGCTGAGGTCTCTGATGCCTTGCTCCCTTACGACCACACAGGTTATGGGACACCTTTAGCTTTTACGTTACATTTTTCAGCATTTTCAGAAAGCAGCTCTGAGAACGTCTGAGAAACTTTTTTTTCATGTTGGTCTGTTATGAACCTCTTAATCATAATTATAGTAAATAGTAAAAGGTAATGGTAAAGGTGTCCCATAACCTAGAAGATCGAAGGGGAGCAAGCCATCAGAGACCTCAGCTTCTCAAGGGACCCCCATATTGAGGGCGGCGCCTATCTCCTCTCCCTCGCTGCTTTACCTTCCCTGACCCTAAAGAGGCAGGTACTCATTTACAGCTGGGTGAACTGGGGGACTGACCTGAAGCCAAAGCGCGCAAACGGTCACCCATCCAATTGGTAACCACGCTCGTTGCTGCTTAACCTTGGCATGGGGAAAGCGAGTGCTCTGACCACTGAGCTATTCCGTCGCCCTTAAGTAATATAGTACTTCACTAAAAGAACAACCTGGCAGGTCTTTCTGTAATTTAAAAAAATATATCAACTCTACTTCTTTAAATAAATGATCCTGGTTTATTCTCTTCCACTTCTTTTGAACTGGCACAAGGACGAACCACTACAAAAACAACTGACAAGATATCCCTTGATGTTTCACTTAGTCTAACTTTTTGCGTAAAAAATAAACTACAACCAAAAAACCAAAACTTAACGGTTTACATTCATGTGCGCAATCCACAATCCACGTTGGCTCGTTAAAGCTAAATTGAGTTAGCCAACAACAAGGGGTAAGTCATTTTGTAGAAAACACGTCAAAACAGATGTTTCAAAACAACAACAACCCAACATGTCCAAGGTTGATAAGATACTGATTAATGACGTCACCAACATGATACCTGTTTGGTAAGTTTACATTTTTTGTTTCTGTGAAGGTCAGGTGGAAGATTGCTCTTAATTAGCTTTGGCTGAGTAGTACGAGGTCTCACCACGACGTTGTCCACAGTATTTTCACACAGTCTCCTGTGAAGGTGGTCTGTTCAGACAGTGTTTTTTGTTTGTTTGGTTTGGGGTTTTTCTACAGTATCCTTGTCAGCCAAGTTAAGCAGCGTCGAGAGTGGTTACCAGTTGGATGGGTGACCGTTTGCGCCGCGCCTTGGCTTCAGTACAGTTCCCCCAGTTCACCCAGCTGTAAATGGGTACCTGCCCTCTTTAGGGTCAGGGAAGGTAAAGCAGCGAGGGAGAGGAGATGGGCGCCGCCCTCAATATGCTGGCCCTAGAGAAGTGAGGTCTCTGCTTATCCAATCAGTTTTTGTATGAGAATTTTCATGTAAAATTTTGTAAACAAATGATAGGAGTTCATAAAAAAGCATTAGTACTACCCACTTTGGGTGAATTAGGGAGATTTCCACTGACCCTTAAAATCATATGCCAGATAATATCCTTTTGGATTCATTTGACAGAATCAAAACCAGACTCTTATATTAGAATAGTATACGATTATTTGTATCAGAAGAATACATACGATAAATGGATAAACACAGTGAAAAATATTCTGTACACAATTGGATTCAAACATGTCTGGAAGAACCAAAGCACTCTTAATGTTCATCGGTTGAGTTATGCTGTTAGAAGAAAACTTGAGGACATGTATAAAACATTTTGGATCTACCAAAAGAAAGAGTTTGCAAAACTAAAATTTTATGATTTTGCTACCAAAGAATACAGATTGGAACCATACTTAGTAAACTATGAAAACAAAACTCATAAGAAGACATATTGTAAATTTCGCACAAGCTGTCACAATTTAATGATAGAGAAAGGGAGACACCAAAATATATCCAGAGAGGACAGAAAATGTAGACACTGTAACAAAATTGAAGATGAATTTCATTTACTTGATGAATGCATTTTATATGATGAACTCAGAAATAATTTGTTATTAAAAATCAAAACGAGAGACAAAGAACGCAAAAACTGTGTACATAAATTAAGTGACATAATCACAGTTGATATATATCAAGCAGATATCATCAGATATGTGTATGAGTGTTTTGAAAAAAGAGAGAAAGAGAAGTAGAATACAACATGTTTTTTAGTGTACATCACTTTTAGCCAAAATAGATAATTATAGTTGATGTTTTTGTTGTGTCAAATAAGTCTACATGACTTAAATGGCAATAAAATATTCTGAATCTGAATCTGAATCTGACGCCTCGCTCCCCTACGACCTTATAGGTTATGGGACTCCTTTACCTTTTTCCTTTACTTTACTATCCTTGTCTTGATTTTTCTTCTTCTTTTTTTTTTTTTTTACATAAACGTGTGACACCGCCATAAAAAGAGGGTGGAGGGTGGGGGGTGGGGGTGGGGTCGGCGGTGTCCTTTCGCCTGTGACGTCCAACCCGTGAAGTGATAATTGTTTTTTTTCTTCTGGTGCATAATAAATATTCCATAGTCAAATTTCAAAGAAGGAAGGTGATGGTTTCTAGACATTCACTTGCCTCACAAGTCTTCTTGTTCTTCTTGTTCTTCATCATCATCATCATCATCATCATCATCATCATCATCATCATCATCATCATCATCATCATCATCTTCTTCTTCTTCTTCTTCATCATCATCATCATCATCATCATCACCATCACCATCATCATCATCATCATCTTCTTCTTCTTCTTCTTCTTCTTCTTCTTCTTCTTCTTCTTCTTCTTCTTCGTTGAACGCTCAGACACCAACTACTGATGACTGTTCTATGAGCGAAAATGCGTTGGGCTGCTGTTCAGCTCCTGACAAGTCAGGCCCAGCACATCCAACTTCGGTGTGGGAGAGAATTGTTGCTTTATAAGTTTTTCTCGGGGGAAAAAAATGCAGGAGAATGGACCAAAAAGGCAGAAAATAGACAAGAAGGAGAAGGTGACAGGAAGATAAGGAACAAGGCAGAAACAAAGAGAGGGATAGAAAAGAGGGAATTCGTTTGCGCAGAATTTCCAGAAGGTGGAGATGCTATTTATTTTGACAGGCCCCCAGCATTCCCACAGGGGTTGGCATTTTTCCAGGCTATTGCTGTGGATTTTTAACCACCACCTCTTCTATCCCTTAGTCCCTTAGACCGTGGGGGGCACTAATGAAGATTTTGCAACCAGCTTCCTCCACTCTCCGCGATCCTCTGCTTTCCATAGCAATTCGTTCCACTCAAGGCCAGTCCTCCACTCTCTAATGTTGTCTTCCCATCGTTTTCTCTGTCTGCCTCTTCTTCGTCTCCCTCCTTGTACTGTTCCCTGTAGGACAGTCTTGGCCAGTCCACATGTTCGTGTGACGTGCCCGTACTACTTTAGATTGCGTATTTTCACTGAAGTCAGGAGCTCTTCATACGGTCCGATGGCGTTTGTAATTATGGTTTTCACTTCATCATTAACGATGTGGTCTCTGTATGAGATACCAAGGAGTTTGCGAAAGCACCTAATCTCCATTGCTTGTATCTTTTTTTCAATGTGTGCTGTTACGGTCCACGTTTCACATGCGTACAAAAGTATGGACATGACAAGGGAACGCATCAGTCTGATATTGAAGCTGAAGCATTGAAGCAATGTTCTTGTCATTACAGAGGACTTAAGGGGATCGCAAAAAAGCCATAAAAGACAGGATTCGTGCCAGACTCAATGTGTTGCATGTGATCAGTGAAGCTACCAGATTTATGTTGGGATAATTGTGAGAGGGACTGCCTGCATCAAAATAAACGCGCGCGCGCGCGCGCGCGCGTGTGTGTGTGTGTGTGTGCGTGCGTGCGTGCGTGCGTGCGTGCGTGCGTGCGTGCGTGCGTGCGTGCGTGTGTGTGTGTGTGTGTGTGTGTGTGTGTAAGATTCAGTTTCAGTTTCAGAATCAGTTTCAGATTCAGAATATCTAATTGCCATGCAAGTCATGTAGATTTTTTTGACACAAAAAACAAACATGTTACAATCATCTATCGACTTAAAAATGATTTACACTAAAAACGTGTTGCAGTATACTTTTCTTTTCCTCTTTTTTTTTCCAAACAACCATACAGATATAATGTCTGCTTGATTGACATTAATTGTGACTGCATGCGCGCGCGTGAGAGAGAGAGAGAGAGAGAGAGAGAGAGAGAGAGAGAGAGAGAGAGAGAGAGAGAGAGAGAGCATAATGGGACAGCTAGCTGTAATTTGTACACAAAAGTTCATTTTACTTTTCAATGCTTGTGTAAATGTTTTGTGTAACGAGCAGTCAGCCTGGAGACAGACTGTGCAGAAAGGTCTCTTTAAGTTCGAAGAGACACTTCTGGCTCAGCAGCACGAGGCAAAGAGAACGAGAAGAGAGGCTGCAGCCCAGGCAGACAGACAGACCAGCATTGTCAGACTTCATCTGTGCCCTCTGCCATAGGGACTGTGTCTGTCATTCCCGTGTGGGACTGGCCAGCCATAACCCGACGTTGTATCAGAATGAACACCTAGAGCGCAACTCCATAGTCTTACGAGACTGAAAGATACCCGTGTGTGTGTGTGTGTGTGTGTGTGTGCTTGGAAAACAAAACAGCGCAAGCCAGTGAGTATAGTGGCCTTACTTGAAGGTACACCCTTTGTTATGGCGTGGTACATCTTGTCACAGATTCCAACTTCTTTCTGTGCTGTTGTCACGTTGCAACCAGTGTCCTTGTTCGAAACGCTCCCCCCCCCCCCCAATACTCGCCCCCTCCCTCTCCCAACGACCTTTCCTTTTGCAACTTAACCATTGCCAGAACTAGATAATTATTTGTCCCCAATATCAAGCACCACCCCCATAACTAGATGTGCTAAGTTCTGGCTCAGACAGCTAAAACAGGAGGGCAGGTGTTTGGAAGAAAGCATGCACGGATTGTTATTAACTGTGCATGATAACGGTATTGTGACGCAGGGTAGCAATGATCTATGTGATAATGAAGGTTATTGGACAAGTCTGGCACTTTGGATCTTGCCACGAAAGCAGTTTTGTTTTAAAGATTTAACTGAAAAGAGAAATTACACAGGTGCTTTTGTTATCATTTGCGTCAGCTCCTACATTCTTCTTAACAGTATTCTGAATATGTGATGGTAAAATTATACACAGATCTTAACGCTGAAGGCCGATGTGCAGGGCCTGACTTGTCAGGCGCTTAACGGTAGCCCATCGGCATTTTCGCTCAGACAACAATAGTGGCGTAGAGGACGAAAAAGAAAACAACACAGATTTGTTAAAGAGAATTATATGCAACTGAAAAGAGTAAATTCCCCTCTATGTCTATGCAAGAAAAAAGATGAAATATTTAATTATCCCTTGTACAAAGATTTTCAGCCACTCGCTTTCCCCCAGCTAAGGTTAAGCAGCATTCAGCGTGGTTACCAGTTGGATGGGTGACCGTTTGCGCGCCTTGGCAGCCCGAACAGTCCCCCAGTTCAACCAGCTGTAAATGGGTACCTGCCTCTTTAGTCAGGGAAGGTAAAGCAGCGAGGGAGAGGAGATGGGCGCCGCCCTCAATATTCTGGCCCCTAGAGAAATTGAAGACTCTGACGCCTCGCTCTCCTACGACCTTATAGGTTATAAGACACCTTTTTTATTTTTTATAAATACTTTAAACAGGAGTATAAAGTCAGTGTAAAGTAACATTGTTCACCTTAACCAAGACAATTCGCATTATTCATATATTAATGCAATTCACAGGGTTCATTTGAAACTATTGCGAAATTTCTCTTAGCTGCTTTTAGGTTTAGGTAGACTTTAATTGATAGTATGAGCGGGGTGGGGCTGGGGGAGGAGGGGGGTAGGACAGGACTCCCAGCCAGGTAGAGTGTTTGCTGAACTCTGCACTTCAAAAACAGGCACTGTCCTCGATCAAAGTGGACGGCAGAGGTGACCAAACAGTCGTCATTCTGCGACTAACAAGCAAAGCTGACAGCCATTTCCCTGTCACCTCAGTCAGGTCAAAGGTCATACCGCCAAAAATGTTTTAGCCAGGTATGCAGTGACAGAAAACGGGCAGAAGCACACAGAGCAAACCCTGATGAAAAAGAGAACGATCAGGTTCCCTCTCCCTCCGGTTTATATTTTTATCCACCCCGCCCAGTCAAGTGTATGCTGCAAACCGTGCAGAGAGTGACGCTCCCACTGATGTGTTTATGTATGATTCTTGCCCTCCATCTTCCAATAGCTGTTATGATAATTAGCAGATTGACTTGACACAACATGGCATAGACAGACAGACAATGACAGTCAACTTTACAATATAGAAAGTGATCAGTTGTGTGGTGAAGTTGGGAATGGAGCCAAAGAATTTGATAGCCATAAAATGAGTGTAGAAGTAAGTGTGGAAGAGGTGTGTGAGAGAGAGAAAAGGTGGATAGGGAGGAAGAAGTGAGAGTATCTGGTTCTGAATGTGCAGAGGGTGTAGCAGAATGTTCAGGTGAAGCTCTGGAAGGACAAATGTGTGAGAAATCAGAAATTACGACCAAGGGATAATATGAACCCCTTAAAAGAGTTCCATGACCAGTTTAGAAATAAAATGGACAATCTTTACAGTGATCTAAAAGAAATGACAACAACTGGCCAGACTGCTGGAGAACAATTTGTTTGTAGAGATATGTCCTAGTTACTCCATTAATGACTGATGACAGCGTGAAGTTGTTTCATGAGAGACGGTGTTGTCTAGGATAAACATAAAACATAAGCAATTGAGTTGATGATAGTTTTTATCACAGGTCTAGTTTTCATACTAATCAATTATTACTAACCCATGTTATGGATTTCCATGCCATGTTGTCTATTTGGGCTGTGGTTGACTGTATTTGTTTTTCAATTTATGTGTGCTGTGCCCAGTCCCCATCCTCCTTTCCCCTTGTGAATTGGCGTTAAGCTTATCACAAATAAATAATTGTCATTGTCATTCTCTCTCTCTCTCTCTCCTCTCTCTCTCTCTCTCTCGCTCTCTCTCTCTCTCTCTCACTCTTTATGTGTCTCTTTAATCTGTCATCCACTCCTCTATCTCGTCCCTCCCCCTCTCTTTCTCATTCGAATTCACACACACATTTCCCTAGGTTTCTCCTATCTATCTGGTTTGTTCTTCGGTGTCTCTCTGTCTGTCTGTCTGTCTGTCTGTCTGTCTCTCTCTCTCTCTCTCTCTCTCTCTCTCTCTCTCCTCTCTTCACAATAAAAATACGTTCTATTTTTGAATTATAATAATGAAGTTTTTCTGGTACCCAACAACACCCCCTACCCCCACCCTCACGCCTAGCCCCCCAAAACAAAAAAAAAGAAGTTCACAGAATACAAAATTCACGCAAGCGTAGGCGATCGTTTTTATTATTTCGTAGACTTATGAAGGAGGGAAACTTTGTGTATAGTATAATTACACACAGTTTCCGCTCGTTCGTTCATTCGCAGGTGGGCTGAATTATCACTTCCTTTTCCCATTATTGCTACAAACCCCACACACGATCAACAAGGGGCAAGAACAGACGATATTTTATAATAACCGTCGCACCCTCACCCCCCCCCTACCACACACACACACACACACATACACACACATATACACACACACACAACCATACACACACACAACACACACATACACACATACACAAACACACCCACCCACACACACACACATACACACACACCCCCCCCCACACCCACACACACACATACACACACACACCCCCCACACCCACACACACACATACACACACACACACACACACACACCACACACCCATACACCACACACACACACACACATACACCACCCACCACCCACACACACACACACAGACACACACATACACACACACACCACACACACACACATACACCCCCCCCCCCCCCCCCCCCCCCACACACACACACACACACACAACGCCCTCCTAAGTGGGAGCGGATATGAATAATGACACGTCATGAATATTCATCAGCTGTCACTCAGCCCTCTTTACGAGGGGATTTGGGGTGGGGGGTGGGGGTGAAGGGGGGGGGGGGGGGGGTGATGGTCTGGGCGTAGCGGAACACACCTCGTGTAGAGACAAGTGAGGGAGTACAGGTTTCAGCACCCCTCCTCCCTCCCTCCCCCCCCCCCCCCCCCCCCCACCGTTTGAACTCTTTAAGTTCTTCTCCCCTATCCCGCAGTTAGATGTTGAGAGGGTTGTCTGGGTGCTAGTCTTTTGGGGGGTGGGGGGTGAGACGATGAATTGAGATATAATGTACAACGCATATCAAGCGCATTTTAAAACAACAACAAAAACAAGGACAACAACAACGAGAACAACGAGGATAACAACAGCGAGAAGAAGAAGAAGAAGAAGAACAGCAACAGTGATGATGATGTTGATGATGATAATAACAACAACAAGAACACTCCCCCTTCTACTACTACTACTACTACTACTACTACTACTACTACTACTACTACTACTACTACTACTACTACTACTACTACTACTAATGACGATGATGATGATGATGATGATGATGATGATGATGATGATGGTGGTGGTGGTGGTGGTAATAATAATAATTATAATAATGATGGTGATGATGATAATGATAATAATAATAATAAAAGAAAGAAGAAGAAGAAGAAGAAGAAGATGAAGAACATGAAGAAGAACAACAACAAACAACAACAACAACAACAACAAACAACAACTGCGGAAACGAGGGAGCTGGCCCTGGTAAAACCTTGTTAATAAAAAAAACCCTACTCTTGTACGCGGAAACACAAACGCATGAGACAAGATGACAAATTGAAAAACAGCAACAACAAAAACCTAGAGTGGCGCTGCTCTTGTGGCAACACATTTTTTTCTTATTCCTCTTCAGAGAGAGAAAGACTTCAGACTTCAGACTTTTACTGTACATCGGCCTAGGCCACAATACAAAAGCATGATGGGCATAGGTAGTGGGCATACCATATGACATGAGTGTTATAAACACATTGCTATCAACGTATATAACTATGAAACAATGCAGCAGCAATAATAACACAAGGAGATTTCATCCACAATATCTTGAAAATTCATCACAAAATGATGCACGTGCATCATAATCGACAATGTTTCGAATGTAAAATGTAATATTCATCAATATAATGATAATTTCTAGAAAGTTATCTTATCTCTTTTGTTGATTGCATGGAAAAGGAATCAAGATAAATTATGTCTATCAGTAGATACTGTAGTTTTGAGAGAGAGAGGAGAAAGAGAGAGAGAGAGAGAGAGAGAGAGAGAGAGAGAGAGAGAGAGAGAGAGAGAGATGAAGAGAGAGAGAGAGAGGAATGATAAGATAAGGATAACAATAACGAAATTGTATTTTCTGAGTGTAATACAATAAATACAAGACTTTATTTTACACCCAGCCCTCGACAAGAGAGGAGGGAAGGAGAGAGAGAGAGAGAGAGAGAGAGAGAGAGAGAGAGAGAGAGAGAGAGAGAGAGAGAGAGAGAGAGAGAGAATGAATGAATGAATGAATGAGTAATCTTTATTTATGAATGAATAATATTTATTTTTCAAGGGATACAGATAAGTATTCACATACTCTTTTTTTCATCTGGCCCTTGCCCTATCAAAAGAAAACAAACAAAAATTATAAAAAGCAAAACGAAAACAATCAAAATAACAGCAACCACCCTCCCCACCAAAAGACAAAAACTCCCCAACAACCTCGCAACAACAACAGCAACCAAAGCTCAACCTATGGTTTAAAGAATGGAGATTGATATATTCATTCATAATCCAAATCCAACAACCTTGTATACATATGACACAAAAATAAGATAGCATCAGTTTACAACGATAATGATCTCAAAATTACAAAAAAATAACCTACTAAAGAGAGAGGAGGAGAGAAGATTATATATATATATTATATATAATATATATATATTAATATATAAATATATAATATATATATATTTAATATATATATAATGTCACTCAATCACTCAGTGAGTCACTCACTCAACTACAAAATCAAACGAAAAATAAAATTAAAAAATAAATATAAAATCATATAAAAACTCTCTCTGTCTCTGTCTCTCTCTCTGTCTCTCTCTGTCTCTCTGTCTCTCTCTCTCTCTCTCTCTCCTCTCTCTCTCTCTCTCTCTCTCTCTCTCTCTCTCCTCCTCCACCTCTTCTTCTCCTCTCTCTTCTTCTTCTAAAAACAATTTTTCATGTTTCTTTTTAATACCCTCAACCTCCCCCCCCCCCCACCACTCTTTTCACATACACACCACCACACACCACCACCACACACCACCACACACACACACACACACACGCACAACACGAACGAACGACAAAACACAACAGCGCAGACCGCTTGCAACTCACATACAGTCTCACCCCCCATCACTAACCACACACCCACACACCCCACCTACGCAAAATCATCGAACTGAATTACCAAAAACTCACTATACACGCAGACGATTAAAGGAGAGGAAGAGTAGAAGGTTGATCCATTATGCACCCTCCCCCATCCTCACCCTCTCTACACCCCTCTCTCTCTCCTGCCTCAAAATAAAAAAATAAAAAAAAATCACATACTGCAAAGGAAAGAGAAAAGGAAGAGAAGAGAGAGGAAGAGAGAGAGGACGTTGTTATGCATACATTGCACTAAAAGAGAGTATGAACTTCTCTTTGTATACAAATCAATCATCTGTCATTTAACTCATACACTCTCATCTCTCTCTCTCTCTCTCTGTGCACTCAGTGAACTGAACTTTTAACTACGCATTTACGTGCACAAGCGAGCGAGCAAAAGGGAGAGAGAGAGGGAAAGAGAGAGAGACGCTTTGACCAATTTATTGTCATTGCCCAAAGTGGCCTATTGACAAGGGGGGTTATACACGACTTTCTTTTGTAAATACAAATAAATACAAGAAAAATCACATGATGCATTTAACGTAATGAAAACAAAAAAACCCAAAAATGAGCTCTCTATGAACGGATACGACTTTTAGCTCTGACGTAAACTCAGTTTCAAACTGAACACAAAGTAATAACAAGGATGAACAATAGGAACCAATAAGCAATAACAAAAAATAATGAAAAGAACATTCTAGATTGCTATATTAGACCATCCATTGACATTGTATGTGAAATTAAAAAAAAAAAATTCTTCTTCCTAAAGAAACATTATAATTACGCTGTAGTCTCCAAGGAGAGAGAGAGAGAGAGAGAGGAGAGAGAGAGAGAAGAGAGAGAGAGAGAGAGAGAGAGGAGAGAGAGAGAGAGAGAGAGAGCGAGACGGACGAGAGAGATGAGGTTAGGGAGAGTGAGAGTGAAGATGAGAGTGGGGAGAGAGAAGCGAGTTAGCGGAAGGCGAGGAGTGGGAGAGAGATGAGAGGGGGAGGAGAGAGAGGCAGTGAGAGGGTGAGAGTGAGAGTAGAGAGATGAGTGAGAACTGAGAGGTGGTAGAGAGAGTGAGCAGGGAGAGGAGAGTAGAGAGGAGAGGTGGATGAGAGAGTGGAGAGGGGTATGGGGAGAGAGCATGAGTGAGGAGATGGGGAGAGGAGTGGAGAGTGGAGAGAGTGCAGATGAGAGAGAGAGGAGTGAGAGAGTGAGAGAGAGAGAGAGAGAGGGAGAGATGAGAGAGAAGGGAGAGAGAGAGGAGAGGCAGAGACGAGAGAGAGAGAGGAGAAGATGAGAGAGAGAGAGAGAGAGAGCGAGAGAGAGGCGAGAGAGAGAGAGAGGAGGCAGAGAGAGAGAGAGAGGGAGAGAGAGAGAGAGAGAGAGAGAGAGAGAGAGAAGAGAGAGGAAGAGAGAGAGATGAGAGAGAGAGAGAGAGAGAGAGAGAGAGAGAAGAGAGAGAGAGGAGAGAGAGAGAGGCGAGAGAGAGGAGCGGTCGCAGAGTGTAGAGGGAGAGTGTAGTATAGTGGGGAGAAGAGGTAGAGGAGAGGGGTGGTGGAGGGGAGGGGGGGGTGGGGAGCTTTGGAGGGAGGGAGCTTGAGTAGGTGGGATGAGAGGTGTGTATATGAGTGATGTAGGTGAGAGAGGAGTATGTGGAGTGTACTGTGGCTGTGTTCGCTTTTGGTTGTTTTTAGGGGTGTAGTAGTTGTAGTATAAGTGGTGGTAAGCGGTATTTTTATGGTCGCTTTGTGTGTGTATGTGTGTGTGTGTGTGTGTGTGTGTGTGTGATTGTGTGAGTGTGTGTGAGTTTGTGTGTGTGTGTGATGTGTGTGTGCTTTGTGTGTGTTGTGTGGTGTGTGTTTGTGTGTGTTGTGGTGGTATGTGTGTGTGTGTGTGTGTTGATTGTGTGTGTATGTGTGTGTATGTGTGAGTATGTGTGTGTATGTGTGTGTATGTGTGTGTGTGTTTGTGTGTGTGTGCCTTTGTTGTGTGTGTGTGTGAGTTTGTGTGTGTGTGTGAGCCTTTGTGTGTGTGTGTG
The DNA here is from genome assembly GCA_028751875.1 of Rapana venosa. Taxonomy (NCBI): domain Eukaryota; kingdom Metazoa; phylum Mollusca; class Gastropoda; order Neogastropoda; family Muricidae; genus Rapana; species Rapana venosa. Next base: position 74,910,878 of record CM054136.1, on the reverse strand, counting down.
TGTGAGCCTTTGTGTGTGTGTGTGTGTGTGTGTGTGTAACGTTTCTTCTTCAACCTAGCCTCTAGACTATTGTTATTATTTTTTTGTTTTGTTATTTTTATTCTTTTATATCGAGGATAATGGAATAAGCACTCATGTGCTTTTTTTTTTTTACAACATCCAGTCCCCGTGTGTATGCGGTTTTGTAAATTTTGTCATCTGTTTCCACCGGCACACAATGGCCTACTCTTCCGAAAAGCGGAACAGGATTTAACGTGTGCGCAAGATGTTCTGCGTGCGTTCGAACACGGGGCCTCGGTTTATAGTCTCATCCGAAGGACGTGTGTGTGTGTGTGTGTGTGTGTGTGTGTATTTGTGTGTGTGTGTGTGTGTGTGTGTGTGTGTAAAGTCAAACTTTTATTTTCAGACGGTACATTGAATAAGTTAGTGCATTTACTTTTTATTTTCCATCAAGCCATCTACCTAAAGAAGAGAGAGAGAGAGAGAGAGAGAGAGAGAGAGAGAGAGAGAGAGAGAGAGAGGAGAGAGAGAGAGAGAGAGAGAGAGAGAGAATATATATGCAGACATAGAATTTAAAAAATCTCATCTATGATAAACCATACAAATCAAACGAGAGAAGACAATGATATATGCATACATGGAATTAAAAACAAAACAATATTAAACCATACAATTAAAATAATTCAAAAATCTTGAAAATATATCCATCATAATACAAACAAACAAGCAACAAAGAAAAACCAAACCAAAACAAACAAAGAAGACAAAAAAAGAAAAAAAGACACACCAACTGCTTCCTTTCACCCCCACCCCCCACCCCCCTCACACACATACACACAAAAGCCTTCAACCACACAAACAACTGAATAACACAAACAAAAATAGATAACCAACAAGAACAACCACAACAAGCAAATAAACAAACAAACACAAACATACGTACACATTGTGTGTGTGTGTGTGTGTGTGTGTGTGTGTGTGTGTGTAACGTTTCCTTCTTCAACCTAGCCTCTAGACTATTTTTATTATATTTTTTGTTTTGTTATTTTTATTCTTTTATTTCAAGGATAATGGAATAAGCACTCATGTGCTTTTTTTAAAATAAAATATCCAGTCCTCGTGTGTATGCAGTTTTGACAATTTTATCATCCGTTCCCACCGGCACACAATGGCCAACTCTTCCGAAAAACGGAACCGGTTATTAACGTGTGCGCAAGATGCTCTGCGTGCGTTCGCACACGGGACCTCGGTTTATAGTCCCATCCGAAGGACTTTTCAGGAAGAGTGGAGTCTGCATTGATGTTAACTCCAGAGGAAAAAAATCCTCTTGAACGAGAATGGAACCCGGGTCAGCAGATCTCGAATACGTCACTCTAACCACCAGGCTATCCCGTTCCCCCTAAACTAGACTACACTAGACTAGACTTTAGACTAGACAGGGTCTTTTGTTGAGTCTGAAACCAGAGTTTGTTTGGGTTTTGCGGGCAGGAGGGGTAGAGGTGGGGGAGGGTTGGGGATGGGGGATGGGGGGGGGGGGGGTGGGGGGGGGGGTGGATGGGGAGGCTGCGATGCACTGTTGTTAGTTGATGGTGCTGCTTGTTGCAGCTGGTGAACTTTGTTCTCCAGGAAGACAGTCAGTGTCTCTTTGCTTGCCATCTTTGAAAAAAAATAAAGTGCCGGAGCTTGACTAATGATGATGGAGATGAAAGTTTAAAAAAAAAAAGAAGGAAAAAGTAACTAGTACTATCACCATGATGATGATGATGATGATGATGATGATGATGATGATGATAATAATAATATCAATCTTGATAATAACAATAACAGTTATCAATAATGATGATAACAGTAACCACAACTTCAGCAACAACGATGATATTTGCTGGTCATAATCTTGATAATTACAATAGTGATAATGGTAATCTTGATAATAATAATGTTGTTAATGATGATGAAAATGGTAATAATGATAATGATAATAACGATTATAATGATGATTTCGGGAACACAATATCATATTGATAATGATAATAATAATGATAATAAAAAACCCATCATCATCGTCATCATCTTGATGATAATAAAGGTACTAGTAACAATAATGATAACAATAGTAACAACAACAGCAGCAACATCAATAATAATAATGATCATTATCTTGATAAAGCAATATTGATGTTGATAATCTTACTACTACTACTACTACTACTACTACTACAACTACTACTACTACTACTACTACTACTACTACTACTACTACTACTACTACTACTACTACTACTACTACTACTACTACTACTACTACTATTACTACTACTACTACTACTACTACTACTACTACTACTGCCACAACAACTATCACAACTACTACTACTACTACATACTACTACTACTACTACTACTACTACTACTACTACTACTACTACTACTACTACTACTACTCCTGCTGCTGCTGCTGCTGCTGCCGCCTCTACTACTACTACTACTACTACTACTACTACTACTACTACTACTACTACTACTACTACTACTACTACCTACTACTACTACTACTTCTACTACTTCTACTACTACTACTACTACTACTACTACTACTACTACTACTACTACTACTGCCACTGCTACTGCTGCTGCTGCGACTACTACTACTACTACTACTACTACTACTACTACTACTACTACTACTACTACTACTACTACTACTACTACTACTACTACTACTGCTGCAGCTGCTGCTGCTGCTGCTGCTACTACTGCTGCTGCTGCTGCTGCTGCTGCCGCCTCTACTACTACTACTACTACTACTACTACTACTACTACTACTACTACTACTACTACTATACTACTACTACTACTACTACTGCTGCTGCTGCTGCTGCTGCTGCTGCTACTACTACTACTACTACTACTACTTACTACTACTACTACTACTACTATACTGAACTGGATAACATTCCAAGTGAGCTTTTGAAGAGCTTTGACCCATCGAGTTTGACAGCTCTACATCATCTATGTAGAATAACTTGGAAGACCCGCCAAAGATCCAGCGAGTGGAAGTAACAAGAACTGGTCATGTTCCACAACAGTGGGGATACTAGGTAAAGACTGAGGCAATGAAATTAAAGAACAGCCGCCTTGATAAACCACACAAGCAAAATTCTACTGAACCTCCTCCACAACAGAAATGAAAAAAAGAAGTATCTGATTGTTAGGCAGGTATATAGGCGTGGAAGAGGAATAACAGATATGTTTCTAGTGCTTTAAACTCTGTAGAGAAAATTAGAAACACCGAAGATGAAGCACTTATAACTTTCATAGACTTTTGTAAGGCTTTCAACAGTTCCAAACATCACTATGTCTATCACATTGTCAGAAATGAGCTTTCCAAAAGCATCTTGTTTTACTCATAGGAAATTTATATTCGGATCAGTTATGAAATGTTTTGAACGCACTGTACTGAAACGAATACTCCTGTGCATTTCATCTCAGTTAGATCCTTACAAGTTAGCATATAACACAAACAGGAGCACTTATGATGCTACTATCACCCTATTGAATCATTCCTTGACACACCCGGAAAAATCCTGTCTCTTTTGTATGTTTTCTGTTCGTTGATTTCTCATGTTCATTTAACACCATTGAACCCCCATCTTCTGGCCCAGAAAATACTTTCTCCGAATATCTACCCTCAAATAATTCTATGGATTATAAATTATTGATCAACAGAGCATGCACAGTCTGTCCGCTTTCAAAATGCCATATCCTCTAAAACGTCTACTCCCACAGGTTCCCCACAAGGCAAAGTTCTATCACATATCCTCTTCTATCTGTATACAAACGATTGTACTGGGTCTAATACCTCCCTCATGATAAATTTATACTCTGCTGAATCTGCTCTTGCAGATCTGTCAACCTCAGACTCTGTGTATTCTAAGCAAGATGAAGGTTTCTGTCTAAGGTGCAAAAAGGTTTACACTGGCTTGAATATAAAAAAAAAGACAAAAGAACTTTAAATTAACTTCTATATGGATCCAATTCCTATTCCAGAGCACATACACACATGCACACACACGCATATACACGGGGACTAGATGTAAAAAAGCACATAAGTGCTTATACCATTATCCTCGATATAGAAGAATAAAAATAACCCCCCCCAAAAAAAACCCACATATACACACACGCACGCACGCACACACACACACGCACACACACACACACACACAATGCATACACACACACACACACACACACACACACACACACACACACACACACACACACACACACACACACACACACACACACACACACACACACACACATTACCCAATATCAAAGCTGTGAAAAGACGTTAAATGAAAGTTTAAATGAAAGTGTTACTACTACTACTACTACTACTACTACTACTACTATAGCTCTATACACTGCTTAAGCTGCTAGTTTTATTCCCTACCAATTTCAACATGTCTAGCGCACCATGGTTTACTTCCTTGCTCCAACAGACCGTAACAATCAGTGTATTTGTGTCGCACCGTGGTATACTTATGCCAATATTACTTTGGCCTTGTTGAAAACTGGTAGACACAGACACAAGAAGAAACAGAAAATTACATAAACATGTGAGTGTTGATGGCCATGTATGTACTATACAGACAGTTTATGGTGGTGGGGAGTATTGTAGAAGAGGCTCGGTAGGGGTAGGTACACATACTTATCAGCGTGAAAGGAAAGGGCCTGTTTTTATATAGTTTACCTGACACACTTACACTCTTTTGCTGTCGCTGTCTCCAGCTGTGTCTGACACTTCAATTACATGTAAATTCTACGCTCAGGATCACGTATACATATCCAATTTTTAGCCTTGAACACTTCTTAAAATTTCCTTTCTTTACTTTGGTGATAGTTCATGAAAATATTCCAGTATCAGCAATATAAAACATTTTAATGAATTACCAAAAATCTTACTAGTATAAATTCACATATATACATTCACAAATTCAGAAGAAGAAAAAACTTCACAGTTTCTTCGTTTGGGAAAAAACCCTCAAAGAATTTACCATAACATCATTATGACAGACTCTCTGATCGATTGTAAATAAAAACTTTCTGGCTTTTTTTGGTATATCAGCCCTTCATACCCTATTACCAATTTCACACAAAACTGGACCTTCCCTGTCCCATCATAATTATTCTAGTAAAGAAAATACCAACAGCGACCAAGGCCCTGATTAAACTTGGTGCTACCAGCCCCTCAAGGCTTTTATCAACACTTAACAGTAACTCGAGTGGAACCGACAGGGGAAAAGGAAGAGAGGGCGCCCCAAACAGACCTGGAGGAGAAGCCTGCATAGTGAGCTGAGAGACTCCAGCCTGACATGGGAAGAGGCCAACACCCTTGCCAGAGACAGGAGAAGGTGGAGGGACGCTGTTGAGGCCCTATGCTCCGCTAGGAGCTATAAGGACTAAGAAGAAGAAGAAGAAGAAGAACAATAACTAGTACCAGATCAGGTCGTGTTATATCAATTTAACTTGCAGGTAGTATCAATGCCGTGTAACAAAATGGTAAAGCATGATTAGTCGTTGCTTACCTTAATTTGTTCACGTTGGTCTCTCTCTCTCTCTCTCTCTCTCTCTCTCTCTCTCTCTCTCTCTCCTCTCTCTCTCTCTCTCTCTCTCTCTCTCTCTCTCTCTTCATTTGGTAATCTTATCCAGATACTTAACCCCCTCCCCCCCCACTCTCTCTCTATCACACCACTTCAGGCTACCACTACGAAAAGGCAACAGAACTGCCCTCAATAATTATCAATTAGTGTTTCTGTTACTGTTACTAGTAGATTCCAGGCGTAACTAGTTAATCTGTTGGCAGTGACCTGTTTACAGCGGGGACAAAAAGGGCCCAGGTTGAATTGGCGGGATGGACAGTTCCATTAACATTGCTGTCAACCAGTCAGGCGGCAAGAACCGCGCACTTCTGACCACTACTGGCGGTCACTTGGTCAAGCATGCTGCCATTGTAGTATTAACTTCAGCTGGGGTGGGGATGGATTAGGCAGTGGCACCTCTTACACCATGACACAAATCCCTAACAGGGAAAGAACAGGCGTAATCACCACTGTCCTCTCACCCTTTCCCTGCGTCCATCTAACAATGGTATATTCCTGTTCTTTATGCAATGGCTGGTGAGTGCAAATTAATCTTTCTCTCACCTGATTAGCTCTTGCTAAAAAGTTACTCACAACTTCATTCAAATAATCAACATCACAAAGTTCCATGGTCACACCTGTTGACACCAAAAGCCTGAACAATGTTGTCCCAAATCTGTTTGAGCCAAAATTTGTATTTTTCATGCTTTTGAATGCAGACCTCTGGAAATTAACGAAAGGAGAAGAAGAGAAACTAGACATTTTCCAAACCAAATGTCTGAGGAGGATCTTCAAGATCCGATGGCAAGAACACATTTCCAACAAGACAGTCTTGGAAATAGCAGGAGCAGAAAAAATCAGCCAGGAGATTAGAAGAAGGAGATGGAACTGGATCGACTAAGAAAGGACAGGAGTGACGACTGTGCTGTTGCCCTCGGATGGACACCTGAAGGGAGAAGGAAAAGGGGACGCCCAAAAACAACATGGCGACGAATGGTAGAAGTAGAGCGGAACGGCGCAGGCTGGAGCACGTGGAACGCCGCACGACGCACAGCTGCAGACCGGAACCAGTGGAGGAATGATGTTCAAGCCTTGTGTGCCTCCTGGCACAGAGAGAATTAAGGTTAAGGTAAGGTGAATGCCGACCTTGCCTTTTAGAGTCTAATTTTAGCTTCTATGTCATTTGCTTAATAAAAAATGTAAATACCCAACACTATTTATCAGTTGGCTGATCTCGTAATTCTTGATGTTAATTATATATATATATATATATAATTGTTAACAAAAACCTCCACAAAACCTCTTTCTGGTTGTTAATGACATGACCATGTTTATCAATTAATTAATGCAGTGCCCTTTCTTCAGATTACAAAAATAGCTCATCACTTTCTCTCTCACAACTGTCTGTCTGGCTCCTGATTGTAAAACTGTCTTCTTTATTCTTTTTTCCCCCTTAGCAGTTTTTAACTGCTCTTTTAAAAATCAATACATTGTGCCATTCTTCAATTTTTCCTTTCAATAAATCATCAGAAACTGAACGTTGAAAATAAGATAATGGAATAGTATATTATTGGCTCTCTTGCAAATGGGCTCGTCACATAATCCTCCATAACAGCTTTAATTTCCCAATTTATTTCTTCAAGATATGCTATGCCCTGTAATAGTGACAAATCAAAATTTCAGAATGCATCGCCCTATAGGTTATACATTTGACTATTGAAAATATATTTCATAGATTTGGTCAGCAGCGTATCATGTCTGTAATATCTATTTGTTTAAACTATTGATTATTTGTCATTGGTTGCATGACTGTGTAAGATTAGGTTGAATGCACGCGCTTCGATTTGTCTTTGCAAGATATAGCCCTATAGAAGTTCCATTTATTATTATTATTAGTAGTAATAGTATTATTATCATTATTATTAATATCTGGCCTACTGACCTGCCGATGAGGGACAAACTCTTCGGACCCCTGGAGGGCCTTCAGCCCAGGCAGCATTTGTCAGGGCCTCAGGAGTTGCTTGCTGTCTGAGCGTTCGACGAAGAAGAAGGGGAAAGGACAAGGGTGGGGCATGCAACGTTTTGCATACAAGTTCGTAGTTGTTGGGGAGTGATTCCTGTCATTTATGATTGAATGAATAATAATAATAATAATAATAATAATAATAATAATAATAATAATAATAATGTATGGAATTTATATAGCGCTGAATCTTGTAAAGCAACAAATCAAAGTGCTCAGATTTTTTTTTCGAGGATAATGGAATAAGCACTCGGGTGCTTTTTTTTGTACATCCAGTCCCCGTGTGTATGCGGTTTTGTAAATTTTGTCATCTGTTCCCACCGGCACACAATGGCCTACTCTTTCGAAGAGCGGAACAGGATTAAACGTGTGCAGCAAGATATTCTGCACGCATTCGCACACGGGGCCTCGGTTTATAGTCACATCCGAAGGACTTTGACATTCAGTTCGATTTTTTAGTCAAACTGGGAAGGAAGGGCGAGGCTGGGAATCGAACCCAGAACCTCACGGTTTACTTGTTAGCAGGCGAACGTCTTAACCATCCTGCCACCTTCCTTCTATACGAAATAGATATTTGAAAGACTGATTTTGACCTCGTTTTGAGTTACTTCGTTTTGAGTTAAGATGAGTGTGAGGGATGCAAAAGGGGGACGCAGGGCTTTATAGTGCATCGGGGGATTTGTACATATAAACTCCACATTTTTAAAAACAGCAATGATTTGTTTCCTTTAAAATGGACAAACATGGCGGCATTTCCGGTGACGTCACACTAAATGAACTCAAAGAAGATTGAACAAACAACTGATTAAAACTGTCTAGACCTTCCTATCAGTCTTATTATTTTAAAGTTCCGTGCATTGTGTTTTCCCCGTTACTTAGCCGAATTGACTCCTTTTGTATTATTGAATTTTTGTCCGGGGCATTTTTGCATGTCTGCTGACTGTAGAGGTACATTGTTCTGTCATCCAGTGGTTTCCCTTAGTGATGCCTGTTGTTGTTTCAGTTGTTGATTCCATTTCTTGGCTGTTTACGGAAACTATGCGATCAGTGAGATGCTCAAGTGTCGTGTTATCCACTATCCATTATCCCCGAAATAAAAGAAGAAAGAAAAAGACATTTAGTAAATGATAGCTATATCCTGCATTGAGGACGGGATAGCTCAGTGGTCTGAACACTCGCTTTCCCCCAGCCAATGTGTAGCAGCATCAAGTGTGGTTACCAGTTGGGTGGGTGACCGTTTGAGCGCCTTGGCTTCAGTACAGTCCCCAAGTTCACCTAGCTGTAAATGTTTCCTGCCCTCTTTAGGGTCATGGAAGTGTCCATTCTCCTGCCCTTTCCCCCCATAAAGACTTAAAAGATAACAATTCTCTCTATCACGCCGAAGTTGGATGTGCTGGGCCTGACTTGTCAGGCGCTTAACGGCAGCGCAATACGTTTTCACTCATATGACAGACAACAATAATTGCTGTCTGAGCGTTCGATAAAGAAAAGGAAAAAAGAAGGACTCATAATATGTATTGCAGGGCGTTAGACCTTGTAGTTTTTGCTTTATCATCTTGGGATGATAAACTGTCAAATATGGCAACGCATGTACATATCAGCTAGTCTTCTGTTCCAGTAAACTACGTTATGGAATTCCACACAAACTTCAGCTTCCTACTAAAGGTAAATGAATACTGAAGTGTTGAATTATTGTATATTGCTTAGTTGATCCTGCAGTTGAGTTGGCAGTGTGTGTGTGCGTGTTTATTTTTTATTTTTATTTATTATTTTATATCGAGGATAATGGAATAAGCACTCGTGTGCTTTTTTTTACATCCAGTCCCCGTGTGTATGCGGTTTTGTAAATTTTGTCATCTGTTCCCACCGGCACACAATCGCCTACTCTTTCGTAAAGCAGAACAGGATTTAACGTGTGCGCAAGATGTTCTGCGTGCGTTCGCACATGGGGCCTCGGTTTATAGTGTCATCCGAAGGACTAAGGTGTGTGCGCGCGTGGTGGTGTGTGTGTGTGTGTGTGTGTGTGTGTGTGTGATTGCGTGTGTGTGCGTGCGTGCGTGTGTGTGTGTGTGTGTGTGTGTGTGTGTGTGTGTGTGTGTGTGTGTGTGTGTGTGTGTGTGTGTGTGTGTGTGATCGTTGTGTTTGATATGCTTTGTTTAGATTGAGGTGTTGATACGAGCATAAACTGATTTGTGTTTAGTCTGTTTTTTGTCTGTCAAACACAAATAAACCACAAACACACACACACACACACACACACACACACACACACACACACACACACACACACACACACACACACACACACACACACACACACACACACACACCACGCACACACGCACACACACACACACACACGCGTGCGCGCACACGCACACATACGTTAAATCTTGTTCCGCTTTTCGAAAGAGTAAGCCATTGTGTGCCGGCGGGAACAGATGACAATATTTTTTAAACCGAATACACACGGGGATTGGATGTAAAAAAGCACTCGAGTACTTATTCCATTATTCTCGATATAAAAGAATGGACAAATATAAAAGAATAAATAAAAGAATAAGTAAAAGAATAAATAGAATAAACACACCGCACACACACACACACACACACACACACACACACACACACACACACACACACACACACACACACACACACACACACACACACACACACACAACACGCACGCACGCCACACACGCGCGTGCCCGCGTGTGTCTATGAGGTGTGTGTGTGTGGTGTGTACGCGCGTGCGGGCTTATATATGTGTGTGTGTTGCGCATATGTGTGTGTATGATGCGTGTGTGTGCATGTGTGCATGTGTGTGTGTGTGTGTTTGCATTTGCGTGTCTGCACGTGTGCATGTGTGTAGTGTGTGTGTGTGTGTGTGCATGTGTGTGGTTGTGGTGTCTGCATATGGTGCGATATACTCCCTAGTGTTATGTTATTCCTGTAGTTTTACGAACCTGACATGCTGTTAAAGTCTCTAGATTATTGTGTAGAAAAAAATACAAGAGAATTAGAAAAATTAATGTTGACACACGCAAGGTTACAGTGTGGGTTATGATTGGTACTTACATTAATCATGTCCTTGTCACATAATGAATAAAACATCGTCAGATCTGTCTGAAACAACAAAACACCCATAACAACTACAATGCTAAACTACAACACAAAGCGACACAATTATACATACAATCATAGCAACACAGTAACATTAAAGTCTGTTCTATACAAAAAAGGACACATCTTTCACAAACAAAGTATGTGTGTGTGTGTGTGTGTGTGTGTGTGTGTGTGTGTGTGTGTGTGTGTGTGTGTGTGTGTGTTGTTTGTTTGTTGTTTGTGTGTGTGTGTGTGTGTGTGTCTGTGTATGTGTGTGTGTGTGTGTGTGTGTGTGTGTGTGTGTGTGTGTGTGTAGTGATATCTTCAGTTTAAGTGTGTGTGTTTAAAAGCTCAGGGACACAGGAGACCGCTATATCTATTCTTCTGAATATACACGTAATTATAATTAGTATCGTACGTACTGAAACGAACGCACATACGCGCGCGCACACACACACACACACACACACACACACACACACACACACACACACACACACACACACACACACACACACGCACGCACGCACGCACGCACGCACGCACGCACACGCACACACACGCCCGCACACACACACACACTCTCTCTCTCTGTCGGTTTGTCTATCTGTCTGTTTGTCTCTCACTGTCTGTCTGTCTGACACACTCTCTCTCTCTCTCTCTCTCTCTCTCTCTTCTCTCTCTCTCTCTCTCTCTCTCTCTCTCTCTCTCTCTCTCTCTCTCTCTCTCTCACATATCTATCGCTCTATCGCTCTATCTATCTATCTATCTATCTATCTATCTATCTATCTATCTATCTATCTATCTATATATCTATCTATCTATCTATCGTTCGATCTATCGATCTATCGATCTATCGATCTATCGATCTATCGATGTATCTATCTATCTGTCTATCTATCTATCTATCTATCTATCTATCTATCTATCTATCTATCTATCTATCTATCTATCTATCTATCTATCTATCTATCGTTCGATCTATCTATCTATCTATCGTTCGATCTATCTATCTATCTATCTATCTATCTATCTATCTATCTATCTATCTATCTATCTATCTATCTATCTATCTTTCTATCTATCTATCTATCTATCTAACTATCTATCTGTCTATCTATCTATCTATCTATCTATCTAACTATCTATCTATCTATCTACCTATTTAACTATCTATCTAACTATCTATCTATCTATCTATCTATCTATCTAACTATCTATCTATCTATCGATCTATCGATCTATCGATCTATCTATCTATCTATCTATCTATCTATCTATCTATCTATCTAACTATCTATCTGTCTATCTATCTATTTATCTATCTATCTATCTAACTATCTATCTATCTACCTATTTAACTATCTATCTAACTATCTATCTATCTATCTAACTATCTATCTATCTATCTATCTATCTATCTATCTATCTATCTATCTATCTATCTATCTGACAGTTTAAAAAGCACCCTCACCCTCTGGAATATATGTGCTAGGAATTTCCTCTTTACTGTCACCCATCTTTTTTGTTACTGCCTTGTTCCTTTTTTTCCCCCCCCACCTTATCGTCTTCTGATTGTCTATTTTCTGCCTTCTTGGTCTATCCTTCTTCCTACCCCCCCCCCCCCCCCCCCCTTCCCCTCCGCTCCCCCTCCCTAGAAAGACTTAGAACACAACAATTCTTTCCCACGCCGAAGTCGGATGCGCGGGGTCTTACTTGTCAGGCGCTTAACGGCAACACAACGCATTTTCGCTCATATGACAGACAACGATAGTTGCTATCTGAGAGTACGACGACGACGACGACGACGATGATGACGACGACGACGACGACGATGACGACGATGATGACGACGACGACCAAAAGCTGTGTCAGTTATTGATGTCAGCTAATTGCCAAGGCCTACATTAAAGTGTTGTTATGTTTAAAATGTTGTGTTGAGAATGCCTTCAGCCATGACAAGCTCTTAACATAACAACCTGCACTCTTCTTTTAAAGGAGAAAAAAATCCTCTGAAGTCGGAGTATGGCTGCCTATTTGGCGAGGTACTTGAAAATAGTCATACACGCAAACTTCCATCCGGTGTGCTTCCTATCTCACAGTGATTCCCAGGTGGGATGAGTGAGTCAGAGTGCACATTCTGGGTGACCCCCAGAGTGTAAAGCTGGGGAACCCCCACCCAAAAACAACAACCAAAAAAACAACGACGAAAGACCCACACGTTACCCACCCTACGATGACGACAATGACGACGACCCACGACGGCCCCCCGCCGCCGCCGCCGGGCCCCCGCCACGACGAACGACGCGAAGAAGAAGAAGAAGAAGAAGTGAAGAAAAAGAAGAAGAAGAAGAAAGAAAAGAAGAAGATGAAAATTTTTTAGATTTTTATTTCGAAGTTTAAAGGGAAAAAGGGACTCACGCTTTCTTTTTGCATTCCCCTGGGCTTGAAGTTTTTACTTTTTCATCCTTTCCCCCGGGCCCCCAAATGGCCCCATTTTCCAAAAAGGGGTTTTTTAAACCCGTGCGAAAAATGTTTTTGTGTGCGTTCGCACACGAGAATTCGGTTTTAGTTTTTCCCTCCCAAGGGTTTTTGGGGGGAGTGGAGTGGGCAGTGTTTTTAGCCCGAGGGAAAAAACCCCTTGAATCGGGAACGAACCCGGGGCAGCAGATCACGGCTAAGAAGAATGCGAAGAAAGAAAATTGCAAAGAAAAGAATTCAAAGAAAAAAGAAAAGAAAAAGGGGAAGAAAAGGAAAAGAAGAAGAAGAAAAGGAAAAAGAAGAAGAAGACGAGAAAAAGAAGAAGAAGAAAAGAAGGGAAAAAAGCAGAAGAAAAAGAAGGGAAAAAGAAGAAGAAAGAAAAAGAAAAGAAGAAAAAAAAGAAAAAAGAAGAAGAAGAGGAAACACGAAGAAGAAAAGAAAAAGAAAAAGGGAAAAGGGGAAAAATTTCGAAGAAAAGCAAAAAATTGCGGGAAAAATTTTCGAAGAAACCCAAGACGAAGACGAAGACAAGAAGAAGAAAAAGAAGAAGAAAGGGGAATTTCGAAGAAAATTGGGGAAGAATTTTCGAAAAAATTTCGAAGAATTTCGAAAAAAGAATAATTGCGAAGAAGTGCGAAGAAAAAGAAAAAGAATTGCGAAAAGTGCGAAGAATTGCGAAGAAAAAATTGCGAAGAAATGCAAGAATTGCGAAGAAAAAAAGAAAAAAGAAGAAGAAAACGAAGAAGAAAGCAACAAGAAGAAAAGAAACGAAGAAGAAGAAGAAGAAGAAGAAGCAAAGAAAAGAAAAGGGGGCAGACGAAGAAGAAAAAAACGAAGAAAAGAAAAAAAAAGGAAAGAAAAAGAAGAAACAAAGAAAACCAAAAGAAACAAAAAAAAAAGAAGAAAAAGAATTGCGAAAAATTGCAAAAATTGCGAAGAATTGCAAGAAAAAAATTGCGAAAATGGAAGAAAAGAAAAGAATTGCGAAAAAAAGAAAGAAGAAAAAACAAGACGAAGAAAAAAAAAGAAGAAAAAAAAGAAAAGAAGAAAAAGAAAAGAAGAAGAAAAAAGAAGAAAAAGAAGGGGGAGGAAAGAAGAAAAAAAAAAGGAAGAAAAAGAAAAAAAGAAAAAGAAAAGAAGAAAAGAAGAAAAAAAAGGGAAAAAAAAAAAGAAAGAAACGACGAAAGGACGACGAGAAAAGAAGAAGACGACGACGACGACGAAAAAGAAGAAAACGCGACGAGACGAGAAGAAGAGAAAAAAAGAAAAAAAGAAAAGAAGAAAAAAAAAGAAAAAAGAGAAAAAGAAAGAAGAAAAGAAGAAGAAGAAGAAGAAGAAAAGAAGAAAGAGAAAAAAAAAGAAAAAAAAAGAAAAAAGAAGAAGAAAAAAAAGAAGAAAAAAGGAAAGAAGAAAACTTCCACTCAAGCAAAAGTCCCCTAGTTTAGATAGGGAACTAAACAAAAAAACAAACAAAATCATCACCCCCCCCCACCCCCCCTCACCTACCACCAAAACCTCTTCCCATCTCCTCCTTCTTTAGTAGAAGTGGAAAACCTTGTCCAAGGGACAGTACTTAGTTCTTAGGCGTGTTGGGGTTAGGTGACATTATACTTGAGTTGTCTCCCTTTTGTTGGTTTCCTCATGCAATGTTGCCAGCATAAAGAGTAGATGGTATCAAAAAGCTATCTATCCACAATGGTTTCTGTCTGTGACAACACGTAAGTAAACCTTACTACTGCTTGGTACACATACACACACACACACACACACACATACACACACACACACACACACACACACACACCTTGCGCGCGACGGCATACACGCACGCATGCACACATTATACACGCATTTTGCACACACACACACACACACAGACACACACACACACACACACACAAAACAACACACACACACACACACACACACACACACACACACACACACACACACACACACACAACACACACACACAACACTCCTCCAGGAGACTATAAACGAGGTCCCGTGTGGGAGCGCACGCAGAACATTCCGCGCACATGCCAAAACCCGTTCCACCTTTCGGAAGAGTAGGCAATTGTGAGCCAGTGCAAATGGATGACAAAATCTACAAAGCCGCACACACACACACACACACACACACACACACACACACACACACACGGGAACTGGATGCAAAAAAACAGCAAAGAGTGCCCATTCCATCATCCTCGAAACAAAGGAATAAATAAATAGTAGATGAACAAAAAAACACACATGCGCGCGCGTGCACACACACACACACAATATATATATATATATATATATATATATATAATATATATATATATATACCACACAAAGTGAAAGCATAACAACCATCATAATAAATGTTCCCCAATATTTCGGCTTTCGCCTTTCCTCAGGGGGGTTTATTATGACGTGATGGAATGACGTCAATCTCAATTTTACATCATTGTGAAAGTTTTCGTATGACTTTTTAAATTGAACACCATACTGAGACGATGTTAGAGAGAGAGAGAGAGAGAGAGAGAGAGAGAGAGAGAGAGAGAGAGAGAAGAGAGAGAGAGAGAGAGAGAGAGAGAGAGAGAGAGAGAGATAAGGGGGGGGGGAATTTTACCTGGGACAATTAGGGTCATATAGTTTATGTTCCCCACACCCACACACACACACACACACAAAACACACACACACCACACACACACACACACACACACATACACACACAAACACACACACTTGCGCACCCACGCATACACGCACGCATGCACACATATACACGCATATGCACATCCCACACACACATACACATACACATCCTTTCAGAGAATAAGCGAAGTCCCGTGTGGAGCACACGCAGAACATCCGGCCCACATGCCAAAACCCGTTCCACCTTTCGGAAGAGGTGGGCAATTGTGCGCCAGTGCAAATGAATTAAACGAGTGCCTATTCCCTATTCCATCATCCTCGAAGCAAAGGAATAACTAAATAGTAATTAAACAATAAACACATGCGCGCGCGCACACACATACACACCCCCACACTCACACACACACACACACACACACACACACACACACACACACACACACACCACACACACACACACACACCCCACAAGTCAAGTTAGGTATTTTGGGGGGATTGTTCAAAGCAAGTTGCCAGGGTAGTGGAATGTGGTCAGGATGGCAAGCTCAACTGTCACGTGTGTTGAGGCCTTCAGGGGCGTCAGTCTGCAACTTGTGTCTCCAGAAACGTTCTCGGCGGAGTCTGGCCTCGTGGGTCAGCCCGTTCACCTGTTCAATCACCTGGCACTTCACGTTGCTGAGAGAGTGTCCCGCCTGATTGAAGTGTTGGGTCACTCTTGTGCCGGTGTTTCTGGTGATGTCACTGCGGTGAAGGTACAGCCTGGTTTTCAGGGCGTTTTTGGTTTCGCCAACGTACTGGAGTCCACAGAGGTTGCAGCTGAGCAGATAAACGATGTTTTTGCTGCTACAAGAGAAGGCGTCTCTGATGGTGAATCTCTCACCAGTAGTGAAACTGGTGAAGAGACTGCCTGCCCTCTAGTAGGCGATCCCTGCAGGTGGCACATTTTTTGGTGCAGCAGAAACATCCACGACTACCAGGTGTTGCGTTTGTAGGAGGCAGGACAGATGGCATGAGCATGTTCCCTAACTCCTGCATTTTCTCTCCCCCACCACAGGAGCTTCGGGAACTGCCTCTTTCATTCTGGCACTGCAGTGCAGGGTAGGTAGATTGTCCTGTAACCATTTTCGGATGGGAGGGTTCCGTGGATTATGGGTGATGACTACAGGAACTCTGCTGTTGATGGTTTTTTTTGGTGTAAGTGAGGGTAGCCTGGCGTGGAGTGGCTTTTGCCCGCGATTTAGCGGCCATGATGATGGTGTCAGGGTAGCCACGATCCTGGAAGGCTTGGCACATCTCCATACTGTGGCGTTCGAAGTCTTGCTCTGTAGAACACAAGCGGCGTACTCGCAAGAACTGTCCCACAGGGATGTTGTTCACACAATGACGGGGATTACATGATTGGAATGGAAGGTAGTTGTGGGCATCTGTTGCTTTAGAGAAGAGCTCGGTGGTGATGTAGCCACCTTCCATTCTGAGGAGAATGTCCAGGTAGGGCATTTCTGTTTTAGAACTGTGGACTGTGAACTTTATTGACGGGTGGAATGAGTTGATGAACTCACTGAAACTGTTCAGTTGTTCCTCCGTTCCCATCCACAACACCAGTATGTCGTCAATAAAGCGTCTCCACAGTTCTTCTCCTACTGCTACAGGGCTTTTTTCCAGTAGTGACTTTTCGAGGAAGCCCATGAACAGGTTGGCCACTGTGGGTGCCATAGGTGTGCCCATGGCAGTGCCTGTTTTCTGCCTGTAGACTTGGCCTTCAAAAGTGAAGTAGTTGCTGTGTAAAATGTGCTGTACAATCTCCAGTACGGTACTGACAGGGGGTACACTATCCTTTGGATGGGAGTCCATGAAGAAGCGGATAGCGTCTGTCATGTTTCCCGATGAGGAATTTGGGGCCGTACAGGTTGACAACATCAATTGTTACAAGCATGACACTTTCTTTGAAGGGTCCAAGTCTTGTGTTCCAGTCCAATATTTTGTTTAGGACATCTGTGGAGTCCTTCACGTAGCTTGGAAGAGAGACTACATAGGGTTGCAGCCAGGAGTCCACTAGTTTGGACAGCGTTTCGGTAGGGCCATTTACCCCAGACACGATGGGACGTCCAGGAGGGTCTACAAGCGATTTGTGGACTTTGGGAATGTGATAAAACACATGGGGTCTGACGTTGCCCGGGTCAAGTCGCGCCCATCTATGTGTGTTTTCACCAATGTATTCCTTTGCTTGAAGTTTGTCCACAATGTTGTTGGTGGCAGTGGTGATTTGCGGTGTGGGGTCTTTCCTTACTTGTTCGTAGTGTTCAGGGCTATTCAGTAGCCGCTGGCCCTCCCTGATGTAGCTGTCAACGTCTTGAACAACAACAGCGCCTCCTTTGTCTGCCCTGGAGATCCGTATCTTTCCTCCTGCACCAGATCTTTCAGTTCGTGGAGAGCTCTTCTTTCTGTGGTGGAGAGGTTATCTCTGAGCTTTCTGTTGTTGACAAAGTTGTTGGTGGGGGTTTGGATGGTAATGCAGTATGCATCCAGAGACAAATCTCTTCCACTTGGAGGCGAGTAAAACGTTTTTTTGTAGAACCGAGGAGGGGGGACAGTTTTATCTTCTTCATCTCCTGAGTCGAAAAACATTTCCTTTAGACGCAGTCGTCTGCAGCCTTCTGCACGTCTTCCTGTAGCTGCAGTTCACTGAAGGAAAGCGGGGTAGGGCAGAACTTGGGGGGGCCCAGAGACAGGCAGGACTTGTTCCTGGTCTTCAGACAGTGTGGACTGAGGATAAATTGATGACTTCCTTTTTCACCTGCCTGTTGTTCTCCTCGTGTATTTGTCAGTTGGGTTGTGAGTTTTTTTCCGTTTAAATCTGCGGCTCTTTTTCTTGTTCTCAGCCTGACTTTGTTCAGTGTTGGTGCCAGTGTTGTCTACAAGTTTGCTCAGTTTTTTCTTCTTTCTGGCAGCCAGATGCCGTGACGTGGTTTGGAAACATTGATGTTGAAGTTTCCGCACAGCTTCATATTCTTGATAACTGCAGGCTTGGTAGACATCATACAAGAGTTTGTGAATGGCGTTATTTTTAGCCTCTGCTAGAGAGTCGTAAGTGTGTTTACACACATTGGCTATCTCAAAACTAGCTGACAGCAAGATTGTCTTTACCTGATGATGAAGGAAATCGACTTTAGGTAAGGCATCTGTTCCAAACTTGGCTATCATTCCCTTGGGTAGAACACCGTGATCCAGACACGAGGAAATAAACTGACTGTGGGACTGATACCTGCTGACCTTGTCAGTGCATTTCTTCAGTTTCTCAATGACGTTGTTGAGATCAGGAGCCATAATGGTGGATCCAGCCTAGGCAGGATGCAAAGAAGAGATCAGTTAAGATTGTAGAAAACACCAGTAGGCGCCCTGTGAGGAGAGGAGTTGATATGCTGGGATGGTTGTTGAAGACGATGCGTGTTCACTTTCTTATTATTAGGTACCACATAAAGTGAAAGCATAACAACCAGCATAATAAATGTTCCCCAATATTTCGGCTTTCGCCTTCCTCAGGGGGGGTTTATTATGACGTGATGGAATGACGTCAATCTCAATTTTACATAATTGTGAAAGTTTTCGTATGATTTTTTAAATTGAACACCATACTGAGACGATGTTAGAGAGAGAGAGAGAGAGAGAGAGAGAGAGAGAGAGAGAGAGAGAGAAGAGAGAGAGAAGGGAGAGAGAGAGAGAGAGAGAGAGAGAGAGAAGAGAGAGAGAGGGGGGGGGAATTTTACCTGGGACAATTATGGTCATATAGTTTATGTTCACACACACACACACACACACACACCATACACACACAAACACACACACTTGCGCACCCACGCATGCACGCACGCATGCACACATATACACGCATATGCACATACACACACACATACACATACACATCCTTTCAGGAGACTATAAGCGAAGTCCCGTGTGGGAGCACACGCAGAACATCCGGCCCACATGCCAAAACCCGTTCCACCTTTCGGAAGAGTAGGCAATTGTGCGCCAGTGCAAATGAATTAAACGAGTGCCTATTCCCTATTCCATCATCCTCGAAGCAAAGGAATAACTAAATAGTAATTAAACAATAAACACATGCGCGCGCGCGCACACACACACACACACACACACACACACACACACACACACACACACACACACACATATATATATGTATAAATATATATATAATTATTTATATATATATATATAAATAATATATATATATATAATATATATATATATATATAAATATATTATATATATATATATATATATATATAATATTACTGAGTTTACTATTTCCATACCATTATTTTTTTTCACGGAATATACTTTTTACTGAACACTACCTTTCGTTTAACCTTCTGAAACTATTTTCACAGTTATCTTTTATTTTGGACAGTCTTGGCCCTTTCTCTTTTTTTTAGACATACTTTTTCCTGGTGTTGAACAGTATAAGGACGGAGACGAAAGAGGCAGACAGAGAAAACAATGGGAAGACAGCATCAGAGAGTGGACTGGTAGCCTTGAGTGGAACGATTTTGCCACGGAAAGCAAGAGAACCGCGAGGAGTGGAGGAAGCTGGTTGCAAAATCTTCAGTGGTGCCCCCACGGTCCACGGGATTGCGGGCTAGGTGAAGGTGAAGCTTTGTTTGTTGGATTGTTAGTTTTTGTTTTATTTTGCTGCCTCATCTTCTGTGACGTCCCAGTCCTGCTGTTCCCACGCCGCTCATCTCAATCACCCCCGCCACAGCTATAACTATAATCGTTGTCTTATCCCCAGGGTCGGAAGTCCACAGGGAGCCCGTCAATATCAGGCCGCCGCACGGCCACCAGCCAGAGGGGCCCTGCACTGCTGCTGGGTCACTTTGGTGGTGTTCAGCGGTGCCTGTTTTGAGCTAACATACGCAGGATACCATCTACTAAGTCCCCTACTAACGACAGTATTAGCTCAGTTGCGGAGCCAGACTGAGTGAGTTGCCCACCCGAGGTGGCGACCACCACAATATCCCTCCAACTCTGGAGCTAACATCAGTGCCGACTCCACTCTCCCCAAAAGTCTTTCGAATGAGACTATAATAAACAGAGGTCCCGTGTGCGAACGCACGTAGAACATCTTGCGCACACGTTAAAACCCGTTCCGCTTTTCGAAAGTGTAGGCCATTGTGAGCCGGTGGGAACGGATGACAAAATTGACAAAACTGCATACATACGGAGACTGAATATCGTCGAAATAAAGGAATAAAATCTCTCTCTCATATATATATATATATATATATATATATATATATATATATATATATATATATAAAATGCCGTCAGCGCCTGGGGTTTATCACAGTTCTTGATTAAACCATTGACGCTGGGGGCAACAGCAAAGTGAGAGGCTGTATGATCAGTGGCTTTCCCACTCATGGAATTCCACTTTACAGCTTAGTCTTTAGTGATCGACTGTGACTCTCTGACTAGGAGGCTTGATTTGCACAGTCCTTATGTGCTGCAGCCCTGGGGGCTAGTTGGCCTTTGGAGAACATCTCCAACGCTGACTGTCCTT
>CM054136.1:74851894-74869394 GCA_028751875.1 Rapana venosa | reverse complement strand
GTTAATAGTAGCTACAGTGATCACGAAAAAAATATAATACCCATGATGGTTGTCAGTGTCTTTGCTTCCTTTAGAATATGACGGACGCGGTACCCGAGTGGTTAAAACCAATCGACTTCAATCCAATGGGTCCATGAAGTCGTGGGTTCGAATCTCGGCTAGTCCGGTGAATTAAGGGTGGAGAATTTTTACCATCTCCCAGGTCAACTTCATGTTGAAGACCTGCCAGTGCCTTCATTCCCTTCGGTAATTATATATATATATATAAATATATATATAAATATATATAAAATATATAAATATATATATAAAATATATATATATATAAAAAAACATGCAAAAATCAAAACAGGCACGTTAAATACCCCTGTATCTCATGTCAGCGTTCAGTGGGTTACAGAAACACGAACATACCCAGCACACATCCCCGAAGTCGGAATGCGGCTACCTTCATTGGTGGGGGCCCAAAACGGTGGCTTACGTGAAATCTCACTATTGAGGAACGTCGGAATTCTAGCCGCGGAAGAAAAAAAGAAAAAAAAAGAGAAAGAAACCCACTATTAACATTTTCGTTATCATTATCACTATCATGATCACCATTATCTCACTAATGTCTGGATTCCTAGGTGCCAATCTCCTGTCACGATTACTGTGTCATGTATTCTCTGCAGTGTGTGTTTTCTGTTGGGTTGTTTTTTCGGACAGCAGTGTCACCTTTTCTGTTTAAAAGCGGTCGAACCTCACATCTATTACAGTTTATTTTCACAGTTGTTCGCAGTCCTGAATTTTTTTGGTGGACGGCAATGTAAAGTTCTTTTTTTTTGTTTGTTTGTTGTTGCGGTGAATGTTGGTTTACTGGGGGACATGAATAAACTTCTTCTCCACCTCCTCCACCTATCCCGTAATCCTTTGGATCGTGGGGGACACCACTGATGGATTTTGCAACCAGCTTCCTCCACTCCTCAGCTTTCCGTAGCAAATTGTTCCACTCGAGGCCAGTCCACTCTCTGACTGGTCAGTCCAGTCCAGCCTTCTTGCAAGCAGGCACTCTTCCTAGCCCGTTATAAAATGCATGTCTCTCTGTCTGTCTGTCTGTCTCTGTCTGTTGTCTGTCTGTCTGGTTTTGTCTGTCTGTCTGTCTGTCTGTCAGTCTCTCTCTCTCTTCTCATTGTATCTGTTTCGACGTTAATGTTCGGGACAGTTGGGGATTATGTGTTTGTTGAATAATCTATCTATCTATCTATCTATCTATCTATCTATCTATCTATCTATCTATCTATCTTTATCTATCTATCTATCTATCTATCTATCTATCTATCTATCTATCTATCTATCTATCTATCTATCTATCTATCTACCTATCTATCTATCTATCTCTGGGGTAGCCGAGTGGTTAGAACATTGCGCTCTCAATCTGACAACCCCGGTTCAATTCTCGTTCAAGGGGATATTTTCCCCTGGAGTTAACATCAGTGCAGACTCCACTCTCCCCAAAAGTCCTTCGGATGAGACTATAAACCGAGGTCCCGTGTGCGAACGCACGCAGAACATCTTGCACACACATTAAAACCCGTTCCGCTTTTCGTAAGAGTAGGTCATTGTGTGCTGGTGGGAACGGATGGCAGAATTCACAAAAATCGCATACGCACGGGGATTGGATGTAAAAAAAGCACATGGATGCTTATTCCATTAGCCTCGAAATAAAAGAATAAATTTTAAAATCTCTCTCTCGCTCTCCCTCTCTCTCTCTCTCCCCCTTTTCCCCTCTCTCTCTTTCTCTCCTCTTCTTCCCTCTCCTCCTCTCCTCTTTCTCTCTCTCTTTGCTCTCTCCCTCCTCTACCCCCCCTCTCTCTCTTTCTTCCCCCCCCTCTCCTCCCCTTCTCTTTCCCCTCCCCTCTCTTCTCTCTCTCTCCCTCTCTTTCTCTCTCTCCCCCCTCTCCCCCTATCTCTCTCTCTCTTTCTCTCTTTTCCCACTTCTCTCTCTCACCCCCCTCTCTCCTCTCTCTCCCCCCCCTTTTCCCCCTCCCTCTTCTCCCCCTCTCTTTTCTCTCTTCCCCCCCTCTCTCTCCCCTCTCTCCCCCTCTTCTCCCCCATCTCTTTCTCCCCCCCCTCTCTCTCTTTCCCCCTTCCCCTTCCCCTCTCCTTTTCCCTTTCTTCATTTTTCCCCCCCCCCCCCTCTTCCCCCTCTCTCTATTTTTCCCTCTTTCTCTTCCCCCCCTCTCTCTCTCTTTCCCCTCCTCTTCTTTCTCCCTTTCTCCTCCTCCCCTCTCTCCTCCCCCCTCTCTCCTCTCTCTCTCCCCCCCCCCTCTTTCCCTCCTCCCCCCCCTTTTTCTCCCCTTTTCTCTCTCCCTCCCCTCTCTTTCCCCCCCCCCCCCCCCCCCCCTCCCTCCTCTTTTTTCCCTTTCCCCTTTCCCCGGGGGGGTTTTTTTTTTTGGGCGGGTTTTTTTTTTTTTTTCCCTTACCTGTAACTTTGCAGAACTGGTCCACCCGCTGGCCTCAGCCGACACATTCCGACCCATACACACAAGTGTCGTCTTTAAGACAATCATCATCCACGAAATTAGAATGCAGTTATTTTAAATGGTGGGTTAAAAAGAGAAACGGACAGTCGCATACGCAAAAAAATCTCACCATTGGTGAACCTCAGAGCTCTATCTGAGGAACAGGCCCCTCCACAACCCCCCCCCCCCCCCCCCCCCCCCCCGGAAAAATAAATGCAATCCATGTTTCTTAAAAACCAAAAAGGTGTGGGTTTCATCCCCTTTGTGCCAAAAGTATTCCCCCATTCGCTGGACCTTGCGTGGTGGTCTGGGAGCTAGTCTTTCGGATATGACGATAAACGGAGGTCCCGTGTGTAACACGCATTCAGCATACGTAAAATAACCCGCAACAACAAAGTTGACCCTGGCAAAATTCTGTCGATAAAAGCCACTCTGATATGGAAACAAATACAGTTGCAGACAGGAAAATAATGATAATAATAATACTAAAAATGGGTGGCGCTGCTCTTGTGGCGACACGCTCTCCCCAGGGGAGGGCAGTCTGGATTTCACGCAGAGAAATCTGCCATGACTTAAAGTGGTATACAATACAATTTAACGGACGCTATAGCCGAGTGGTTAAGACCGTTTGAGTTCAATCCCATGGGTCCTAAGTCGTAAGTTCGAATGTAAGAGACGTTTGATTAATTAAAGGTGGGGATTTTTACGATCTTCCCGGTCGACTTTAAGTGCAGACCTGCCAGTGCATTACGTCCCTTCGAGTATATACACATGCGGAAGATCAAATATGTGCGTTAAAGATCCTGTAACCCATGTCAGAGTTAGGTGTGTTACGAAAACACGAACATACCAAGCGTACATCCTCGAACTCGGAATGCAGCTACCTTCATAGTGGGCAAAAACGATCACATACGCAAAATGTCACCGTGGGTAAACCGACCTCGGAGCTCTAGCAAAGAAACGAAAAACAAACTTCAGTTCAATTTGATATTCCTATTTCCTCCACCGTTCTAGAACCTTCTGCAGAAAGAAACTAAGCTCTGGTCAGGCATAAAAAACAAAACATCTGTGAATGTCAGCTTTTTGGGGGAGGAAGGAAAGATGTCTAGATTATTTTACCTGTCAAAATAAGAAAAGAGGGATATTTCCCTAAAGGCGTCACACCCCACCACGACTTCAGGCGAGTTAAAACATACACTAGTATGTTAACAAGGGGGCGTTATCATCCAAATTGTCTCCCTTTTATCCTGTCAGCAGGGCCCTTCGACAGGATAGAGAAATTTCATAAGGATGAAGCTGCGTTATTCGGAAACAAGACCTTGGGTCAAAACCCCGATTGCCCCTTCACAAAAGGCATGCATATTGTCCAACTTTTGTTCCCACCAATTAGTTTTTGGAGTGATGGATTCAGCTGCTTCACACACCACACACACACACCCACACACACACATACATTACATTCCACACACACACACAACATACATACATAACACACACACACTACATATATTTATTATATATTATATATATAATATTATTATATATTATATATATATATATATATATATATCCTCTATGTATGGGGTTTTTTTTTAGACCAAGGAAAGATATAACCCATATATCCAAGTGCGTCACTGCCCACCTGACCCACTTCAAAAGATTAAACATCCACGGCCGATGCGTGTGTTACAAGGGGCGTAATCATCCTACTTGTCTCCCCCTTGTTGTGCCCGGCGGTGCTGCTTAAGGACGGGAGAGGAATGGCTGACGTGGCAGTAGGATGAAGCTGTGTTGTTCTGAACACGATCTTGGAGTCAAAATGCCACTTGTTTCACAAACCCATTCGATTGTAACAAACCCCATCCCTTAACTAATCTAATTTTCCCCACTATTTTTTTTGAGTGATGGATTCAGCTCTTTACAGACACACATACACACTCCCCTCCGCACGCACCTGTGCGCTATGCACACTCTTTGCACGTCCGCACCACCATACCACACATTACTCTTCCCGCCTGCGGCCTGAAAGATCTTTGTTGCTTTTCACTCCTTGTTTAAATGGAATGAATTATGATTGAGAAGTTGATTTAATCCCGAAAAAGTAGCAGGAAAGAGGAACGGTAGAAAGAAAGAACAAGCGAAAGAAAGAAAGAAACAAGAAACACACACCCGTACACACACCAACACACCCACACCAACACCCCCACACCACACACACACACACCAAACACACACAAAACACACACACACACACCACACACCACCCCACACACCACACACAGAGTGTTTGCAACAATAAGGACCAAATCAACGTAGAATAAGACATGAGACTAGGTATGAACAAGTAAAAAACACAAACTTCTACACCCCCAAAACCAAGAACAAAACCAAATCCCTGGCTTGAAAGCCCATGGACTCCCTAAATTTGTGTGTGTGTGTACATGCCCCGCTTGCTGCGTGCGTGCGTGTACTTGTCAATCTGATGAAGCAATAATGTAATTAAATGGAAACGCCCTGAGTTGGTGGGGGGTACGCTCAGGTTGGCAGCGGGTTTATGGGGTCTGTGGAGCCAAGATTGCCGTTAAAAGAACGGGCGTGTTTGCTGGCCGAACCCCGGCGTTTTGTTCCTCTTCATGGCTGTTCCCAAGCTCACTCAGTTGCTTGACATTATGGTTGGGTTTATATCTATATATATATATATTTATTATCTATCGCCCCGTATCTGACGACCGTGGGGACCCAAGACTCCAACCGTTCTCCATTCTTCTCTTGTTCTGCCTTTCTCGGGTTTTGTTGAGTTCTGGCCTGTCCTTTCACTGATTTATCCTCCCCACTTCTTCCTTGGTTGCCTCTTTTTCTCCTCCTTGGACGTGCCTTCAAACTGTCTTTGAAATTTCCCTTTGGGATCTTGTGACATGCCCATACCACTTAAGTTTACGCTTTTTCACCGATCCGTTAGAAGTTCTCATAGGGCCCCAATGGTTGCTGGATTCTGTTATGCACCCGCTTTCGTTGCTTATGTGGTCTTTGTGGAGATCCAAGGAGTCTCCGAAAGCATCTCATTTTCACTGCTGTCTCTTCTCCAATCTGCAGTCAGGGTCCATGATTCCAGGATACAAATTGGTATACAGGGAGCCATTATCTGATCTTGGATAATTTAGATTTTCTTATCCTCTCCATGGTGTTTAGTTTGACAAGCTGTTTTTTGTCTTGCTTCTGCATATTACTTTCTGGTTTTGGTTTCCGGTCGATACAATGGCTCCCAGGTCCCTTGAAGCTTTGAACTGTTTCCAGCTTCTGGTTTCATTACCCTGATTATGCTAATGCGTTGGTGTTATTAGTCTCGTTTGGTCTTCTCTGCACTGATTTCCTTTTGCTATGTTTTGGAGCCTTATCCAAGTTTTGTTGGTGCAAGCTCGTTTTTCTGTCCTGCTATTCCTCAATGCTTTCTGCGAGCGGAGGTTTGTGATCGTTCTGCCACCAATGCTACTGTCCTTCATGATGTTCCAGTGCATCAGCATGATTCTCTCAGGAAGATTTTGAAAGAGTGGTGAGATAGACAGCCCTGCCTTACTCCAACTTTGTCGAAACCATTCTCCAATGTTGTTGTTGTAAGTACACTGCACTGGGGCCCTGCTTACAGCTGTTTGATGACTGATCAGGTTTGCATTGAGTGTCAAGTTCGGGTTTTGCCACAAAGCTGCATGCACACCCTGCCCAATGCCTTCTTAAAATCGAAATACGGGGTTTTGGTCTTGTTGTTGAAGGTACCGCTCACATAGTATTCTGAGGTTGAAATTGTTCTGTTGTGCTGCGCCCTGCTCTGAACCCTGTTTTCCTCGCAATGATGGTTCCTGCTTGTGGTTCAGTCTATTCAATATTTCGCCGCATAAACCTTGTTTGGGGAAATTTATGGGGATTGTGCGGTAATATGGCATTGTTGGAGATTTCCTTTCTGGGGAGGGTGAGATAGTGAATGCGTCCATGGTGTTGGCCATTTTCCTGTTGCCAGATTGTTGCGATTCTAGTAGGCGCGACTGGCTTCCCCATTTGGGCCAATCAGCGGAATGTTGTCAGCCCCTGCGATTCCCTTTTCCAGCGATCTGACTGGATTTTCACTTTTTCGGAGGATAGGGGACTGTCTGGTCTTTGCTTCGGGTACATTAAGGATTCTGGATCTCCTGCGGTTCTATAGTTATACAGTCGAGCAGTATTCTGTCCCATTCTGTTCAGAATATCTGGGTCGTCGGAACATTTCCATTTTTGCCCTTGGATTGTTAAACCTTTTCTTTCGTTCGTGCTAGTCAGGTCTTTCACCAGCTATATGCTTTTTTGCTATTGTTTTTCTGATGTTCTCTTAAATGTTTTGGGCACTGTCACCCGTCCATTTCTCTTTTGCCTCCGTCAAGGACTCGATTCTTTGTTACTGCCTATATTGTTTGCCTTCTTTGTTTCATTTTTTTTTCTTCAACTCTCAAAACGTTGTCGCTTAGTTGTGGGTGTTAGTGTGCCAGGTTTTTTTGATGGTCGGCGTTGCCAAGAAGCCGTTTGCTGTTTCAGTAAACGTTTGTATTGAAACTATTCGCCCAGTGTGTCTATGTTGAGTCTAAACAGTGAGGCTGCAAACTTTCCACCTACTTGCTTGGAAAAATTTCTAATACCTCTGGGCTTCACTTTCTCGGGCAAAATTTGATCGATTTTTGTTCCGCTGTGATTTTCTTTAGACGTGTCGGAAAGTCAATATCACAAGATCATCACTCCTATTTTGCTCCTGGAAAACTTTCTTTGTCTTGTGCAAATTTTAACGCTAGACTGAAACCGTTTTTCCCCAATGATGTAATCTATTTGGTTGTGGTGTTCCTTTTTGGGCTATGCATGTCATTTTCTGGATTTTGTGTGGGGGGTTTACAGCGGGAGGTGGTTGTTTGGCAAACTCAGGAGTCCATGCCTCTTTCTTTTATTGGTTATACAAGTGGCCCACAAACGCCTTCCAGTCTTTCATGCATCTTCCTCCCTTGGCTTTCAGTCGCCTTGCACACGAAGTATTCTTGGGTGTTGATTCAGAACTCTTGTAGTGGTCATAAAATTTTTAGGGCTTCATCTGGCAGTCTATTTTTAGGGCGTATGCCTGTACTATAGTTATGTTAAAGGGGGTTGTTTTTTTCAGGCGGAGGGTTTAATAATCCTGGAAAGGGTTGACAGCCAGACGGTGTTCACGGTGTCTTGTGAACGAAGAAACCCCACGCCGGTTCATGTTTTCTGTTTTCCACTGTTGATAATTGGGGTCTTTCCTGGGTCTTGTTTCTCCCATGTTTTCCACAAAACTTGCAGAGCCCAAGGATGCAATGATATCTGGCATCTCGTTCGTTCTCCACTTTGCCCTGCAGCTCTTAGTTTTCATACATTCCATGTCCAATGAGGTGTTGTGTCTGGCACAATTTTGCTGCTTTTACATCAGTAGATACTTTCGACATCTGTCCGGTGAGCAAAGAAGGCGCGGTCCTTGGTAACCCGGACGACCGATCCGGTATGGAGATTCTGGCTGTCTTTGTCATTGGTGTATCTGGAATCAACTGGCGAGCCCACCCTCTGGGTTCGGATTTTTTGGGTTGGGTTTACTCCCAACATTGTGGCAGTGGTAGGGTTACAGGGTTTTCCCAAAGTAGCAAGGGAGTCTCTGACTGACATATATATTATATATATATTGATTTAAATAATATTTATTGAATAAATATATTTATCCCATTGATCCTTCCATGATACATCATTGGGCTCATTTTTAATCGATGTTTTATGCTTGTGGTATTTTTAACCAAAACAATTGACAGCAACTTGTGTAACACAAATTCTATATCATGAGACAAACTTGGTCATAAATTTTAAAACCCTTTAGAGTTTGTAACCAGTTTTGCAGGGGAATGCCGCGGGAAAGCCACCAACCTGTTGGGTTGTATACAGTTTTGAACTACAGGCGGGGTAAAGATGCTTCGAGACTCCTTGGCATCTCCTAAAACCACATAAGCAACGAAAGCGTGAAAACAGATCCAGAAAAACCTTGACCCTATGAAAACCCTTAAAACGATCGTGAAAAAGCGTAAACTTAAGTGGATGGGCGTCACAAGACCCAAGAATTACAAAGAATTTGCAAGGCACTGTCCAAGGAGGAAGAAGAAGAGGAGACCAGGAAGAGCTGGGAGGATAACATCAGTGAAATGGACGGGCCCTGAACTAAAACAAACCTGAGAAAGGCAGAACAAGAGAGGAATGAGGGAACTGGTTGCTGAAGTTTTTGGGAGGGTGGCCCCACGGTCTCAGACTACGGGACGATGGGATAGAACTATGAAACTACCAATATTAGCACTTCAATCCCTGAATGTGGACAAAGCAAAAATGCCTAAATTAACAAATTATTACACCCACCACAATGTGACTGTAATACACATTCTAAAGTAAAATCTGCCATACATGTCAGGCAGGGTTTAGAGTATGATAAACTTGTGTGGACGGGATAGCTCAGTGGTCGGAGCACTCGCTTTCCCCCAGCCAAGTTAAGCAGCGTCGAGCGTGGTTACCAGTTGGATGGGTGACCGTTTGCGCGCCTTGGCTTCAGTACAGTTCCCCCAGTTCACCCAGCTGTAAATGGGTACCTGCCCTCTTTAGGGTCAGGGAAGGTAAAGCAGCGAGGGAGAGGAGATGGGCGCCCCCCTTAATACGCTGGCCCTAGGAAGTGAGGTCTCTGACGCCTCGCTCCCCTACGACCTTATAAGTTATGGGACTCCTTTACCTCCTTTTACAGCATATTTATATATAATATATATATGTATATATATAATATAATATTATATAATTATATATATTATATATAATATATATATATATTTTAAATATATATATATATATATATAATCATGTAGGGGTGGCAGTCAAATTTAACAAAGGTGACCTATTAAATACAGTCTCTGTATATTTACCTCATGGTCCAAAAAATAACAATACTGATTGGTTAAAAGACACAGACTTCACAAAACATAAATAGATCATTCTGTGCGGTTTCAATTCTCATGCTCCTTTTTGGGATTCTGGGCGCTCTACCGTGGGTGGCGCTGCTCTTGTGGCGACACGCTCTCTCCGGGAAGAGAAGCCCGAATTTCACGCAGAGAAATGCGCCGTGACTTAAAGTGATAAAAAAAAAATCAGCAATCGTTTGGTAGAAAATATCGTGGATTCAAAGTTTTGTTTATTGAATGATGGTAGAGTAACCAGAATTCCTGATGTTTCTAGTCATAAACCAAGTGATATTGATTTAAAATTAATATCTCCAGGTTTAGCTATCAATTGCAATTGAAATGTTGAAGAGAATTGTTTTGGAAGTAATCATTATCCTATATGGCCCAGGCCAAAAGCTGTGTCAGTTATTGATGCCAGCTAATTGCCAAGGCCTACATCAAAATGTTGTTATGTTTAAAATGTTGTGTTGAGATTGCCTTCAGCCATGACAAGCTCTTAACATAACAACCTGCATTCTCCTTTATAGGAGAAAAAATCCTCTGAAGTCGGAGTATGGCTGCCTATGTGGCGAGGTACTTGAAAAGAGTCATACACGCAAACTTCTCACCCAGGGTGTACTTCCTATCTCACAGTGATTCCCAGGTGGGATGAGTGAGTCAGAGTGCATGTTGTGGGTGACCCCCAGGGTGTAAAGCTGGGGAACGCACAACAACAACAACAACATCATTATCCTATTACGTTGTCATTTGAGGATCTTGCAACATCAGACCTAACACATATTGAGGATAACATTCCTAAATTTCGATACAAATTGGCTGACTGGAGTTCTTTTCAATCGTTCCTTCAGGCTACTGATATTGAAACGATTGAAGAGGATGATGTAGATCAGTTTTATTCCAATTTTGTGACAAAGCTCATACTTGCAGCTGAGTTTTTCATTCCCAAACACAAAAGCAACAAGAAGGGAAAACATTCGGACAAAAAGATGGGGGGACCCAAAAAGTGAGGATGCAGTAAATCATAACACAGAACGATTCAAAATCTGGTTAAAAGATCGATCAGAAGAAAACTTTATTTGTATGAAGTATGCTAAAACTCAATGTAAACGAATAATTGCTCACGCAAAAACCAAGTAGTGGACAGAATTCTGTATAAATGAAGTATCAGAATCCAAGGACATGCATAAAGTTTGGAAGAAAGTTACTGGAATTTAAAAAAAAATTCAAACTTCCAACATTTCCAATCAAGTTTGAAAATAATAGATTTCCAAGCATAATCGAAAAAGCAGAAGACTTTGTTACAATGTTTTCAGATAATTGTTTATCATTAAAGTTACAATCAAATACCGAATTAGAAAAAGCAAATAAATCAAACAAATTGTCAGCATATAATGCTGATTATTTAAATGCCCCCATTCAATATGATGAATTTAGTGAAACTTTAGATTCATTTACACATAACAAGAGGGCTGTCGGTGCTGATGGTATATCTTACCAAATGCTGGCCCATATGCCTTTAAAATGGAAAAGGTTACTCTTTTTATTTTTCCAGAACTGTTGGATAAATGGCACTCTTCCTAAAATCTGGAGACAGTCTATTGTAGTCCCAATCCTGAAGAAAGGTAAGCTGCGGTCATCGATAGATAGCTACAGACCAATTGCTCATGTGGGTAAAGTAATGGAAAAAATTATACGTAAGCGTATGTTTTATTTTTGTGAAAAGAATAATGTGATCCCAACAAATCAGGCTGGTTTTCGAAAGGGAAGATGTACTTCTGATCACTTACTTAATCTAACCCATCAAATTAAAAAGCAATTTTCCCAAAGAAAAAGTGTGTTAGCCACATTCTTTGATGTGTAGAAAGCCTATGATAAAGTTTGTCATGATCAATTGCTGCAAAAATTAAAATACACTGGTATTCATGGCATGTTATATACATATCTGCAAATATTGTTATCGAATAGATCAGTTTGCACTAAATTAGGTTCAGTGTACTCATTCTTAAAAGCTATTGATTTGGGTATATTACAGGGATCAGTACTTGCCCCTTTCTTGTTTTCTATTCTTGTGCATGATCTCCCTGGCTGTTTGTCAGCTAATATCCAATTTGTTCAGTATGCAGATGATATTGCTATTTGGATAAGCACGTCAGTTAGGAAAAACACGAAAAAGAGAGTGTTAAATTATGTTGAAAAAAATTTCAGGGAAAAATTAGATAAATTCTGTTGTTATATGAAAGAAAATAGATTAGAATTATCGGCAGAAAAAAACGTGTCTTTTGCTATTCAATAAACGGTGAAAACCCATCAAAATAACCAATCCTGATATTAGAAGGAAGGTTGCTCCAATATAAACAAGATGTCAAATTTTTAGGTGTATTTTTAACTAGAAAGTTGAACTGGAAGGTGCACATCAACCAATTGATAGCTGAATCTAGGAAAAGACTTTATTTTCTAAAGATAATAAGTTCTCAGGCATGGAGTCAAGACCCTACAACTCTGATACATCTGGCTCTGTCCTTAGTACATTCAAAATTAATCATACGGACAAGAAGTTTATTTTTCTGCTGCAGATTATCTCCTTTAAAAATTACAAAGTCTAGACAGCAAAGCAGTAAAGATAGCACTTGGTGTACCAGCTCATGCAAACACAGCTAATACTTTAAATAAGCTCATTTACTGTCTCTTTCTGATTAGCGAAAACTGGTGGTATCAAAATACATGATTCGTAGTCTCTCTATTCCAAATTCAGTAAAACAGGAAATATTTATGAATCAAGACACTGATTGTCTAAAACGAGCCGCAATATTTCATTTCTGCAGCCAATTAAAACTTTTACAGATACATTTATGAAAGAAAATGACATAAATATATCAACAAATCCAAATTTTTGCTGGATACCTTCTCATTGTGGAATTTATTCGAATGAGCTGGTTGATTCTTTGGCAAAACAAGGTGCCTCTGAATACAGTACTGAAGTATTTGCTTCTAGTCTCGCATTGTTCTCTTATGAAATTCATTCTAAGTTGATGAAATCCATGCATTCTAAGATTATCAAAAAAATCATCAGCAGTTTCCTTGTCCTCAGAAATTATAAATTCTAATACATAAACTGAGATTAAATTTATGGAATATTGAATATTCAAAAAATATAACATGCTGTTGTTCTATTTCCCTTTCAATCCACCATTTGTTGTTTGATTGCCCAATTCTTTTTGACCCGTATAAAAGAAGAGGTTTAGATATTCATAAGAAATATACCAGCAGTCAAGAAGTTTTTATATGACTCTCAGCGATTCATAATATCTGTTGCTGAAGTCATATATTCTTGGATATATATATATATATATAATATATATATATATATATATATATATATTTTATATATATATATATATATATATAATGTGTGGTGGTGTGTGTGTGTGTATGTATTATTATATTTAAAAAAAATGGCCCTCGCACCTGGCTTTATCACAGTCTTGATTAAACCATGACGCTGGGGGCAACAGCAAATGAGAGGCTGTATGACCAGAGGCCCTTTTCCCACCCCTGTATTCCACTTTTCAGCTTAGTCTTTTAGTGATCGACTATGACTCTCTGACTAGGAGGCTTGACTCGCTCAGCCTTATGTGCCACAGCCCCGGGGACTGGTTGGTCTTTGGAGAACATCTCCAACGCTGACTGTCCTTATGCCCACTTGGCCGAGAGAGTGGGGATGGTACTGTGGGAAAAGGCATCTCCACTATAATCAAATTTTGCCCAGTTTCCAAAACAGCAGCTGCCTCCTCTGCTGTTTTGGAGGTCATCGTCGGACACGACGGACAAACAAACATACCCTACATACATGTAAAAGAGAGAGAGAGAGAGAGAGAGAGCAGAGAGAGAGAGAGAGGGGAGAGAGAGAGAGAAGGAGAGAGAGAGAGGAGAAAGGAGAGAGAGAAAGAAGAAGAGGGAGAGAGAGAGAAGAGAAGGAGAGAGGAAAGAGAAGAGAGAGAGAAGAGAGAGGGGGGGGGGGCGAGCTTCTGAAGATCTTTCCACCTTCCTTTTCATTTCTTTCTTGCATTGTTATCAAACTGCTTTTTGCACGGAATATGCTTTGGGTTCGATTTCAGGCAGGAACAAATCATCATCATCATCGTCATCATCATCGTCGTCATCATCATCATCATCATCATCATCATCGTCGTCGTCGTCGTCGTCGTCATCATCATCATCATCATCACAACAATAATAATAAAAAATGGAATTTATATAGCGCTATATCTTGCAAATACAAATCAGAGCGCTTGCATTCAATCCGCTCCCACACATGAAACCAACAATGATTAACAATATTCTAACAAATTCAAATACACGCACACCACACACACACACAAACACACCACACCACACACACACACACACACACACACACACACAACACCACACACACACACACACACACACGTTATACATTTCAGCAGGGTGATGGAATTTTGGCTGTTAAAGGCAGGGACAGATATGAGATGAAACAGGAGGGAAACATCTTAGGTTTGAAAAAGGTATGTTTTTGGATTTAAAGCTGTCGTAAGTAGGCTTTTCACGAAGGGAGAGATGGAGGTCATTCCAGATTGATTGACCAGAAATAGAGAAAGAGCGACGGCCAACAGTAGATTGGTTAAATCTAGGTATTCGTAAGCACAGGGTATCTGCAGCAGAGCGGAGGGAACGAGAAGGAGTGTACAGGTGAAGACATTCACAGAGATAGGAGGGTGCTATTTTGTGTAGGCATTTGTAACAGAGGGTACTGATCTTCTACTTTACACTCTCTGTGGCAAAGGCAACCAGTGGAGAGATTGCAGATAAGAAATGGGTAGCATGATTTTTCAAAACACTTTGTTCCCTTCAGAAACTGAATCTGCCACGAAGGTCAGAGCTGTTGAAGCTATATTATAAACGCTGGCGCTGGTTTAATGAAAGTAGAACTGGAATTGTAACCTACACAATGCACTCCAGAGAGGAGAGAGAGGAGAAGAGAGGGGAGGAGTAAGAGAGAGAGAGAGAGAGAAAAGGGGAGAGAAGAGAGAGAGGAGAGAGAGAGAGGGGAAAAGGAGAGAGAGAGAAAGAAGACAGAACTACAGACAGAGGAGACAGAGAGACAGAGATGGGACAAGAGACATACAGAAGAGACAGAGAGACAGAGAGACATACAGAGAGAAAAAGAGAGACAGACAGAGACAAAGACAGAGAGAGATAGAGGAAGAGAGAGAAAAGAGAGAGAGAGGAGGAGAGAGGAGGAGAGAGAGAGAGAGAAGAGGAAGAGAGAGAGAGAGAGTTTCAGTTAAAACTCATAAGCATATCATTTTCAAAAAAGACATACACGGTTGGATTGTTTGGTCAAGGCTATGACAAAGTTAAAAACCATCCCTGATCTATTCTGGTTTCTGTTGGAATGATTAATTTTGGTTTCAGGGTGCATAGCAGCTAGCTGTCTAACTTTCAAGCTGAAAATTCTCCTCAGAAGTTAATCAGAATTTGATACAAATGACAACAGTTTGATTCAAGCATCGTGGTTTATCAAGATACAAATTAATGATCCTAGTTCAGAGCGGATTAGTGCTGTTTGTGGCAGAGACCATTTTTACTTCCAGTATCAATTCCACAAGCGTTGAAGCAATGATGTTAATTAGTGCATGCAGAATTGAGCTTCGTGATAGTTATCAGTGGATGCTCTTTCATAAGAAATTAAAAAATCTATTTTGGTGAGGAGAAATATGATTATGATTTGTTGTCGAACAGATGTTTATCTACGCTCTTGTGGCGACGTGCTCTCTTCGGGATGTGCAGCCCGAATTTCACGCAGAGAAATCTGCCGTGACTTAAAGTGGTATACAATAAATAAATAAATGAGGTTGGATGTTTCTACAATATTCCACGGGAAGAAAGAATTGTTTTATCTACGCTCTTGTCAGATTGTCTTGCAGGTGGCATAGGGTTAGAAGTGTGCGGTGGTTCGAATCCCGTTTGGACCCGAAACTTTTCCCCCATCCATTACATCATGAGTGGTGGTCTGGGCGCTAGTCTTTCGGATGAGACGATACACCGAGGTCCTGTGTTTGTTACACATATTATTTAACGCACGTAAAAGAACCCACGCAACAATAGAGTTGTCCCTGGCAAAATTCTATAGTAAAAAGCCACTCTGATAGGGAAACAAATACAGTTGCAGACAGGAAAAAGAAAAAAAAAGGGTGGCGCTGCTCTTGTGGCGACGCGCTCTCCCCAGGGAAGAGCAGCCCGAATTTCACGCAGAGAGTCTGCCGTAACTTAAAGTGGTATGAATAAATAAGTAAATGAGATTGGATGTTTCTACAATATTCTACGGGAAGAAAGAATTGGTTCATAATGCATGTCTGTTCTATATGACTTTAATTTTATCATGGATTATTGGTGTTTCAAAAATTTACAAGAAGATTTTATTCCTCGTTACTTTCTTAAAGTCATGTTAGGTTATAACTTTTGTAAGCTGATGAAATGTTCTTCTTGGAAAGTTCTTCTGTCTTTGTAAAAAAAAAAGTCAGCTTTGCTGGTATTTCTTAAAATGTTTTTATTCTTCAGATTTTCATTTTTCCTTAGAACTTTTGCTCAAATTGTTACAAATCGTCGATTTATTTTTAAAAAACCATCTGAAAATGTTCAAACTATTTTGCAACTTTATTTATCAATTGCCTATAATTTCAGTATTAGAATATTGAATTGCTGTTCCTACTGCGCCGAAAACATGCCTTTTAATTCGTGTTGACGCTAGTAATACTTTTCAGGGGGTGGGGATTGTCGTTTCGTTTGTTCTTTTACATTTGTTTGTAATCCTCCACATCTCTTAAAGGGTGAAACACACAACATGCGCATAAAGAGAAAAAAGAGAAATCAACTTGCATAGAATACACAGAGTGCGAGGTTGACAGATCTTCA
Source organism: Rapana venosa (assembly GCA_028751875.1). Lineage (NCBI taxonomy): Eukaryota > Metazoa > Mollusca > Gastropoda > Neogastropoda > Muricidae > Rapana > Rapana venosa. The sequence goes on along the minus strand of CM054136.1, from coordinate 74,852,932 downwards.
AGAGCAGTGTCATCAAAGTATTTTGTGAATAAGGGTGGTATCAGATCCAGTACAAGCATTCGTATAGAGAGTGAAGAGGATAGGTAACAGAACTGTACCTTGTGGCGAACCAGTGGAAGAAGACTTATAAGAGGATATTGCATTTTGAAAACGGACATACTGCATTCTGTTAATAGAGAAATTCATACCCCATAGAAATAGTTGAGGGCAAATATTCAGAGAAAGCATTTATCGACCAGAAGATGGGGTTGAATGGTGTTAAATGCAGATTTTTATTTTATTTATTTTATTTTATACCCCTTTAAGTCACGAGATTTCTCTGCGTGAAATTTGGGCTGCTCTCCCCGGGGAGAGCGCGTCGCCACAAGAGCAGCGCCACCTGTTTTTTTCTTTTGGTCTGCAACTGTATTTGTTTCCCTATCAGAGTGGCTTTTTTCTAAGAATTTTGCCAGGGACAACTCTCTTGTTGCCGTGGGTTCTTTTACGTGCGCTGAAAATTTTGTGTAACACACGGGACCTCGGTTTATCGTCTCATCCGAAAGACTAGCGCCCAGACCACCACTCATGGTCTAATGGATGGGGAACAATTTCGGGCCCAAACGGGGTACGAACCACGCACATACCCGACCCGGACTTTTCGCATTCTAGACAGGCGCGTTACCTCTAGACCACCGATCCAACAAACACAATACTTACAAAAGAGGCAGCTTTTTTTTTAGATGAGTAACGGCATAATTCAGTAAGGTATTAGTCGCGTCATCAGTGCTTCTGTTTGCTTTATAGGCAAACTGGTAAGGATCTAAGCGATATGAAGTACACAAGAGGATTCGTTTCTGTACAACGCGTTCAAAACATTTCATAACTATAGGAGTCAATGCCATAAGTCTGTAATCATTAAGAGATGTGGGTTAGCTATTTTTTGGAACTGTACAAATCATCGATTTTTTCCCACAGATTGGGTACACAGTCAGGTTTTATAGACCAAGAAAAGAAAACACTAAAAACATGACACAGATGCTCTGCGCGTGACCTCAACAC
>CM054136.1:74811894-74829394 GCA_028751875.1 Rapana venosa | reverse complement strand
CATCATACATCAAGCGAATGGCCTATTAGCTTGGTCACATACCACCGAGGCAGAGAGAGAGAGAGAGAGAGAGAGAGAGAGAGAGAGAAGAGAGAGAGAGAGAGAGAGAGAGAGAGAGAGAGAGAGAGAGAGAGAGAGAGAGAGAGAGAAGAGAAGAGAAGATAGAGAGAGAGAGAGAGAGAGAGAGAGAGAGAGAGAGAGAGAGGGGAGAGAGAGAGAGAGAGAGAGAAGAGAAAAGAGAAGAAGAGAATAGAAGAGAGAGAGAGAGAGAGAGAGAGAGAGAGAAGAGAGAGAGACAGACAGACAGACAGACAGACAGACAGACAGACAGACAGACAGACAGATAAACAGAAACAGAGAGAGGCAGAGAATGACACTGACACTGACACAGTTTTATCGTTCATTCAGCACTACAGGCATGCAGATAAGGTGGAATAACAGTTTCAGATTAACAGTAGTGTAATACAGTCTTCAAATGGTTTATTTCTCTCACTTTGCACTTACATGCACAACTGAACAAGTCTATTCCCACGCAAACGCCCAGCGCGCGCGCGCGCAAGAGAGAGAGAGAGAGAGGGGAGAGAGAGAGAGAGAGAGAGAGAGAGAGAGAGAGAGAGAGAGAGAGAGAGAGAGAGAGAGAGAGAGAGAGAGAGAGAGAGAGAGAGAGAGAGAGAGAGAGAGAGAGTGGAAATAACAAAGGACAGCAAGGACAAAAATGCATGTACCACGTATACTTGCGAGCAGAAGCGCATGCGTGCGGGCACACACACACACACACACACACACACACACACACCACACACACACACACACACACACCACACCACGCACACGTGCTCACACACACATGCACCCCCCCCCACCCCCCACACACGCACACACTCACCCTCACCAAGTCTTCAAAATAAACTTCCTGATTATCATCACTCCTAACATTCGCATCTTTATTTCAATCATCAACATCATGATCACCACACCACCATAATCCACTTCCTTCTTTCTGGCCTAACAAAAGTTGTCGTGACATGTAAAGGGAAATGGAAACGAAGTGTCAGGGATTCCATCTTCCTTGACATCAATCCCACCACCTGCCAGTGAACTCTCACAGGATCTCCAAGCTTTGAAAGTTCAACATGTATTCAAAATGAACTCCTTGAGTGTTGAAGACAGAGTAAATATGATGATCAGTTCTGGTCTTTCTGAGTCAGAATCTTTCCAGGGTTTTTAAAATTAAAATTTTTTTTTTAGCTGTCGTTGTGGACAGGAGTATGTCATTGTTTTTGATCCATAGCCAAAGCTTGATTAATATGTTGTCTTGAATTATTCATGATTTAAGCTTGGTGTCATGTCTTGGTGAAAAATAAATAACTTAATACTGTTGATCTTTGTCTTTCTGTCTGTGTCTCTCATTCTGTTTGTCTTGTTTGTCTGCGTGCCATTTTGTGTCTTTCATGAGTATGTATGTGTGTGTATACGTGCGTGTGTGTTTGAGAGAGAGAGAGAGAAAGAGAGATATGAGGAGTGAAAGAAAAAAGTCAAGTAAGGACAAAAATGTGTGTACCACGTATGCACGCCAACAAAAGCTCTATCTATCTATCTATCTATCTATCTATCTATCTATCTATCTATCTATCTATCTATCTATCTATCTATCTATCTATCTATCTATCTATCTATCTATCTATCTATCTATCTATATAATAATAATAATAATAATATATGGAATTTATATAGCGCCGAATCTTGTAAAACAAACAAATCGAAGCGCTTGCACTCATATCATTTACGCGCATGCAACTTTCCTCAAATATAATAAAGAACATATTTCAAATTTATGCACGTTTATGTACACACAACACACACACACACACACACACACACACACACACACACACACACACACACACACACACACACACACACACACACACACCGCGAACACACTTAGGAGATGAAGGATGCTGTTGAAAAAGTAGAGACGGATATGAGGGAAAAGTGTCAGGTAGGAAATAAGTGTGCTTTGAGGCTGGATTTGAAGGTATCAAGTGAAGGTTTTTGGCGAAGTGAAAGAGGGAGGTCATTCCACGTGGACGGACCAGAAACAGAAAAAGATCGACAGCCAACAGTGGTATGTTTGAATCTGGGTGTTTGAAAGCACAAAGTATCTGCGGCTGAACGAAGGGAACGGGATGGAGTGTACAGGTGAAGACAGTTACAAAGATAAGATGGTGCAGATTTGTGGAGACATTTGAAACAGAGGGTATTGATTTTATACTCCAGTCTTTGTGAGACAGGCAGCCAGTGAAGAGATCGCAGAAGAGGAGTGATGTGTTCGGATTTTTTCTTTCTTAGGACCAGTCGAGCTGCAGAGTTTTGTATGCGTTGAAGTGTACCACGTATGCACGCCAGCAAAAGCTCAATCTATCTATCTATCTATCTATCTATCTATCTATCTATCTATCTATCTATCTATCTATCTATCTATCTATCTATCTATCTATCTATCTATCTATCTATCTCTCTCACACACACACTCACACACGCAAGCATGCCCAAACATACATACACACACACACACACACACACACACATGCACACACACAGAGTGTCTTCAAAATCAACATCCTGTTTATTATCACTCCTAACATTCGCATCTTTATTTCAATCATCAACATCATAATCACCACCACCGCCATAATCCACTTCCTTCTTTCTGGCCTAACAAAAGTTGTCGTGACATGTAAAGGGAAATGGAACCGAAGTGTCAGGGATTCCATCTTCCTTGACATTAATCCCATGACCTGTCAGTGAACTCCCACAGGATCTCCAAGCTTTGAAAGTTCAACATTTATTCAAAATAAACTCCTTGAGTGTTGAAGACGAGTAAGTATGATGATCAGTTCTGGTCTTTCTGAGTCAGAATCTTTCCAGGTTTTTTAAAACTTTTTATTTTTTAGCTGTCGTTGTGGACAGGAGCATGTCATTGTTTTTTTTATCCATAACCAAAGCTTGATTAATATGTTGTCTTGAATTATTCATGATTTAAGCTGGGTGCCATGTCTGGGTGAAAAATGAATAACTTAGAACTGTTGATCTTTGTCTTTGTGTCTGTGTCTCTCATTTTGTTTGTCTTGTTTGTCTGCTTGCCAGTCTGTGTCTTGCATGTGTAATATATGTGTGTGTATGCGTGTGTATGCGTGCATGTGTGTTGAGAAGAGAGAGAGAGAGAGAGAGAGAGAGAGAGAGAGAGAGAGAGAGAGAGAGAGAGAGAGAGAGAGAGATAAGGAGTGGAAGAAAAAAGTAAAGTAAGGACAAAAATGTGTATCACAAATGCACGCCAGCAAAAGCTCTCTCTCTCTCTTTCCCTCCCTCTATCTATCTATCTATCTATCTATCTATCTATCTATCTATCTATCTATCTATCTATCTATCTATCTATCTATCTATCTATCTATCTCACACACACACTCACACACGCGAGCATGCCCAAACATACATACACACACATATGCACACACACAGTGTCTTCATAATCAACATCCTGATTATCATCCCTCCTAACATTCGCATCTTTATTTCAATCATCAACATCATAATCACCACCACCACCATAATCCACTTCCTTCTTTCTGGCCTAACAAAAGTTGTCGTGACATGTAAAGGGAAATGGAACCGAAGTGTCAGGGATTCCATCTTCCTTGATATCAATCCCATGACCTGCTAGTGAACTCCCACAGGATCTCCAAGCTTTGAAAGTTCAACATGTATTCAAAATGAACTCCTTGAGTGTTGAAGACAGTGTAAATATGATGATCAGTTCTGGTCTTTCTGAGTCAGAATCTTTCCGGGTTTTTGAAAAAAAATTTTTTTAGCTGTGGTTGTGGACAGGAGCATGTCATTGTTGTTTTTTTATCCATAGCCAACGCTTGATATTTTGTTGTCTTGAATTATTCATGATTTAAGCTGGGTGCCATGTCTGGGTGAAAAATGAATAACTTAACACTGTTGATCTTTGTCTTTCTGTCTGTGTCTCTCATTCTGTTTGTCTTGTTTGTCTGCGTGTCAGTCTGTGTCTTGCATGTGTAAGTATGTGTGTGTATGCGTGCGTGTGTGTTTGAGAGAGAGAGAGAGTTAGAGAGATGAGTGGAAGAAAAAAAAAGTAAGGACAAAAATGTGTGTACCACATATGCACGCCAGCAAAAGCTCAATCTATCTATCTATCTATCTATCTATCTATCTATCTATCTATCTATCTATCTATCTATCTATCTATCTATCTATCTATCTATCTATCTATCTATCTATCTCTCTCACACACACACTCACACACGCAAGCATGCCCAAACATACATACATACACACACACACACACATGCACACACACAGAGTGTCTTCAAAATCAACATCCTGTTTATTATTACTCCTAACATTCGCATCTTTATTTCAATCATCAACATCATAATCACCACCACCGCCATAATCCACTTCCTTCTTTCTGGCCTAACAAAAGTTGTTGTGAAATGTAAAGGGAAATGGAAACGAAGTGTCAGGGATTCCATCTTCCTTGACATCAATCCCATGACCTGTCGGTGAACTCCCACAGGATCTCCAAGCTTTGAAAGTTCATTATTTATTCAAAATAAACTCCTTGAGTGTTGAAGACAGTGTAAATATGATGATCAGTTCTGGTCTTTCTGAGTCAGAATCTTTCCGTTTTTTTTTAAAACTTTAATTTCTTAGCTGTCCTTGTGGGCAGGAGTATGTCACTGTTTTTGATCCATAGCCATAGCTTGATTAATATGTTGTCTTGAATTATTCATGATTTAAGCTGGGTGCCATGTCTGGGTGAAAAAGGAATAAATTAACACTGTTGATCTTTGTCTTTGTATCTGTGTCTCTCTGTTGTTCTGTCTGTCTTGTCTGTTTGTCTGTCTCGTGTGTGTGTATGTGTGTGTTGTGTGTGTGTGTACGCGCATTTGTGTGTGTGTATTTGTGAGTGTTAGTGTGTGCAAGAGAGACAGAGAGAGAGAGAGATGAGAAGTGGGAATGAAAAATAAAGAAAATCCAGGACAAAAATGAATATACCGCATATGCATGCAAGCACACACATTCACATCGGTTTTTTCAAGCATCATCATAATAATCACCACACCATAATCCACTTCCTTCTTTCTGGCCTAACAAAGTTGTCTGACATGTAAGGGAAATGGAAACAAGTGTCAGGGATTCCATCTTCCTTGATATCAATCCCATGACCTGTTGGTGAACTCCAAGCTTTTAAATATTCATTTCTTCAAAACGAACTCCTCATAAGAGCAAACAAGTAAAAACACAACACCCAGGTATTTGGTAAAGCAAAATTTCCTGTTCATTTACGAACTTTCTTAGGCTAAAAGATTGGGCAACGATTTAAAGTGAACTCCTTAAGTATGTGAGACTTGAGCGTTGAAGATGTGTAAATGATGATCTGTTCTTATCTATCTGAGAATCTTTAATTTAAAAAGAAAAGAAGAAATTACTGTTGCAGACAAGAGCCTTGTCATTATTTGTGTCCCCAGGCCAAAGCTTGATTGATATGTTGTCTTGAATTATTCATGATTAAAAGCTGCTTGTGGCGTCTCAGTGGAGAACACAATAGTTTGACACTGTTGATCTCTGTCTGTCTGTCTCTGTGTCTTTCTTTTTTGAGTGTGTCTCTCTTTGTGTTGGTCATTGCTCTGTCTGTCTGTATGTTTGTCTCCTTGTCTCTGTCACTATATTTTTATATGTGTGTGTTGATGTGTGTGTTTAGTGTGTGTGTGTGTGTGTCTCTCTGTCTTTGGCCGTTGCTCTGTCTCCTTCTCTCGGGTGTGTGTGTGTGGGGTGTGTGTGGTGTGTGTGCGTGCTGGTGTGTGTGTGTGTGTGTGGGGTGGGTTGTGGGGTGAGGGCAAGATTAAAAGAATATTTCGTTGCTTAATATACCCCTTTAAAGATGAAGGTTTCGATTGATTCCCTCTGTGTGTCTCTGTCTCAGTCTGTTTCTCTGTCTGTCTGTCTGCTTGTTTGTTTCTCTTTTCTCTCTGTTTCTCTGTTTCTCTCTGTTTCTCTCTCTCTCTCTCTCTCTCTCTCTCTCTCTCTCTCTCTCCCCTGTCTCTGTCTGTCTGTCGCTCTGTCTGCCTCTGTCTCTCTTCCTCCCACCCACCCCTCTCTCTCTCTGCCTGCGTCTGACTGTCTCTGTCTCTCTCCCTTTCCCTCTCTCTGTCTGTCTCTAATTCTGTCTCTCTCTCTCTCCCTTCCTCTCTCTCTCTTCCCTCCCTCTCTCTCTACCTCCCCCCCCCCTCTCTCTCTCCCCCCTCTCTCTCTCATTAGGGGACAGGATAGCCTAGTGGTTAGAACATTGCGCTCGCAATCTGATGACCCGGGATCGATTCCTGTTCAAGGGGGTATTTTCCCCTGGAGTTAACGTCAGTGCAGACTCCATTCTCCCCAAAAGTCCTTCGGATGAGACTATAAACCAAGGCCCCGTGTGCGAACGCACGCAGAACATCTTGCGCACACGTTAAATCCTGTTCCGCTTTTCGTAAGAGTGGGCCATTGTGTGCCGGTGGGAACAGATGACAAAATTTACAAAACCGCATACCGGGACTGGATGTAAAAAAGCACATGAGTGCTTGTTCCGTTATCCTCGATATAAAAGAATAAATAAATAAATTCTTGAAGAAAAAACTAAACTAAACTAAACCCACTCTCCCTCCCTCCCTCTCTCTCTCTCTCACTCTCTCTCTCTATCTCCCACTCCCTCCCTCCCTCTCTCTCTCACACTCTCTCTCTCTCTCTCTCTCTCTCTCTCTCTTCTCACACACACTCTCTCTCTCTCTCTCTCTCTCTCTCTCTCTCTCTCTCTCTCTCTCTCTCCCTCCCTCCTTCCCTCCCTTCCCTTTCTCAAATTGGAACTGACCTCTCTTCCCTCCGGGGGTGACTTAAGCATTCTCTGCTTTACCCTGGTTGTCCGATCTGTTCTGAGGGTTAGTCGAGGCGCTGAATTTGGTCTGTGTAGTGGACAGCATTCTATGTTATTCTATTCGAAGTGTAGAGTCCACTGGATTGATCGTGTGTGTGTGTGTGGGGGGGCATGTGTGTTTTTTTGTTGTGTTGTGTGTGTGTTTGTGTTGTATTGTGTGTGTGGTGTGGGGGGAGAGGGGGGCATGTGTGTGTATGTGTGTGTATGTGTGTGGGGCGGGGCATATGTGTTTTTGTGTTGTGTTGTGTGTGTGTGTTTGTGTTGTGTGTGTGTGAGGGGGGATGTGTGTGTATGTATGTGTGTGTGTTTGTGCGGGAGGGGGGGGGGGGGGTGCGGGGGGGGGGGGGGTGCGTGCGCGCGCGCGTGCGTGGTTGATGCCTATAATTTTTATCATAAAATCGCGCAATACAAAATGTGATATTGGTGGTGACGATGATAACAATGACAATGATGATGATGATGGTGTTGATGATGACGACGACGATGTGATGATGACAATGATGACGACGACGATGAGAGAGATGAGTGTGTGTATGTGTATGTGTGTGTGTAAGAGAGAGAGAGGGAGAGAGAGAGAGAGAGAGAGAGAGAGAGAGAGAGAGAGAGAGAGAGAGAGAGAGAGAGAGAGAGAGAGAGAGAGAGAGAAGAGAGAGAGAGGAAGCTCTTTGACTTAACAACAGCACTGTCGATGTATCCACGACAGTATTTCAGTCTCCTATCGTCTTGTAATAGGATTATAACAGATTGAAGGTGTGTGTGTACGTGTGTGTGTGTGTGTGTGTGCGTGTGTGTGTGGTGTGCGTGCGTGTGTGTGTGTGTGTATGTGTAGGGGTGGTGGTGGTGATAATGACAATGACGACGACGATGACATCGATGCTGCTGCTGCTGCTGCTAAAAGTACTGTTGTTCACTGTTTCATCACCGTAAAAAAGCTAGGGGCCTTGTTGCTAGCTGCACAGTATTTTTCTTTGCAGTTAGCCCCCAAAATAAAAAAGCTAACTACTTTGTGCAAATATTGAAGTTCTCAGATAAAGCAGAGGAAAGTACAGTCTGTCTCCGACTATCCAAAATGAACCTGGCTTGTGATCCTTGAATGTTTTGAACAGTAAATTTTCCCTCTCCCCACCTCGCCCCATACCTGATACCCCCCATCACACACATAACACACACACACGCGCGCGCGCGCGCGCGCGCGCACGCACACAAGCATACCCCCCAACACACACACACGCACAAGCACACGTGCGCGCACGCGAACTTTTCTCTAAGTTAGTGCATGGCATAGGCAAAGTGGATCTAAGCTAATTTGCAAGATCTGCCAGTTTGCTGATTCCACCGCAGTACGTACATTCGTGTGCGTACACACGCACCTACACACAGACACACATAGTAAACGACACACAAACACTCACACGCACACAGACACACACCGATCCCTTTTGTGTTAAGTTTACGTGTGTGCAAGACATTAACGCAGTAGTAGATCTAAGCCAATGTGCAAAACCTGCCAATAATTATATTGTCTCCACTGCACTACATAGGCATACACACGTGTACACACTCACACACACACACACACACACACACCACCACCCCCTACCCCCCCCCCCCCCCCCCACACACACACCTACACACACACACCTTCCCCTCCCCCCCCTTCACACACACACACACACACCCCCTCCCCCTCCTACTCCCACCCCCCCCACACACATCCACACACACACACACATCCACACACACACACACACACCCTTCCTTTTACCCCCTTTTTCTTTAACTTTACGCGCGCGCGCGCATGTGTGTATGTGTGTCTGTGTGTGCATAGCATTGACAAAAGAAGTAGACCTAAGCTAATTTGGAAGACCTGCTAATGGGAGACGACTCCACTGCAACACATTACAACAAAGCTTCCAGGGAAGAAGAAGAAGAAGAAGAAGAAAAAACCCAGAAAAGTTAACAGTATTTGTCGCGTACACACTTGACACTGTAAGTCGACTGTTTGTGTTTGTTGATGCAGGATTTTCAGGACCTCCACAAGGTGTTTTTGTGTGTGTGCGTGTGCTTTTTTGTAATGTGTAGCAGTGGAGTCGTCTCCCATTAGCAGGTCTTACACACTTACACACACACGCGCGCGCGTAAAGTTAGAGAAAAGGGGGGAAAGGAAGGGTGTGTGTGTGTGTGTGTGTGTGGATGTGTGTGTGTGGATGTGTGTGTGTGTGTGTGTGTGTGTGGTCAAGTGTGGGCGCTGCCATGTTTGGTTACAGTTCTGGTAGTAGGCAGAGGCTAGGCAAGCATAGCTTAGCCACAAGGTGTCCAGTATGTTTTATTTTCTTCCTGTTTGTCCACGCTGACCACACACAATACCTAGAGATAACTTTTGCGCACGAGTCTTGTTCAAGTTGGTCGAGTTGGTCACAAAAGACTAATGTGTGTTTGTGTGTTGGTGTGTGTGTGTGTGTGTGTGTGTCTTGGTGTGGGGGTGGGGTGGAGGGTGGGGGAGGGTGTGTGTGTTGGTTGGGGGGGGGGGGGCAGGGAGGGTGTGTGGGAGTTGGAGGTTTGTGGTGTTTGTGGGGTGGGGTGGAGGGGCGTGTGTTGTGGGGGATGAGTGTGTTGTGGGTTTGTGTGTGGTGTGTGTGTGTTGTGTGTGTGTGTGGAGTGGGATGGGTGAAGGTGTGTGTGTGTGTGTGTGTGGGAGTGGGATGGGTGAAGGAAGTCAAAGTCAAAGTCACAACTTTTATTTTCGGATGGTACATTGAATAAGCAGTGCATTTGCTTTTTTTCATCGAGCCATCTATCTAAAGAAAAAAAAAGCGAGAAGTGTGTGTGTGTGTGTGTGTGTTAGGGAGGGGTGGGTGAGAAGCATGTGTGTGTGTGGGGGGGGGGGTGCGCACGCGCGCACGCATATGTGAGCGCACGTGCATGCGAGCCCATGCACGCTCGCACCTGTGTGTACACAAAGAAAGCAGAAAGAAGGACGACTTTCAACCAAGTAAACCTATGCACACACTAACTTTTTTTTTCAAGTTCTTCAGAATACTTCATCCCAAACAGTATTGATAGTGAAGACGAACCGGTTTCAAAAGTAAAGTCGAACTCCCCTTCCCCCCACCCCCAAGTAAATTCGATAAATATTCATGATGGGTAGGCCTATATCAAGCGTCACACAAACTTTTTGGATCCACTTTGTAAGAAAACCGAAAAACAACTGCTCATTTTCACAGTCTTGGAGGTAAGTTGCAAACACTCCGGGCTTCTTTTGCGCGGCAAGTCTTTAGAAAATGTGCTTGAAAGTCCTGGACTCTCCCTAGTCCGCTAACATTAATGCTGACGCAGAGAAAACGCAAGCTGTGACGAAATAATCAAAAGCGGAGGTAACTCTTGTCGTGTTAGTTAGTTCTTCCCCTTGATGTTTCATCGCCAATGGTGGACGGTTTTGTGTTATTTTTAGAAACTATTCTACAAATATGTTTCTTTTTAAAGTACAGCATTTTGAATTGTTGATGTTTTCCTTTAATAAATAATTATACACTTCAGTCCGTAACTGCGCAGTTTTACAAATTTTAAATCTATCTATCTATCTATCTATCTATCTATCTATCTATCTATCTATCTGTCTGTCTGTCTGTCTATCTATCTATCTATATCTATATCTATCTATCTATCTATCTATCTATCTATTACCATATAGTTACTGAGGATTATTGTCATATTGTCAAACTATTGTCATACTGAGGACATGAGGACGGGATAGCTCAGTAGTCAGAACACTCGCTTTCCTTCAGCCAAAGTTAAGCAGCAACGAGCGTGGTTACCACTTGGATGGGTGACTGTCTGCGCACCTTGGCTTCAGTACAGTCCCCTAGTTCACCCAGCTTTATGTAAATGGGTACCTACCTCTTTAGGGTCAGGGAGGGTAAAGCAGCGAGGGAGAAGAGATAGGCGTCGCCCTCAATATGCTGGTCCCTAGAGAAGTGAAGTTTCTGACGCCTCGCTCCCCTTCGACCACATAGGTTATGGGACACCTTTACTTTTACATGGTTATTGGTAAAGAATATTATGACAAATTCAAAAACCACGCGGTGAGGTCTAAATGACAGGTTGGAGATCAGAGTTTAGTCTGAAGAATATTGCGATGTAAAACAGATATAAATTAATTACAACCTAATGTCATTGTTACATTTTAATCTGATCTACCTCTGAAATCCTCGATACAGATATCATCGTCGTAGTCGTCGTCGTCGTCTTCATCACCATCATCATCATCATCAATCCTCGATACACTATCATCATCATCATCATCATCATCACCACCACACCACCACCACCACCCCACCAACCCACCCACCCCCTCACACACAGCAGTATCACCATTACTATCCTCTTAAATGAGTGTGTGTGTGTGTGTGTGTGTGTGTGTTGTGTGTGTTGTGCGTGCGTGTGTGCGTGCGTGTGTGTGTGCGTGTGTGTGTGTGTGTGTGTGAGAGAGAGAGAGAGAGAGAGAGGAGAGAGAGAGAGAGAGAGAGAGAGAGAGAGAGAGAGTGGAGGTATGATGTTTGTGTGTGTGTGTGTGGCAACATCTAAATAAGTACTTTAATTTTTTGGTTTTGTACTTTTTGTGCTTTCACTTGAGACACACACACACACACACACACAACACACACACACACACACACACTACACACACACACACATTTCATACACACACACCTACACACACACACACACACACACCAACTGACTGACTTGACCAACACATACATTCACAGGGATATACACACACAGATACACATGCATACAGACAGTCTCACACACACACACACATATGCGCGCGCGCACGCATTAACTGTATATCCAGTAACAATAGGCGCACGTAACAGATTCCTATAAGGTTTTGATTAAAAAAAAACCCCAACTAAAACCCAGAAACAGTTGTATCTTGTTTGCTAAAAACAATTAATCCGAGGATTTGTCAATTAATTGCAGAGAATAGGGAGAAAGAGAAGAGACAAATCAATTGGATACAGATCCAATTCCCCCCCAAAACGATCTTCGGCTTAATTTGTCACTGACTGCTTATGAGTTCAAAGAAGCGATAGCCTCTCTTCAAAGTAAGACAAGCTCAGTTGGTTTAGACACGGTGTCTAATGAGCTCTTTGGGAATTCACCGGAAAACTGCACTTTGGTCTAAACGGGTTTTTTGTTTTCTTCTAAGAAATGCAGGATTTCAAGAGATAAGCCTCAAATATGGACAAAAAACCCACAGTAATGATACAAATAAGAAACGTAGGGAAACCAAAAAGGAGCATGATACATACCTAAAGACCTATTGCTTTAACCTCGGATTATGCAAACATTTTGAGAAAAAAAATAGTCATAAGTAGATTTACACTATGTTGTGGGGAAAAAAATCTCTAAGTAAACGAGGCAGGATCAGAAAAGAAAGTCAGCAGTTGAAAACTTAGTTAAACTTTCGATTGAAATAAAGCACCAACTTACCCCCCAGAAAACGTGTTTTGGCAATATTTTCGATGTTGAAAAAGCATATGACCATGTTTAGCATAAACGATTGTCATACAAGCTAAACTTTTAGACTATTTGGAAGCATGTATAATGATATAAAATCTTTTCTGTCTAACAGAATAATTCAGAGTAAAGTAGAATTCACTCATTCTTCACCATGAAATTATGATAAGGGTATTCCACAAGGTTCTGTTTTTGCACCTACTTTCTTTAACATTCTCACTCAAGATCTTTCCAAAGCAGTTTACAATTGTGTTATTCTTATACCATGTGCTGATGATAACTGCATGTGAACAGGCGTTGCTTTGAAAACAGCAAAACTCCTCCACAAAACTATATTCGAAAACAATTTCAATCTGAGCTTGGTAACCTTGGCAAGTACATACTGGAAAATAGTTTGTCAGTATCGACAGACCCCCCACCCCCACCCCCCCAAACAAACACACATGATGCTTTTCAATGCAGGTAGTAATCCAAACAGCTTGCCTGTTTTTATACTAGGTTTATATGATGGAATAAATTGAATGCAGACAAACTGTGAGAATGTTTTTTGAGTTTTCTTTGCATCAAAGCTGACTTGGAATACGGACTTAAGGAGGACGGGATAGCCTGGTGGTTAGAGTGATGTATTCGTGATCTGCTGACCCGGCTTCGAATCTCACTCAAGAGGATTTTTTTTCTGGAGTTTGCATCAGTGCAGACTCCACTCCCCCCAAAAGGCCTTCGGATGAGACTTTAAACCGAGGTCCCATGTGCGAACGCACGCAGAACATCTTGTATGACAAAGACACTGTTTAGTGTGGATCGGTGGTCTAGAGGTAACGCACCTGCCTTGAAAGCGAAAAATCCGGGTTAGAAGTGTGTGATGGTTTAATCCCCGTTTGGGCCCGAAACTTTTCTCCCATCCATTAGACCATAAGTGGTGATCTGGGCGCTAGTCTTTCAGGATGAGACGATAAACCGAGGTCCCATGCGTTACACATATTATTTAGCGCACGTCAAAGTACCCACGGAAGCAAGAGAATTGATCCTGGCAAAATTCTGTAGAAAAAGCCCCACTCTGATAGCGGAATAAATACAGATGCAGACAGGAAAAAGAAAAAAAATGGGTGGCGCTGCTCTTGTGGCGCGCGACGCGCTTTCCCCGGGGAGAAAAGCTCGAGTTTCACAGATAAATCTGCCGTGAGTTAAAATGGTACACAAAACAATACAATACAATATAACACAACACAATACAACACAACACAACACAATACAATACAATATAATACAACATAACACAATCAAACAATACAACAAACACAATACAACACAATACAATACAATACAACAAAATACACCACACCACACACAATACAATACAATACAACACAATACAACACAATACAATACAATACAACACAACACAACACAACACAACACAACACAATACAATATTCTTAACAACAACATTTTTCAAAAAATGGGAGGTACATTTGTAGTAGACAGTTTCATCTGAAGCACTTGGGTTGTTGGTTGTTGTTGTTTTTTTTTTGTTATTATCACAACCTCAGAACTTTCTTTAAAATAATTTTCCTTTTCAAACAAAAATGCTTCTGAAGAAAATGTATACAGATCGACACAATTCTGCCAGATGAAAGTCTTCTTTTTTTTGTTGGTTTCTCTAAATCACTTGAACATCGCCCAGCTTTTCACTTCTCCTTTATGGTGATTTGCGATTGCTTTCCTTGTTCCATTTGTATGCCTTACATTTTGCAGTTGAATGCCAAACTGTTAAAGCGACCATTTCTGTCCTTGTTGCTTTAGAGTATTTCTGCTACCTGTCCTTTATTTCGTGTAATTTCACCTACAATGAACAGACGTGAATTACAAGAACTGAACGAACGAACGAACGAGCACACAGACAGACAGAAAGACAAAGAGACAGACGGACAGACAGACAGACAGGCACACACATCATTATACACACACACGCTGCTGCTGCTGCTACTACTACTACTACTACTACTACTACTACTACTACTACTACTACTACTACTACTACTACTACTACTACTACTACTCTATGCTGCTCTCTCTCTCCTACTGCTCTCTCCTCCTCTCCTCCACCTCCTCCTACCACCTCCTCCTCCTCACCTCCTCCTCCTCCTCTACTCTACTCCTCCTACTACTACTACTACTACTACTACTACTACTACTACTACTACTACTACTACTACTACTACTCCTGCTGCTACTACTACTATACTACTACTACTACTACTACTACTACTACTACTATACTACTACTACTACTACTACTACCCCTGCTGCTTCTGCTACTACTACTACTACTACTACTACTACTACTACTACTGCTACTGCTACTACTACTACTACTACTACTACTACTACTACTACTACTACTACCATGTAATTTATTACTGTTACTAGGCCTACTACAACTACTTCTTCTACAAGTATTATTGCTACTTCCGCTGCTGCCACTACTACATCTTCACCTTCACCTTCGTCATCCAGTAGTCTAGTATAGCGTTGGAGCACCACTGAAGATTTTGCAACCAGCATCCTCCACTCCTCGCTGTTTCCAGCTTTCTGTAGCAAGTCGTTCCACTCAAGGCCAATCCACTCTCTGATGTTGTCTTCCCATCGTATTTTTTCTCTGTCTGCCTCTTCGTCTCCATCTTTGTACTGTTCCTTGTAGGACAGTCTTGGCCAGTCCAGATGTTCTTGTGAGGTGCCTCTCTTTATATGGACCGATGGCGTTTTCAGTTCTTCTTTTCACTTCCACGTTAGTTATGTGATCATTGCATGAGATACCAAGAAGTTTGCGAAAGCTTCTCTTCTCCACAGCCTTTCAATGTCTGCTGTTATGGTCCATGCTTCACATGCGTACAAAACTATGGACATGACCAGGAAGCGCATCAGTCTGATCTTGGAGCTGATGGCGATGTTCTTGTCATTCCAGAGGACTTTCAGTTCGGTCACTGCAGCTGTGGTCTGGGCTATCCTGGAGAGAATTTTAGGTTTTGATCCTTCATCTGATACTATAGCTCCCAGACATTTAAAGCTATGAACGGTCTCAATTTTCTTGCTGTCTACAATTATCTCAGTGCTGATGCTATTGACACTATTTGTCATCACCTGGGTTTTCTCTGCACTGATCTGCATGCCATATGCCGAAGAGGCTTCATCAAGGTGATCTACCAGGTCGACTAGCTCTTGCTCTTCTCCAGCTAGTCCATCGATGTCGTCGGCAAAACGTAAGTTTGCAAATTGTCCTGCATCCGATGCTGACTGTTCCCTCATGATTTTCAAGTGCGCCAGCCATTATTCTCTCAAAGATGTTGAAGACTGTGGGAGAGAGCAGACATCCGTTGCAAACTCCAAGTTCATAAACACACGGATCCAACTGGTTTATATAGTCTCTTCCGAAAGACTTCGACATTCAGTTCGATTTTCCCGTCAAACTGGAAAGAAAAGGCAAGGCTGGGATTCGAACTCACAACCTCAAGATTTTACTTGTTAAGGCAGGTGAATGTTTAAACCGTCCTGCCACCTTCCTTCCTACATAAACAAAATAAATAAATGGGGGTGTCTCATTTCAATCAAACTGGCTACTTAGCATGCATATTTTGGAGATTTTCTCTCCCTAATTTCTGTGGTTGTCTTTAAAGACAGGGGAATGGGAGGTTACGTGCTGCCCTCTTGACAAGGATGTTAACACGTTCAGTCAGGTCCATTGCTGTGGAACGGAAAACCTCCACTCCATGGCAAGCATCTGTCCTTCTGTATCTCTCGATCTGTCTGTCTTTCTGTCTGTCTCTCTGTCTCTCTGTGTCAATCCTTTCTGCTGGGTCCGTCTGTTTGTGCATGCGTCTGTCTTTTGTTTGTCTGTTTCTCTGTCTGTTTCTCTGTCTGTCTGTCTATCTGTCTGTCAGACGCTGTCTGTCTCTGTCGATCAGTATATCTGTCTACCGGTCTGTTTCATTCTCTCTCTCTCTCACTCTCTCTGTGTCTGTCTTCTTTTTGTTTGTCTGTCTGTCAGGCGTTGTCTGTCTGTCGATTACTATATTTGTCTGTCTGTCTCTTTCTTTCTCCCCCCCCCCTCTCTCTCTGTCTCTGTCTCTCTCTCTCTGTCTGTATCTGTCTTCTTTTTGTTTGTCTGTCTGTCTGGCAGGCGCCCTCTGTCTCTGTCGATCATTGTGTCTGTCTGTCTGTCTCTTTCACTCCCTCACTCACTCACTCACTTACTCACCCCCTCTCTCTCTATTTCTGATCTTCTGACCCGGGTTTGATTCTCGTTCAAGAGTATTTCTTTTCTGGAGTTAACATCAGTGCCGCCTCCACTTTCCCCAAAAGTCCTTCGTATGAGACTATAAACCGAGGTCCCGTGTGCAAACACACGCAGAACATCTTGCGCACACGTTAAAACCTGTTCCGCTTTTCGGAAGAGTAGACCACTGTGTGCCGGTGGGGACGGATGGCAAAATTGACAAAACTGCTATACACACGGGGACTAGATGGAAAAAAAGCACATGAGTGCTTATTCCATTATCCCCGAAATAAAAGAACAATATATATATATATATATATATAATATATATATATATATATATATATATATATATATATATATATATATATATATATATATATATAGCAGAGCCACCCATAATTTTTTTCTTTTTCCTGTCTGCAGCTGTATTTGTTTCCCTATCAGAGTGACTTTACTACAAAATTTTGCCAGGGACAACTCTCTTGTTGCCGTGGGTTCTTTCACCTGCGCTAAATAATTATGAGTAACGCACGATATCTCGGTTTATCGTTTCATCCGAAAGACTAGCACCCAGACTACCACTCGTGGTCTAATGGATGGGGGACAAGTTTCGGGCCCAAACGGGATTCGAGCCACCGCACACTTCCGACCCGGACTTTTTGCTTTCTAGGCAGGATGTCTGTGTTTCCGTCTGTCTC
>CM054136.1:74796894-74806894 GCA_028751875.1 Rapana venosa | reverse complement strand
GTGTAGGTTGTTTGGAGGAGAAAGAGGAGGAGGAGGGAGAGAGGGGTGTGTCAGTGCTGATGTTAAGACATGTTTTCCTCCCGATTTTTTTTTCAAAAACTCACCCACTCTCTCAGTCTCTCTGTCTCTGTCTGTCTTTCTGTCTGTCTGCCTGCTTGTCTGTCTGTCTGTCTCTGTGTCTTTCTCTCTGTCTCTGTCTCTGTCTGTCTGTCTGTCTTTCTCTCTCTCTCTCTCTCTCTCTCTCTCTCTCTCTCTCTCTCTCTCTCTCTCTCTCTCTCTCTCTCTCTCTCTCTGTCTACGGGCCGAATGGGAAAAAAAGTATGTGAATGCTTATCTATAACTCTTGAAAAATAAAGGTTATTTATTCATTTTGTTCCTGCCTGTGTCTCTGTCTGTCTGTCTCTGTCTCTCTCTCTATCTCTCTCTCTATCCTCTCCCCCTTTCTGAGCTTTTTTTTTAAAATCACGAGGTCCTGGTGTAAACAAGTCTGGTGTATCCAATTAGCCAGAAATAAAACTATCTCCCTCTCTCTCTCTCCCTTTCTTTTCCTCCCTATCTCCCCCTCTCTTTGCTCTGTCTGTCTGTCTGTCTGCCTGTCTGTCTCTCTCTCCCTCTCTCTCTCTCTCCCTCCATCTCTCTCTGTCTCTTTTCCTCCCTATCTTCCCCTCTCTTTCCTCTCTCTGTCTCTGTGTCTTTCTCTCTCTCTCTGTCCCCCCTCTCTCTCTCCCTCTCTCTCTTCCTATCCCCCCTCTCTCTCTGTCTATCTCTCTCTCTCCCTCTCCCTTCCTCCATCTCTCTCTCTCTCTCTCTCTCTCTCTCTCTCTCTCTCTCTCTCCTTCTCCCTTCCTCCACCCCCCTCTCTCTCTTTCTCCCTCTCCCTGCGCCCCCCCCTCTCTCTCTCTCTCATTACTTTCTTGACATCCAGCATTCTTTGTAAAATGTCCAACGTCAGTTGTTCTCGAAGCCTTTTGGTTCATGCTGAACCTAACGGCGTTTTGTCCTTATGAGCTAATGTGCAGAAAGGGGCAGGTGACCTGGCTTGCAATGCGTCCAAGGCGTCCATCTCTTCCTCTGCACCCTTGTGTTTTTGATATACTGGCCTGTGGGTCGATGTACAATAAGCATAATATTATCTGGCTTCCCAGGTTTTGTTTGTTTGTCTGTCTGTCTGTATGTCTCTGTTTCTGTCTGTTTGTCTGTGTCTGTCTGTAAGTGTTTTGTCTGTCTGTCTATCTCTATCTGTTGTTTTTTGTCTGTCTGTCTCTGTCTCTGTTTGTCTGTCTGTTTGTCTCTGTCTATCTGTAAGTGTTTGTCTGTCTGTATCTCTGTCTCTGTTGTTTTTTGTCAGTCAGTCTCTGTTTCTGTCTCTCTGTCTCTGTCTATATGTTTGTATTTGTCTATCTGTAAGTTTTTGTCTGTCTGTTTGTCTGTCTCTCTGTCTCTGTCTGTTGTTTTTTGTCTGTCTGTCTCTGTTTCTGTCTGTCTGTCTCTGTTTCTGTTTGTCTGTCTCTATCTGTTTGTGTTTTGTCTGTCTGTCTGTCTGTCTGTGTTGTTTTTTGTCTGTCTGTCTGTCTGTCTGTGTTGTTTTTTGTCTGTCTGTCTGTCTCTGTTTCTGTCTCTGTGTCTGCCCACGAGTACTTATTCTATTATCCTTGAAAAAAAGAACAAATCATCTCTCTCTCTGTCTCTTGTCTCTCTCTTTCTCTGTGACAAAATTTACACAACTGCATACACACGTGGACTGGATGTAAAAGAAAAAGCGTTCGTGTTTTTATTCTAATATCCTCGAAATAAAAAAATAATAAAAATAATAAACAAAATTCTCCTCTCTCTCTCTCTCTCTCTCTCTCTCTCTCTCTCTCTCTCTCTCTCTCTCTCTCTCTCTCTCTCTCTCTCTCTCTCTCTCTCTCTCTCTATTTGCCTGTCGATCACTTCAAAAGTGTTTGTGTTAAATTTTCTCCCATTTGTCCTCCTTCTCCTCCTCCTCCTTTTCTCCTCATTCTCCTCTTTGTTTTTTTTGTTTTGTTTTTAAAAGTATTATTTTCTCGGTATTCGTTCTTTTTCCATCTCTCCGCTCCCACCCCCCTCCCCGCCACACACACCCATTACGTCCATAGTCTTAATAGTAATCGAATACTAGTTGATCTTGATTTTTGTTTAAGTTCTACAATCATCTGCTAGAATAAATAACTTTAAAACAAATAACGTAACCAGCAAACCAATCGGTCTACATTATGAAACAAAAAATTGACAATGATTTTCTTTTTTTTTTAAGTCCTGGGAAATAACCATATTGCTAAAAAGAATCACATGGCCTTTTAAATGGTTGGAATAATATTAGTGCTATATCCGTGGAAAGGTTATGGTGAGGTCGGTTGTTGAAATGATTATTACAGTCTTTTCATAGCTTGTGATAAAATTAATAGTTCGTTTATTTGTTGAAATGACGATTATAATAAGGTCTAGAAAAAAAGCTTAGTTTGGTTTAAAAGGGTAAAGGTGCCACATAACCTATAAGGTCGTAGGGAAGCGAGGCATCCTAGACCTCAGCTTCTCAAGGGGCCAGCATATTGAGGGCGGCGCCCATCTCCTCTCCCTCGCTGCTTGACCCCTGACCCTAAAGAGGGCAGGTACCCATTTACAGCTGGGTGAACTGGGGGACTGTACTAAAGCCACGCTCGATGCTGCTTAACCTTGGCTGGGGGAAAGCAAGTGCTCTGACCACTGAGCTATCCCGTCCCCTAGTTTGGTTAATTGTTGAAATAATTACAAACTGTTTAGATGCTGAAATAATGATAATGTTGGGAAGTGTTTGAAAAAATTAGAGTTTGTTTGTTGAAATAATCATAATGCTTTGAGAGGTTAAAAATGGTGGTGTGTTTAGTGTTTGAAATAGTTATTGTATTTTTAACTGTTGTGGAAAAAACCGATTGTATTCTTAGTGAATAAAGTAACCCCGTCTTCTATAGCCAGAAAATTACAATGTTTTCAGTTGTTCAAGTGATTATAGTAATGTTTATCAATTGAGAAAACAACAACAACTTTATGTTCAGATGTTGAAATAATCCCAGTCTTTTTACTGGAAGGAAAAAATTTAGTTTGTTTAGTCGTTGGAATAGAGTAGTTTTAATTTTTTTTGACAATTCTTCTTGTACCTTGGCTAGAGCTCCGAGGTTCTAACCATGGTGACATTTTGCGTATGCCACCGTTTTTGCCCACCATGAAGGTAGCCACATTCGTCTTTGGGGATGTTTGACAAAAAGAACCCAGCAGCGTGCATAGTATTGAAGTTATCAATATATTTTAACTGTTGAAATACCACTATGTGTTTAGTTGTTACAACAATGTAATATTCTAATCGTTGGAAAATTGCTGGGATAGTTCAATGGTCGGAGCACTCGCTTTAACCCCAGCCAAGGTTAAGCAGCATCGAGCGTGGTTACCACTTGGATGGGTGACCGTTTGCGCGCCTTGGTTTCAGTACAGTTCCCCCAGTTCACCCAGCTGTAAATGGGTACCTGCCTTTTTAGGGTCAGGGAATTTAAAGCAGCGAGGGTGAGGAGATGAGTGCTGCTCTCAATAGGCTGGCCCCTTGAGAAGTTGAGGTCTCTGATGTCTCACTCCCCTACGACCAGATAGGTTATGGGACACTTTTACCTTTATTGAGTCATCAAAGTGGCCACCTGCTTATAGTTTATGAAGAACCAACATGTGTTTCGTTGTTGAAATAACTATAGTATTATTAATTGTCGCAGATTTACAATATCTTTAGCTGTGGAAATGGTTGTAGTGTTTTTAATCTTTAAAAAAAAACCCAGAATGTTAAGTTTTTAAAATATAAATGGTGCTTTTAACTGTTGGAAAAAAATAGAATGCGTTTTGCTGTTGACATAATTCTAGTGTATGAACTGTTTAAAAAAATTAGTATGTTAAGCCATTAAAGCGATTACAATGTTCAATGTTTTTCTATAGAAAAACTGCAGCGTGGAAAAGTGTGTGAATAAAAATGCATCTTTTTAAACTCTTGGAAATGGGCTACGTTATTTAATGGCAAGCAAAAGAAAAAAAATGCTGCAAAAAATCTCACCAGTGGTAAAACTCAGAGTACTAGCAAAGGAACGACAAAAAAATGTGTTGGGAAAAAATGCGACTGTGGTTAGTTTGGTGTTGAAATAGTTATAGTGGTTTTCATTGTTGAAAAAAACACACCCACCCAGCTACAATGCTTTTAGTTATTTGAAATATTACAGCGTTTTTAGTGCATTGAATAGCAATGGTGCTTTTAGAGTCTGGGAGTAAATTATTTCTTTTACTTTCATGAAATCACAATGACACTCTTTAGCAGCGAGAAGAATTTCTGTCCTTTTAGTAGCTGAAAGAGTTACCGTAGTTTTTATTTGAGAAAAGAATGATAACACTATTTTTTGTTTGTTTTCAGTGGTTACAAAATGGAAAATGTTTATCGTGGTTTAAAAATAAATGTATATATTGTCATAAATGGCTAAAAAACCCCAATGATTGTGCTTCTAGGGTTTGAAAGAGAAATTGGTTGAGGTGGATAAGATGGTATGGAAAGCCAGAACTTGCAGCAGACTCCATTCCTGTCTCTCATCTTCTCTCCTTCTCCGCATTGAATGTGTAGTGCCTGGTCTTCTCCTGTGCTTGTCATTTTGCAGGAGGTCTGCCCGCTGGCCTCAGCTGACACATTCTCCCGTGGGGACACCGGGGGCCTGTCAGTATAAATAGCATCCCCTTTCTTTCTTTCTTTCTTTCATCTGCCGCTGGTGCCCTTCGGCGTCGCGGGGAGACACAGACGTCTGTCTGCAGCTAGGCGGGAGGCTTGATGTAGTGACAGGTCATGGGCTCGCAGGGTGTCAGCCACGGAGTCGCTCCATCGTCTCCTTGGTCTACCTCTGGCTTTCCAGCCATTGTATTTGATGGTGTATGCCCGTAGGGCTGGTTGGTTGGGCGGCATTCTAGTGAGGTGACCAAACCACCTGATCCTTTGTTGTTCGATATGGTGGAGAATTGGTGTTAGTCCAACCATGTCTCTGATCACCTCATTCTTGATCTTGTCGCGTCTGGTCTTGTTGACAGCTTTTCTCAGGCAGCGCATTTCACATGTGACCAGTTTTTCTCTCTAAGGCTTTTGTTAGGGCCCATGTCTGACACTGGTATGTGAGTGTTGGAACGAAGATGGCGTTGATGAGTTTTGCCTTGGTGCTCATTGGGATGCTGGGATGTTTTAGAAGGGGGGCAAGTTGGTAACTAACTGCGTTCGCTTTCTGGCATCTTGTTTCTATCTCTCTGTCCAATTTTCCATCTTCAGTGAAGAGGCTGCCAAGGTATTTAAATTCTTTGGTCTGTTTCAGCTGGGTGCCGTTGATGTTGATGTCCAGCTTTCCTGGATTTCTGCTGACAGACATAACTTCTGTTTTGGTGATACTGATCTTCATGTCATACCTCTCGCAGCTTGTGTTGAGTTGGTCTGTGTGTTCTTGAAGAGCTGCTTTGTTCTGATTCATCAGGGACTGGTCGTCAGCAAATAATAGTTCGTTCAGGGCCTCAGGATCTGGGTTGGCTTCCTTTGTAATCTGGTCCATGTAGATCACGAAGAGAAGGGGGGAGAGTACGCAGCCTTGCCTGACCCCTGATGTAACCGGGAACCACTCGGATGTTCCACTGGCTGTTCGGACTGCGCTCATACTGTTGGCATAGATTGCTCTGATGTTATCAAGCAACTGCCCCTTCACGTCGTACTGCTCCAGGATCTTCCAGAGCTTGTCTCTGTTGACTCGGTCGAAAGCTTTTTCTTGGTCAACGAATACTGTATGCAGGTCTTGGTTGTATTCGATGGCTCTTTCACACAGCTGTCGGAGTGCGAAAATGGCATCTGTGCACCCTCTTCCTTTCCGAAAGCCAAACTGGGCATTGCTCAGTAGGTGTTCTGCTTTGGCTCTTGTGCGCTGTTCCAGAATCTTTGCATACATTTTCCTACATGGCTGAGAAGTGAAATGCCTCTGTAGGTGCTGCAGTCTCTCTTGCTGCCCTTCTTCTTCCAAATTGGCACCACTATTGCATTTTGCCAGTCCATTGGTACTTTC
Source organism: Rapana venosa (assembly GCA_028751875.1). NCBI lineage: Eukaryota > Metazoa > Mollusca > Gastropoda > Neogastropoda > Muricidae > Rapana > Rapana venosa. Next base: position 74,800,790 of record CM054136.1, on the reverse strand, counting down.
CTCTCTTCCCATGCTTTCTGGAAGATGATGGTGAGCCACTTAACTCCCGTTTCTCCGCATGCAAGGATGGCTTCAGTTGTTATGCCGTCATCACCTGCGCTTTGCCCTTTGGGCTGGTTTTAATTGCTTTTCTTGTTTCAGCTTCAAGGATTTGGGGCTCTAACTGGTCTTTGTAGCGTGGTGAGAACTGCGAGCTGGAAGCTTGTACTCCAGATGGGTTTAAAAGATCTTTAAAATAGTCTTCCCATCGTTTCAGAATTTCCTCTTCTTTGTGCAGTGCCTCTCCATTTGCATCATTCACTACTGTTGTTGGATTGAATGGCTCATCTCTTACTCTCATCCCCTAGCATCCCCTAGCATCCCCACCTTCTAGAAATTCTGTGCTAGGAATTCCCTCTTTTCTATCCCTCTCTTTGTTTCTGCCTTGTTCCTTTTTTCATCTTCTCACCTCCTTCTCGTCTGTTTCCTGCCTTCTTGGTCTATTCTCTTGCCCTTTCTTTCCCTCAGAAAGACTAAAAAAAATAGCAATCTGTCTTATGCCGAAGTCGGATACGCTGGGCCTGACTTGTCAGGCGCTTAACGGCAGCGAGACGCATTTCTACTCATATAATAGACAGTAATAGTTGCTGTCTGAGCGTTCGAAGAAGACGAAGACGAAGAAGAAGGAGGAGGAGGAGGAGCAGGAAGAGGAGGCGGAGGAGAAGAATACGAAGAAGAATAATGCAAAGAAGAATGCAAAAAAGAAGAAGAAGAAGAAGGAGGAGGAGAATGAGGAGGAGGAGGAGGAGGAGAAGAATGCAAAAGAGAAGAAGAAGAAGAAGAAGAAGAAGAAGAAGAAGAAGAAGAAGAAGAAGAAGAAGAAGAAGAAGAAGAAGAAGAAGAAGAAGAAGAAGAAGAAGAAGAAGAAGAAGAAGAAGAAGAGAAGAATGCAAAGGAGAAGAGAGAAGAAGAAGAAGAAGAAGAAGAAGAAGAAGAAGAAGAAGAACAACAACAACAACAACAACAACAACAATAAGCAAGAAGAAAGGCAGAGCTTAAGGACTCCATTCCTGACTCTCTTCTTCTCTCCTCCTCCTCCTCCTCCGGATGGGATTTTGCAGTGTCTGGTCTTTTTCTCCTAAGCATTGTCAGTTTGCAGGAGGTCTGTCCTCGCCGCTGGCCTCAGCCGACACAGTCCCACTTCAGAGCAGCTCGATTTCAGTGTACAGGCCGCGTGGTGTATTATGCTTGTGTATCTGTAACCTTATCAAACGCTGACATGAATTAAAGGGATCTTTAACGTGCATATTTGATCCTCTGCATGTGTACACACACAAACACACACACATAGGACGAGATAGTCTAGTGGTTAGAACATTGCGCTCGCAATCTGACGACCCAGGTTCGATTCTCGTTCAAGGGGATATTTTCCCAGGGAGTTAACATCAGTGCAGACTCCACTCTCCCCAAAAGTCCTTCGGATGAGACTAAATCCCGAGGCCCCGTGTGCGAACGCACGCAGAACATCTTGCGCACACGTTAAATCCTGTTCGGCTTTTCGTAAGAGTAGGTCTTTGTGTGCCGGTGGGAACAGATGATAAAATTTTTAAAAATGCTTACACACGGGGACTGGATGTAAGAAAGCACACGAGTGCTTATTCCATTATCCTCGATAGAAACGAATAAAAGTATTTTAAAAAAACAAACACAACACACACACACACACACACACACACACACACACACACACACACACACACACACACACACACACACACACACACACACACACACACACACACACACACACACACACACACACACAGAGGGAATGAAACCACTGGCAGGTCCTCATTTGAAGTTGACCTGGAAGATCGTAAAACAAAAAATCCCCACCCTTAATTCACTAGACACCACCAGCGAGATTTGAACCCATGACTTAATAAACTTACTAGAATAAAGTCAAACGGATTTAACCACTCGACTATAGCTTACGTCAATTTCTTGTCTAAAACCAGACATTTTTTCCTCCCATGTATTCGGCGGTGATTAATGGTCTGGGTGCTAGTCTTTCGCATGAAGAGAGAAAACGAGGTCCCGTGTGCAACCTTCTTCAAACACACTTTAAAAAAGTCAAGGCAGCATGAAAGTTGTCCCCATGAACATTCTACAGGCAGAAAAACCTCATTCTCCTGGGAAACAGATGTAGCAGCAGACAGGAAGACTAACAAGGAAGGAAGGAAGAAAAGAAAAGAAAAGAAAAGAAAGAAAAACAAAGAGGTAGGTACTGCACTTTTTTGTGACGCGCGCACTCTCCTCGAGGGGGACAGTTGCAAGAAGTCCACGCGGAGAAATTAATGAGCCATGACTCTCAATGTATTAGAATACAATGCAGTAAGATGCAAGAAACACGATGACTTTAAATTAACCGATGGAAGAATTGCAGTACAAGGTAAAAGGTGTCCCAGAACCTATAAGGTCGTATAGGAGCGAGGCGTCAGAGACCTCAGCTTCTCTAGGGGGCCAGCATATTGAGGGCGGCGCCCATCTCCTCTCCTCTTCCTCGCTGCTTTACCTTCCGTGAGCCTAAAGAGGGCAGGTACCCGTTTGCAGCTGGGTGAATTGGAGGAACTTTACTGAAGCTAAGGCGCACGAACGGTCACCCATCTAAGTGGTAACCACGCTCGACGCTGCTTTAATTAAATGGAGAAGAGTACCGAAATTTCACTTTTAAAGGGAAAGGATTCCGGGGTTCTGTCAGTATAAATAGCATCCCCAAATTCTGGAAATTCTGTGCTCGGAATTCCCTCTTTTCTATCCCTCTTTTTTGTTTCTTCCTTGTTCTTTGCGCGCGCGCGAACACGATTAGGTAGAGATAAAGGATGCTGTTGAAAGTAGGGACAGATATGAGAGGAAAGTCTCGGGTAGGAAATAAGTGTGTTTTTAGGCTGGATTTGAAGGTATGAAATGAAGGCTTTCGGCGAAGTGAAAGAGGGATGTCATTCCAGATGAATGGACCAGAAACAGAAAAAGAGCGACGCTCAACAGTGGTTTGTTTGAATCTGGGTATTCGAAAGCACAAAGTATCTGCGGCTGAACGAAAGGAACAGGATAACCTATACAGGTGAAGACAGTTACAGAGATAAGAGGGTGCAGCTTTGTGGACACATTTGAAACAGAGGATATTGATTTTATACTTTACTCTTTGTGTGTCAGGCAGCCAGTGAAGAGATCGCAGAAGAGGAGTGATGTGTTCAGATTTTTTTTCTTTCTGGGGACTAGTCGAGCCGCAGAGCTGTGTATGCGTTGAAGGGAGTGGGTGGACGATGCTGACAGACCAGCCAAAAGAGAATTACAGTAGTCTAGACGTGAAAGAAGGAGAGATGTGACAAGCTTGGAAGTTGCATCAGTGGACAGAGACTTGCGAATCGCGCTTATGCGCCGTAATTGATAGTAGCAAGACTGGCAGGTCTGGGTGATGAATAGTCGCAATAGCTGCAGTCTGAGCGTTCGAAGATGAAGAAGAAGAAGAAATAGTAAAAGTACAGCGTTTACAGTCGTTGCAAGACTCAAAGGAACACTATATGTGGTCTATACAGCCTGCTACAGTGTCTCTACATATTTGGATGTGTAAGGGAGGCTGGCATTGCTGGGTAAAATGCCCGGTCAGATGTATGATTATGGCAGTCTATTGTACCATAGGGATAGCCTGTAGCTGTAACAGTGAGAGGGGGGGGGGGGCGGGGAGCAGACTGCTCTGTTATATAGTAATAGACTGCTCTGTTATATGTAACAGACTGGTCTGTTATATAGCATTCCATGTATTATTATTATTATTATTATTATTATTATTATTATTATTATTATTACTACACAGACTGCTCTGTTATATAGTACCCAGACTGCTCTGTTACATA
>CM054136.1:74764394-74779394 GCA_028751875.1 Rapana venosa | reverse complement strand
CTGAGATTTTTTTCCCCATATGCGACCAACCCCCCACCCCCGTCACCATTTAGGTATCCGTAATCCGGCTTCATTTTCATTTTCATTTCATTTCATTTTTCATTTCGTTTTCATTTTACCACTTTAAGTCACGAGATTTCTCTGTGTGAAATTCGGGCTGCTCTCCCCGGGGAGATCGAGAGCGCGTCGCCACAAGAGCAGCGCCACCCTATTTTTGGTGTGTTTTGGTCTGCAACTGTATTTGTTTCCCTATCAGAGTGTCTTGACTTCGGGGATGGGGTTGATTTCATAATTGTTGTTATCAACCAAACAACACTTGATGTTGTTATGGCTTGAGCAGTGATATTAGATTGATAGCATGAAGAAAAAATATCGTATGTCTTGTTTGGGTTGGGTTGGGGTTTTTTAAAAACGTAAATCGGGATAGCTCTGTGGTCAGAGCACTCGCTTTCCCCCAGTTAAGGTTAAAGCAGCATCGAGCGTAGTTACCATTTAGCTACACACCGGTATTAATTTGGGGGTCACGTAGTATCTTGTATAGAGTGCGAGTGGAAAAAAATGTTGGTGATTTTCACAGATTTTTTTTAAGCATGAAAAAATGGACTGTGCACTTGTTTTTTGGATTGAGGACATAGAGCAATACCAGGTAGTCACGAGAACGTTGGAAATAACCATCAAATGAGGTTTGCCTGTATTCCTACAGCGTTGACCCCACGCATGCATATTGCGGTAAGGAAGCTAGCAGACGACAAAGGACTGAGGGGGTACAGTGATTGCTGAAAACTTTAAAATATTTCAAACCTACCAAATTTGTTCAAAATCACATGAGTTTTGAGTCAGAGGCTAGTCTTTCACAAAAAGTGGTTTTTATTTCTGTGGATGCTTTAGTACGTGCGGTATGAATATAAGAGTTACATAGAAAAACAGAAGGAAAAGGGTGATTTTTTAATACCGGTGTGCAGCCTTTAGGATGGGTGACCCCGTTTGCGCGCCTGGGCTTCAGTGCATTATGTTTTGTGTGTGCATTTGGACGTGTTAAAACTATTTCTTGCTATTGGTTGCATGACTGTGTAAGAATGAATTGAGTGCAAGCGCTTTGATTTGTCTGTGCAAGATACAGCGCTATGTTAATTCTATTTATTATTATTATTATTATTATTATTATTATTATTATTATTATTATTTTGCGAAGTTAACTTTTTAAACTTCAAAAAACAATAATTTGGGATTTCCACATGATTCTTTTATTTATTTATTTTACACTTCTACATCTTTACTTCATACCACACCACCAATACACTTCTACATCTTTACTTCATACATACCACACCATCAATACACTTCTACATCTTTACTTCATACATACCACACCATCAATACACTTCTACATCTTTATTTCATGCATACCACACCATCAATATACTTCTATATCTTTACTTCATTCATGCAACACTACCAATACACTTGTACATCAGATTTCAACATGATGTTAGCATCTCCAACATAGGCCAATTTCATACAGAATTAAGATGATAATGTAGTTCAGTATATCCTACATTATGTGCGTGTGTGTATTTTTTATTTTATATTTTACTATCTACATCAAAGCGATTTGTTATGAATAATGATAACACACCCTTCTCACTTGAACTCACCCACCCTCCTCTGTCATCTTTCTATTCGTTCCCCCCCCCCCACCCCCCCCCCCCCCCCCGTCCCCTTTGTCCAACCCCATGCCCTCCCCATCTCCGAAAATAATAACTTGAAAACTAGGCAAAAGTACTAATACAAACTATGTAAAAGCAATATCAAAGGTACCCATGTTTTTTTCATATATATGCGACTGGGGTGGTTTTTTTCGTCGTCATGAAGGTAGCTGCAATCCAATTTCGGGGAACTTACTGTATCTTTCCAACAACTTTTGGGGTTTTTTTCATGTTGGCTTTGTGCAAGATATTTTGTGAATGTGAGATACCTACCGACAGTCCTCTAGACGCAATATTCCTGTGCGTTTGAAAGAGGATGTTTCAAAGCGGTAGATCTCCTAAAGGCTAAATGGAACAGTGTTACTTCTGTAACCTTTTTCTAGTGAAATTATTCTAAGTATTACTTCATTTTGGGCACTGCAGCCAGTTCTTACACTTTCCTGACTCTCTCTCTGTGTCTCTCTCTGTCTCTGTCTCTCTTGTGTCTCTCTCTGTCTCTGAATCTCTGTCTCTCTCTCTGTTTCTCTCTGTGTCTCTGTCTCTCCCTTTGTGTCTCTTTGTCTCTCTCTCTCTTTGTCTCTGAATCTCTGTCTTCTCTGTTTCTCTCTGTCTCTCTCTGTCTCTCCTTGTGTCTCTATTGTCTCTCTCTCTCTCTGTAGTCTCTGAATCTCTGTTTCTCTCTGTTTCTCTCTGCCTCTCCCTCTGCGTCTCTTTGTCTCTCTCTCTCTGTGTCTCTTTCTCTGTATCTGTGTCTCTCTCTACCTGTCTCTCTGTCTGTCTGTATCTCTCTCTTTCTCTCTCTGTCTGTCTGTCTGTCTGTCTCTCGTCTCTCTCTCTCTTCTCTTCTCCTCTCTCTCTCTCTTCTTTTGTGTGTTTGTGTGTGTGTGTGTGTGTGTGTGTGTGTGTGTGTGTGTGTGTGTGTGTTGTGTGTGAAAAGAGGATGTTTCAAAGGGTATATTCCTAAAGGCTAAACAAACAGTGTTGCGCTAGAACTTTTTTCAATTTTGTAGGTATGACTTCATTTTGGGCACTGAAGCCAGTTCTTGTCATATCTTTTTAAGTGTGTGTGTGTGTATGTGTGCGCGTGCGCGCGTGTGTGTATGTGTGCGTGCGTTCTTGCGTGTGTGTGTTTGTTTTTGTTTGTTTTGTTTTGTTTAATGTCTATTCACTACATGGTGATTTAGACACATCCGCATTCATACCAAAGTACCTATTATTACACACCGCATCTCTCTCTCTCTTTCTCTCCCCTACACGCACCCACATCCACACACACTAAGTATATAAATATATATTATATATATATATATAATATATATATATATTATATATATATATATATATATATATATATATATATATATATATATATATATATATAATTACAATAAATGTTTTACAGGTGAAGAATATATGACTTCAGCAACTGAATCTATGAATTGCTGAGAGTCATATAAAACTTCTTGACTAGTGGCATATTTCTTATGAATATCTAAACCTCTTCTTTTATACATGTCAAGAAGAATTGGGCAATCAAACAACAAATGGTGGACTGAAAGTGGAATAGAACAACAACATGTTACATTTTTTGAATATTTAGTATTCCATGCATTTAATCTCAGTTTATGTATTAGAATTTCTAATTTCCCTGGGCAAGGAAACTGCTGATAATGTTTTTCTATAATCTTTGAATGTATGCATTTCATTAACTTAGAATGAATTTCGTAAGACGACAATGCAAGATTAAAATCAAACACTTCAGTACTGTATTCAGAGGCACCTTGTTTTGCCAAAGAATCAACCAGCTCATTCGAATAAATTCCACAATGAGGGGGGATCCAGCAAAAAGTTATGCTGATGCCTCTGCTTGCAATAGAATGTATCAGGAATTTTATCTCAAATACAATATCATTCCTTATTTTACCATGCCATGACTTTAATGCCATTAACACTGCCTTTGAGTCAACGCAAAACAGAATTTGGCAAACATCAACAGCAGTATCAGACAAAAAATTCAAAGCCATAAGAATTGCAAATAATTCAGAAGTAAAAATAGAAAAATGTTGTCCTAAATGAAAAGATTTTTGAACTTTTAAAGTCGGAATCACATATGCAGCACCACTTTTGCCTGTTTCTAATACAGATCCGTCAGTATACACTTTTAAGTGATTAGAATAATTACTTTCTAAGTGACTTTTTACATCAACGGTGAGAAGATTTTGATCTTCATTTTTCTTTATTTCCGTGTAGTCGACGTCAAATTTAGCTGAAATATGTTCCCAAGGAGGAAACTGAGGAACAACCGGTAAAATTGGAATTGTTGATATATCGATGTCATTTTCTTTCATAAATGTGTCTGTATAATTTTTAATTGGCTGCAGAAATGAAATATTGCGTGCCCGTTTAGGAAAATCAGTGTCTTGATTAATAAATATTTCCTCTTTTACTGAATTTGGAATAGAGATACTACGAACCACATATTTTGATACTGCCAGTTTTCGCTGATCAGAAAGAGATAGTAAGTGAGCTTCTTTATAAGTATTAGCTGTATTTGCATGAGCCGGAACACCAAGAGCTATCTTTAATGCTTTACTGTCTAGACTTTGTAATTTTTTAAGTAGATAATCTGCAGCAGAAAAATAAACTTCTTGTCCGTATATTAATTTTGAACGTACCAAGGACAGAGCCAGATGTATCAGAGTCGTAGTGTCTTGACTCCATGCCTGAAAACTTATTATCTTTAGAAAATTAAGTCTTTTCCTAGCTTCAGTTATCATTTGGTTGATGCGTGTGTGTGTGCGCGCGTGTGTGTGTATGCGTGAGTGCGTGTGTGTGCGTGCGTGCGTGTGTGTGTGTGTGTTGCTCCTTGACTTTAGTGTATGTCCATTATTAAGCAATATTTAGACGAGAGAGACAGACAGAAGACAGAGATAGAGAGAGAGTGTGTGTGGTTGTGTGTGTGTGTGTGTGTGTGTGTGTGTGTGTGTGTGTGTGTTTGTGTGCGTGTGTGTATGTGTGTGTGTAATACAGTTTCTCCAATTTAACATGTTGTTCATTGTTAAGTTACATTTTTTCTCTGTGTGTGTATGTACGTGTGAATACGAGGGTGCACACACACACACACGCACGCACACACACACACACACCACACATATAATATTTTATCAAATAAAAAACGTATCATCTTATGTTCCTTTTTTCTTTTAGTTGGCATCTTGTATATTCAAAATCTTGTGATTGCTGATTTGTTTCTGTTCATTTCAACGTTTAATTAATCTAAAAAGGCTTGATCTCATTTCGTTGCCTTTAAAAAAAAAATCTTATAAATATGAAAATAACTTGATGACATTGTTTCACTCTGTTCTGATATCTCATAATTTGAAGAAAGAAAAAGCCAGCGTGATTATTCATCTCAGTTTTCTGCCCCCCCCCCCCCCCCCCCCTCCTGATATCTCATCAATTTGAAAATGATTCTTTTATCTTCTGCCCTTTTATTCGATGACTTTCTTTGTCTTGTTTCTTTTTTAAATTTTTCTCGTTCTACAGTTGATTACAATCTCATTCCAGACTGAAAAGTTATGACAGGTCGGCTTTTTTATTTTTTATTTTATTTTATTGCATGAAAGCTTGTACGAAGTTTGTTGTTATTGGTTCTGGTGGACGTTCCCAAGATTAACATTTTGGGAGTAACCTGGAATATGCACTGTGGTCCAACTGTTCGCATCTAGCAATCGCCGTATGTTTATTTTATTTTATTTATTTCATTTCTTCTTTTATTTCCAAGATAATGACGCCAGTCCCCGTGAGCATGCGGTTTTGTAAATTTTTGCCATCCGTTCCCACCGGCACGCAACGACCTACTCTTCCGAAAAGCGGAACAGGTTTTAACATGTGCGTAAGCTCCTGCGTTCACACACGGGACCTCGGATTATATATAGTCTCATCCGAAGGACTTGAAGCTGTGGGTTTGTAAACACACACACACACACACACACACACAAACACACACAAACACACACAAACACACACACACACAAACACACACACACACACACACACTCACACACAAAACACAAACACACACACAACACACACACACACACACACACACACACACCACACACACAACACACACACACACAACACACACACACACACACACACACACACACACACACACACACACACACACACACACACACACACACACACACACACATACTGGATGAGAAGGTTTCGTTTATGGATGTTTTCCGATTCCTCTCCCTATAATTATAGGCAGCCATAGTCCGACTTCATAGGATTTTCTTTATCTCTTTTAGTGGAGGTTACCAAGTTGTCACCGTAAGAGAGTTCCATAGATGAAGACGGCTTCACCATCCTCACCTCACCCTTCATCTATCTATCAATCAAGTCCTTCAGATGAGACTATAAACCGAGGCCCCGTGTGCGAACGCACGCAGAACATCTCGCGCACACGTTAAATCCTGTTCCGCTTTTCGAAAGAGTAGGTCATTGTGTGCCGGTGGGAACAGATGACAAAATTTACAAAACCGCATACACACGGGGACTGGATGAAAAAAACAGCACATGAGTGCTTATTCCATTATCCTCGATATAAAAGAATAAAGAAATAAATAAATAAAATATCCCGTCGTCCCTTGGACCGTGGGGGCACTAATGCAGATTTTGCAACCAGCTTAGTCTGAAACTATAAACCGAGGTCCCGTGTGCGAACACACGCAGAACATCTTGCGCACACGTGAAATCCTGTTCCGCTTTTTTCGAAAGAGTAGGCCGCTGTGTGCCGGTGGGAACAAATGACAAAAATTTACTAAAAACCGTATACACACGGGGACTGGATGTAACAAAAAAGCACATGAGTGCTTATTCCATTATCCTCGATATATATTTATAAAAAAAGGTCATCTGCGCGCTTTGATTTGTTGCTTTACAAGATTCAGCGCTATATAAATTCCATACATTATTATTATTATTACTTTCCTGGAGTCTGAGACCGAGTTATGTGGATCGGTGGTCTAGAGGTAGCGCGCCTGTCTAGAAAGCGAAAAGTCCGGGTCGGAAGTGTGCGGTGGTTCGTATCCCGTTCGGACCCGAAACTTTTCCCCCATCCATTAGACAATGAGTGGTGGTCTGGGCGCTAGTCTTTTGGATGAGACGATAAACCGAGGTCCACTGTGTTACACATAATTATTTAGCGCACGTAAAAGAACCCACGGCAACAAGAGAGTTGTCCCTGGCAAAATTCTGTTTAAAAAAAAAAAGCCACTCTGATAGGGAAACAAAATACAGTTGCAGACAGGAAAAAGAAAAAAAAAGGGTGGCGCTGCTCTTGTGGCGACGCGCTCTCCCTCCGGGGAGAGCAGCCCGAATTTCACGGGGAGAAATTTGCCGTGACTTAAAGTGGTATGAAATGAAATGAAATTGCAGGTCAGTGGTCTGGAACCAGACCGTCCCTTGCCCCATCTTTCCTGCTTCGCCCACAGTGGGGCTCTTTGGGCGCAGCGAGGATGCTGGAGAGATAATGTGGGCGTGTCCAAAGGGAACTGAGTTATTGTGTCACTAGCGTGTTGTTGTTGGGGGGTGTTGCTTGTGTGTAAAGATAACAGTGGAAATTATTAACAGTCACAGTACCACCGCCATCACTACCACCACTACTACCATCACCACCATGACCACCACTACCGCCACTATCACCGCCACCACTACCACCACCATCACCATGACCTCCACTACCACCACCACTGCCACCACTACCAACCACCCACTACCACTACCACCCACTCACCACTACCACTACCACCACACCAACTATACATTGATTACAAACAGAAGCAAGCAACAACAACAAAAATCCTCAAACACAACAACAGCAACAACAACATCAAAGAGCTAACAATAACAATTATCACGTTCACTATCATGACCGTCACCATATATGCCCCAGGGAGGCACATGCAGTGCAAACATACATACATACAGGGGGGGACGGGATAGCCTAGTGGTTAGAACATTGCGCTCGCAATCTGACGACCCGGGTTCAATTCCCGTTCAAGGGGATATTTTCTTCTGGAGTTAATATCAGTGCAGGCCTCCACTTTCCCCAACTAGTCCTTCGGATGAGACTATAAACCGAGGCCCCGTGTGCGAACGCACGCAGAACATCTTGCGCACACGTTAAATCCTTTTTGCGCTTTTTTAAGAGTAGGCCATTGTGTGCCGGTGGAACAGATGACAGAATTTACAAAACCGATACACACGGGGACTGGATGTAAAAAAACACATGAGTGCTTATTCCATTATCCTCGATATAAAAAAAAAAAAAAAACAAAACAAGGTCATGCACACAATATGCACGCGAGCAAGCATGTTCGCAAGTACACACACAACACATACACAAGACAACAACACACACACACACACACACACACACACACACACACACACACACACACACACACACACACACACACACACACACAAGATCTAGGTGTACCATAACATGCTTCGTCTTTGGAAAGTCTACACCCCCCCCAAAAAAAAAAAAAAAAATCACCCCCAACATATTTTGCCTTTGGATGAGTATCGAAAACTTATACGCTAGCAAAGTACACACTAAAAATAAAAGCTCAACTACTGACAATACTACAAGAAACCAAATATGACCTAAAATCTGCTGAGCATTTTCTAAACAGAGCTGAAAATAAAAAACCAAAAAAAAAACCCAACCAAAACACCCTCTTCTCTTGCAACAGTATGTGCTTTTCACAGCAGATATTTTGGAAAAGTCACAAGTTAATCCCAGAGAAATACAGCAGGATACACCTCGTTTATCTCATGGCCCTTCGGGTAAACTTGCAAAGAGATTGTTTTAGTAGAGATAATTCTACCTGGAGAAAAGTCAAAGGAAGTCATATGCTCACTATTTTATGCAATACAAAGAGCACACAATATTCTAAATAACCTTCACCTCTTAAAATATATACTACCTCGAGGGGATGCCGGGTTCCTTTTAGTATAAATAGCATCCTCACTTTCTGGGCATTCTGTGCTAAGAATTCCATCTTTTCTATTTCTCTTTGTTGTCTGCCTTGTTCCTTTTTCTACCCGTCACCTCCTTCTGATCTTTTTTTTCTACTTTCTTGGTCCATTCTCCTTCCACTTTTATGCAGAAAGACTTAAAAGATAATGATTCTCTCCCACGCCGAAGTCGGATGCGCGGGGCCTGACTTGTCAGGCGTTTAACGGCAGCTCATCGCATTTTTTCCTCATATAACAGAAAAAACAATAGTTGTATCAAAGCGTTTGAATCAGCAGCAGCAGCAGCAGCAGCAGAGAAGAAGAAGAAGAAGAAGAAGAAGAAGAAGAATTGCGAAGAAGTAAAAGAAGAATAGCGAAGAAGAATTGCGAAGAGGAATGCGAAGAAGAAGAGTGCTAAGAAGAATGAAAAGAAGAAGAATGCGAAGAAGAATGCGAAGAATGTGTAGAAGAATGCGAAGAATGCGAAGAAGAATCCGAAGAAGAATGCGAAGAAGAAGAAAGAGAAGAAGAAGAAGAAGAAGAAGAAGAAGAAGTAGAAGAAGAAGAAGAAGAAGAAGAAGAAAAGAATAGAAGAAAAAAAGTAGAAAGAAGAAATTGCGAAAAGAGAAGAAGAAGAAAAGAAGAAGAAAAGAAGAAGAAGAAAAAAGAAGATGAAGAAGTAAGAAGTAAGAAGAAGAAGAAGAATAGAAAGAAGAGAAGAGAAAGTAAAATGAATAGATAGAAAGAAGAAAACGAGAAGAAGTAGAAGAAGAAGAAGAAGATAGAAGAAGAAGAAGAAGGTTCTTTAACCTATCACTTCTTTTGGGGTTTTTTTAAATCAAATTTTAGATCCAACCTTATTTAGTTGAAAAAAATAGCTTCTCGACACACAAACTACATTTCACTCAGTTAAGTGATTTTACTTTATTAAAATATTGTTTTTAATTGTGTACAGGATTTCATACACGCATACCGAATGTATATGACTAAGTTAAGTCAGCTTAATAAAAGAAAAATATTATTTTTTTGTTACATGAGGTTGGGATCCAGCTTTCTCAAATTCGTTTTAGCAAACCTCATAAACCGAGGTCTCGTGTGCGAACGCACGCACAACATCTTACGCACACGTTAAAACCCGTTCCCCTTTTCGGAAGAGTAGGCCATTGTGTGCCGGTGGGAACAAACAAAGAGAGGTCATGACATATCAGACAATACTGATTTCTTTTTTCAACATTACTTTCAAGCTGCTTAGACTTATTCATGTAATCCATATTTTAACATTGTTCTCAGTTGGTGTAATTTTACAGATGTTTTCTAGAAAAAAGACGAAAAAAAGGTCACAGAGAGATTTGAATTTTACCTTTGGAAGGTATAAAGGTGGGTGTCTCCTGCAAAAAAGACATCATTTAGAACAGATTTGTCTTTAATCACATGGTATGTGAATTTAAAACAAGTTCACAGCTGTTGGGTTTTTTTAAAATAACGAAATGGAACTTACGATTATTTCTGTTTCAATGCAGTCGACGTGGTACATGCTCCTTACAGACATAATTATATGCTGCTGGTCACATGTCTTTGAAATTTCCTCCATCACAAAGACATCATTGAGAACACTTTTCGTTGTTAATCACATGGTGCGTGAATTTGAAACTAATTTACAGTTGTTTTTCTGATAAAGAAATGGTACTTACGATTATTTCTGTTTCAGTGCAGACGCCATAATGCTCCTTACAGAATATTTATGTTGTTGGTTACAAGTCTTGAAAACTTCTTCATCCACAAAGATATCATTTAGAACAATTTTTGTTGCTAATCGCATCGTGTGTGAATTTAAAGCAAGTTCACAGTTGGGTTTTTTGTTTCTAATAAAGAAATGGTACTTACGATTATTTTGTTTCAGTGTAGACGCCATAATGCTCCTTACAAAATATTTATGTTGTTGGTTACAAGTCTTCAAAATTTCTCCATCACAAAGACATCATTGAGAACACTTTTCGTTGTTAATTACATGGTGTGTGGATTGGAAACTAACTCACATTTGTTTTTCTAATAAAGAAATGGTACTTACGATTATTTCTGTTTCAGTGCAGACGACATACAAGCTCCTTACAAAATATTTATGTTGTGGGTCATAAGTCTTTGAAATTTCCTCCATCAAAAAGATATCATTTAGAACACTTTTCGTTGCTGATCACATCGTGTGTGAACTTGAAACAAAATCACAGTTGGGTTGTTTTTTTTCTAATAAAGAAATGGTACTTACGATCATTTCTGTTTCAGTGTAGACGCCATAATGCTGCTTACAAAATATATATGTTGTTGGTTACAAGTCTTCAAAATTTCTCCATCACAAAGATATCATTGAGAACACTTTTCGTTGTTAATCACATTGTGTGTGAATTTGAAACTAATTCACAGTTGTTTTTCCGATAAAGAAATGGTACTTACGATTATTTCTGTTTCAATGCAGACGCCATAATGCTGCTTACAAAATATTTATGGTTTTCGTTACAAGTCTTGAAAACTTCTTCATCACAGAGATATCATTTAGAACACTTTTCTTTGCTAATCACATCGTGTGTGAATTTGAAACAAGTTCACAGTTGGGTTTTTTTTTCTTCTAATAAACAAATGGTACTTACGATTATTTCTGTTTCAATGCAGACGACATACGAGCTCCTTACTTCTTACTGCTTGGTCACAAAGTGTTTGAAGTTTCTAGTGACTTTGATACTTCTAAAAAAAAATAGGGCAGTTCTATTTACTCAAAGGAATGGTTTTTCTGCTTGCTTTCTTTGCTATAGTTAGGTAGTTAGCGAGTAACTGAATGAGTACTCGGCCATGCAGTTTAGTTAATTAGTGTGTCCGTCATTTACTAGATAGCTAGCTAGTTGGTTGGTTGGTTGGGTGGGTGGGTGGCTGGGTGGTTGATTGTTTGGTTGGTTGGTTGGTTGGTAGGCTGATTGTACACAAACAGACACACAGTAACTTGGACACACACATCATACACACACACACAACACACACACACACACACAACCCACACACCACACACACACACACACACACACACACACACACACACACACACATTTTCCTCTGGAGTTAACATCAGTGCAGAGTCCACTCTCCCCAAAAGTCCTTCGGGTGAGATTATAAACCGAGGTCCCGTGTGCGAACGCACGCAGAAGATCTTGCGCACACGTTAAAACCCGTTCTGCTTTTTGGAAGAGTAGGCCACTGTGTGCCGGTGGGAACGGATGACAAAATTGACAAAACTGCATACATACGGGGGCTGGATGAGTAAAACCCACATGAGTGCTTATTCCATTATCCTCGAAATAAAAGTATTAACACACACACACACACACACACACACACACACACACACACACACACTCACACACACACACACACACACACACACACACACACACACACACAACACACACCACACACACTCACACACACACACACACACACACACACACACACACACACACACACACACACACACACACACACACACATGCACACACGAAAATTACGGGGAAAGACACATTCTAGCAGATTCTCATGACCCTTATTTTCCCCTAAGCTTCCAGCGTTTTTCCACAGGCAATCTTATTATAGCCAGAATCATGCAGAGGAGCCATATTCTTTTATATCGAGGATAATGGAATAAACATTTATTGCTTTTTTACATCCAGTCCCTGTCCAGCCATACCAAAGAAAACCATGATTTCTTGGCTGAAATCGTGTTCAATGCCATTCTGTCAATGTTTCTGAATGTTTCTGACCATACTATGATCTTCCAAGTTCCATCGTTCCTTATCCTGTCCTAACTCTCTTGAACAATTTGTCTTCTCGTGAGTGAATGGCAAAGCGCATTCCGCTGAAATTTCAAGTAGGTTTAATCAAAGTGCTGTTTTAAAAACAATCTGGGTTTTCTTTACAGGCACGGTATATTTAACTAAACAAAATAAGTCAAATTGATTTTTAAAAAATCATCTTTCTGATTATCTGGGGATTGGTTTCTTTATCTTCTCACACTCATTTCCCCCCCAGTTGCTGTTATGTGTAAAAGAAGACAGAGGAAATAGTTATAACCCCCCCCCTCCCCCCCCCCACCAAACCAATACATTTTTCTTCTTCCAACCTATTTTCAGCATCAGAGGTTAATCAGCTCAGATTATAGCGTAATTAGCTAACTCATTTTGGGTGTAATTTTTTCTAAGTCTCATGAGGAAAATGTACACACAGAGAATTAAAACTGACCTTTTAGGAAGATAATAGCCCGTTATCTTTTACTGTGAAAAAAGGACATCGTTTGAAACAGTTGTAATGAGCAACCACATCGCCAGTAAACTTCAAATTTTGCTAAGAGTAGTATTTCTCAGACGGAATAAAAATGGTTCTTAAAGGTACAATTCTATCTGTTTCTAATTAAGTCCTCCTACAAACAAGACTAAAAGTGTTTAAAAGTAAACCCACATCTGGCTGAATTAAGTTCCCCTGTAAACAAGTAAAAAGAAATGGCGCTTAAAAGTATAACCTATTTAACCCCCTATATGTCTGAATTATGTATGTCCCACCTATAAGGGTCGGGTAACAATTCTTTCAAGTTTCCAATAACTTTCATTTTCCGAATACTCATCTCTGTATATTTGATGAAAATGTTAATCTTTGATTATTTTTTTATACTTAGGTAGGTACTTAGCTAGTTAGCGGGTGAGTGAGCGAGTGGGTGATTTGTTTGGTTATAAGGTTAATTAGCTAACCAACCAAATAACTCACTCACTCACCCACTAGCTAGATAGCTGACTAGCTAATTAACAAACTAACTAACTAACTTACTTACTACCTAATTAACTAACTAACTAGCTAGCTAGCTAAGTAACTAAGTAACTAACTAGCTAGCTAACTAACCAGCTAACTAACTAGCTAAGTAACTAAGTAGCTACCTAATTAACTAACTAACTAGCTAGCTAACTAACTAACCATCTGATTTACAGTATGGCAATTATCTGCATGGCCTCTTTGTTTGATCCTGAAAAAAAAATGCAATGACTCCAAAGCTTATCATACACATTGATTTCAAGAAACACTCTCAGTAGAAATAGTGCACTTCCCAGTTCATGTGATTATGAGATTAACCTCATCAGTGCGTCCGTGATGACAGTGTCAGTACTCTGTCCACACTACTTGGTGAGACAGCAGGTGCACGTACGTAAAAAATGAGTTAAAAATTAATTTTGAACCCATCCATCAGATAAACGATGTTTAGGTATTGAAATTTTGTTTTTAAATGTTAAGAAAATGGTCTGAAACGTTTCGGAAAATATGAAAAGAAACACTGGAGACGCATAAGAAAAACGTTACAAAAACGTCAGAAAAAACGATGGGAGAGAGAGGTAAGGAACACGCAAGAGACACGTTAAAGAAACCACGACACGTTCAGGGAAGATTAGAGAAACATTAAGCAAACTTAACAAGGAAACTTCAAAAAACGTTCAGAAAACAGTAGGGAAAACAATGGAGACACGTTAAAGAAACAAAAAACCCCAAACCCGTTTAGGGTACATAAGGTTAAATGTTAAAGAAAACGTTAAGAAATTGGCAGGGGAAAAAAAGTTCAGGAATGCTAAGAAAACATCCAGAAACTGTCAGTGAAATGTTCATATAAATACATCAACTCCACACAGCCAAAGATCGATAATTTGACAGTCCGGAAAGTAGACGTCTGTTGTTATCTCCTCTTGCCACTTCACTGATTGTTGGGCACACTTAGCTCCCTTGCGAAAAGGAGGGATGGGGGCGGGAGGAGGTGGGGGCACTGTTGTTATTCCTTTTTTTTTTTTTTTTACAGAAGAACAGAGAGGATTGGGAAGAGTTGTGGGTGGTGGGAGGCGGGGGGAGGGGAGGGGAGGAGGAAGCTGAAGTTTCCCTGTGAAAACAACTCAAGGGGAGGAACTCTGCCGTGGACGCGTGAAATGGAGACTACTCTGTAAAGGACCAGTGTGAAATCTGGGACAGATCTGGCACCTTCCCAGCTAAACTCCTACTTGGATGGGAAAGCGCATAATCCGGAGAAAAATGGGTTAAAAGAAATGGTGTTTAGCTTTGCTTGTTATGGGGCTTAAAGGTCTGCCGCATTTGCCACTGAATTGGAAAGGGCAGTTGCAACGTAAATTGAAAAGACTTTTTGGTTTTTGGTGGGTGTTTTTTTAAAATAAGGACAGGTACAAGAAGG